>JAVHKY010000037.1:3600000-4133170 GCA_035079385.1 Aspidiotus rigidus
CACAAACGCGGTCGAAGGGTGGCATCATGCATTTAAAACAAATAATGATACCGTCCACACGAACGTGTACCGGCTCTTCAAAGCCCTCGAGAAAGAACAAGTTCTCGTGGAAGCGCGATACGAGCAGCAGTTGGCGAGCGAACCACCAGCAAAAGTACAAAAACTGAGCTTCGAGACTGCAGACACGGGTTGATCTAGATGACGCAAAAACCGATGTTGTCGAGCGTTTGCGAGGTGTGCCTCACACTATTTTCTATTAATAACGCTTCCACGTTCTGGACGACTGCTCTACGTTAATACTCATTTTTGACTCACCTTTGTCCATATGCTTCTATATAGGTAGACAAACGTATGCATTTTTTGGAAGACTATGTCAGCCGACCTCCTTTAGATGTCTTCAGGGTGACACTAACTGGCTCACATTTCTTAAAAAATTTCCATTAAGACAAATTTTCGCAGAAACAAATTTCCTCACACGGTAAATTTTCTCCTGTCAATTTTCATTAGGTAAATTTTGGAAGCAAATTTTCTCTGTACCGAGGAAACACTCGTACGTCTGCACGGAGTAGTTGTGACATCTTCAAATTTCGAGAAAATTCCGAATTTTTAGCGTGGTACCAGAGCAAATGAGTTCGAAACCGCGATTGGAAAGAAGAGGAAACCACCTACATACATCCCAAAGATTCAATGTCTTTTCTTTGAACATCACAAGATAATAATACAAAATTGTATGAAAATGAAAAGGAAGACGCAGGAATAAAAGAATGTAATGCACATCAAAGAAGTACTGCGATGACAAAGAAGAAAAGAAGAAAAAGGAAATTATAATTTGATTGAGATTTTTAATTATGATTTTCAGAAGACGACCTAGAGAAAAAGCGAATGAAAGGAAAACTGAGCTCTAAAGAGTTGCCTGGAATATTCCGCAGAGTGGATCTGCTCATGTACACGGAGTAACAGGGTATGAATTTCGTTTCAACCAACTTTTCAAATTAAATTATGCTGAGGAAGACGTTATAGGTTTATTGAAAGGGATATTCAATGCGAAGTAAGGCGTCTCTAACGCTATGGCAAATATTGGGAAAAAAAGAAAACCACCTACATGTATCCCAAGCACACAATGTCTTCTCGATGGACATTGCAATACAATGTTACAGAATTGTAAGGGAAGGAAAAGAAGGAGAAAATGATACACGTCTATAATCAAGAAACACTGCTGCGACAAGAGAAGGAAATAATTCAGGTCATCATTTGATTGAAATTTTTAATTAATCATCTTCAAAAGGAAACCTAGGAAAAGAGCGTATGAAAAAGTCCCAAAGCGGTAACGTTTAACCAAGAAATATTACTAAGATAAAGCAAAAAAACAAATTGTAATTTAGCGATGAAATTTTTAATCATGATTCAAACCTACTCACGACAGAAGAAAATTAACGAAATTTCAGTCAAATTTGACCAACGCGATTGTTCTTTACGATCAATTCGAAAAATTTGCCTTACTTAGAGAAGAAAAATTTTATCAGACAATAATTTTCGATTAGAATCAGACCTACAGTGAAAGAACTTGTGGGGCAATGAAAAAAATGCTTTTACAACGCGATTAAATTTTTCACCCAACAGAATGTCGAATGGAAATGTTTGTCAGGTCACAATTCCGGCGCGAGTGCATTAAGTGGATAAAAATTCTTTGAGATTTGAACAGAATTGTATTATAATTAATTATCAAGTATTCATTCACTCGTAGTGATAGTCTTGGCAAACTCTTATCATTCAAGTGGGGATTTCGATTCACCAAAGAGTACTTTTCGTGGTTTCAAGAAGACTTCCTAAAATGCAGAACTTCGTCTGGTCTACAATTCTTTGCAAGCCAATTGAAATAGATATTTTTGAGATTCATAATAATTACTTCATGGACTGCGTAGACTAGACGCTATCCTACATTACAACAACCCACACTCAAACTTATTTGATTATTTGCAGGTTTTTCAGAACTTCATAGAATTCGGGCCTCATTTGTAAAACGCCCCATGGAATCCATCACAATTTGACTTACATAATTCATAACAAATTTGTTAAACGTGGTAAGGTCTAGTTGCCATCCTCCAACACCCTGTTTATTTTATTTTATTTTTTTTTTCATTTTTTATTATTATTATTATTATTATTATTCTTTTGTTTTAATGAAAATGTATATAATTATCATATCAATAAAGAGCGTCTTTGAATTGAATTATTATTATTACTATTATTATTATTATTATTTTTGTATTTTTTTTTTTTGTTTCCTTCTAAATTTCTGTAATTTTGTTTTTCTCTTCCTTGTTTTGTAATGTTTCTCTTTTTATTTTCATTTTTTATTTATTTTTTATTTATTTTTTATTTATTTTTTTTATTTTTTTATTATTTTTATTATTTTCACAATTAAAGGGTGTATTAAAAAAAAAAAGATGAAATCTCGAACTTCATTTTTATTTGAAATTAGATTGACAATAGAATTTTGAAGGTTTTCTTTCAGTTTGTGGAATTCTTGAGGTCAAGAAGGTGAAACAAATTCCTCCTATATCATTATTATAATTATTTATCTGATTTTTCATACTTGAAGCTGATGTAGCCATCGCTGCTTCGCTCAAATGAATCATTAGAAATTATAAAGGTGGTCTGCACTAAGCGATCTACAATGAAATCCAGATTAAAAACAACTTTTTTTTCTCGTATACATACGTAAAGTAATTCAAATTATTTACCTAGATATACAATTTCAGCCTTGGAAAATTCTCGTCGGCAATTAATGATTCTATAACGTCGAACCTATTCTTTTTTTAAATTCTAAAGGTTTTTCTGCTGGAATTTGTTCATTGAGATAGTCGACTGTACATGCTGTAAAAGTTCACCACCGCTGGACTCTTTGGAAGGCTCGTGGGAGGCCTTTAACTTCCATTTTTTCTGGACTATTATCGATTTCGAAAGAAATTAAGAAAATTTTCTGGTGTAGCCAAATAAATAAAGATCGTGTTTCATGTGTCTTATATTTTATCAGTCATCTTGAAATATTCTAATCTAGGCGTCTACTAGGTCAAGCGCTTGTGAGATATTACTTCACTTTTGTCCCGAGTTTCATTGAACTACACGCCATTTGTGGCGCTTCTGAGAAAGCCTATGAAGCAGTTATCTACATTCGTAGGAAGAATATTTGGAGCTATTTTCGTGGGGTGAAAATTTTATAACACGCGCACACGGGCTGTACTTGCAAATTTCCGGACGCCGGGATGCCCGGACGCATATTTTGGGATTAGGGTAAGGGTATTGACAGACGCCCAGACGCTAATTCCGGACTCCGGGGTAGGGCTGAGCGCCCGGACGTCTGGACACATATTTTGAGATTAGGGTACGGGTAGAGAAAAGACATGAAACATGTCAATATCTCGCACAAAGGATCAGCAACAGTGGGAGGAGGAATTAAGTTATCCGATGCGAGGCGAGGAATATGAAAAATACCAATTTCAGCCCTGGAATAGGAGCCAGAGTTTGTTCTAACAAGTTTTTGAAAATTGAGAAATGATAATTTCTTCGGGATTTGAGAACGTCTTCGTCATGAAAACACCTTTCTACGGGATAGTTTTACGTTTATGAAAAATTCCATCTTCATGATCGAAAATGAATTATCCGTAACTAGGTAATTAATATTTCTAATTTAAAGTGATCTTGACGAGTACAGGGTCATATTAAAATGTACCAAATTTTCAGAATATACGGAAGTTACTTTTCTCAAAATTTCATGACGCGAGGTTTACAAACCTAGATAAATGAAAATTTCAACACGGGAAGTATAATACTTATTCGTATGATTTGCAGAAAACAGATGCGAGAACATTTTAGTATTCTAAAATATTATATGAAACATAACATATTCAACTTGAAAACTCCCGGGTTCAATACACGTATTTTTAAAACGAACTGCCCTTGATTAAGAAATTATGATCGATTTACCGTTCGTTAACCTTGCAAGGATTCCCGTTTATCAACACGACATCTTCAAAAACGTACTTACATCTACTCCTCGTCCTGAAATGAGTCTCTTCAAAAGCCAATAAAGCGAAATTTTTTCGAACAATTATTTTCACCGTCTTACTGTTTTAAATTATAAAGGCCTTCCAGTCTCGACTGCATCAGCGAGAAATTCTATTACGCGTAATAAATTAAAATCCAGGAGAGAATGACTGCACGTGAATACCATGAATAAACGTGTTTTGACCAAAATGTATTGATGTCGCGATCGTGTTCGGAATATTTTAACAACAGTTTGCAAATTATCTACCCAACGGTGACGCTGGTTTTATCATTCGTATAATGAACTGGAAGGAGACAGAAGACTACACGCAACGAATCTTAAACTCGCCATTTCCTATTCGATCGTAATTTAAAAAGATTGAGACAAAATGATGGATTTACGCCGATTTAGGAAGCACATCGCGGACCTTGAATCGAATCCTATCAACACGCTCTGACAAAAATATATAATTTTTACGTGTGAATAGGCTCATATTCGACGCATCCTCAAAAAATATTAAGTATGTTTGTTTATAATGATCGAAGTGAGAATACTGTACATGAATTAATGAAATACTAGAAAGCCTTCCTGCTTTGATTCCTTATATTCCTCGTTCAACTCATCAACTTGGAATTTTAAACGTCGTAAATTTTTTACTTTCTTATCCACCTGGTGACGTTTCACTCGCATCAATTCTCGTCGGACCAAATGCAAAATCAAAAGAATTTAGGGTACTCAAAGTCACCTATTATTAATAGATTGAGATTCTTCACTTGATTATTGGAAAGGGTACCAGAACTGGGATCCAAGAGCTCTTGAGGGAGAAAGAAAACTTTATTTATCAATGATTATGCATAAACGAATCCCCTTTCTATAATCCCAGTACCAGCAAAAATACTTGAGTCATTGATACACAAGCAGCTCTTCCCTCAGGTTAAGAATATGATAACAAATGCACAACATGGCTTTCTTCCAAAACGAGGGGTACATACTAACTTAGCCTACTTTAGCCAATTTATTATGGAGCAACTAGATCAACGCGGACAGGTCGACACAGTATATACAGACTTTCAAAAAGCATTTGATAAAGTAAATCACCCATTGTTGATTAGGAAAATGAAAAGTTTTGGTTTCTCACAGAATACTTTGCAATTCTTTAAATCGTACTTGAATGATAGGAAACAGTATGTCATGTACAAGGGTGCGGAGTCGCGGCTTTTCCATTGTCCGTCAGGAGTTCCTCAAGGGTCCAACCTGGGTCCCCTCCTATTCACACTCTTCATTAATGATATTCCTGATGATGTAAAAAACTCGCATTTGCTATTATATGCGGATGATCTCAAGATCTTCCGCCCCATAAAAAATGCAGAGGAGGGTGAGCAGCTTCAAAGAGATATAAATGCACTAGAAAAGTGGAGTGAAAGGAACTATCTTCCCTTCAATATAGGAAAGTGTGAGGAAATAACATACACAAGAAAAACGACTGCAGTGTACAAGTATACCTACAAAATTGGTGGGGTAGCACTCAGAGAGACTGAATATGTCAAAGACCTGGGAGTGTTAATGGACAGTCAAATGGACTACAGAAGGCACATTAAGCATACTGTTACTAAGGCAAAACGGGCAGTTGGGTTTATAATCAGGAATGCAAGTCTATTTAAAAATATGCAAATTCTAAAAACACTTTACTCTGCTTTGGTAAGATCGAATCTAGAATATGGTGCATTAGTTTGGAATCGCCACTCGAGTAATAATATAAACAAAATAGAGTCAATACAGAAAAGATTCCTGAAATACCTTTACTACAAGACATTTGAATACTACCCAACTGACATAGGATACCACGAACTGCTGAAAGGATTTCAGGTTGTCTCACTAAATAATAGAAGAATGATAGGATCAGTTTTATTTCTCCATGATATTCTTCATGGCAGAATATATGAGCCCTATCTTCTATCGAAAATATCCCTGAGCGTTCCCAGAGCGAATAGTCGCTCGAAATTCGTATTTCGCCCAATGAACGTGCGAACAAACGCCTTGGAATACAGTGTGCTTAATAGGGCCGTAAATTTTTGGAATAAATTGACTGATAGGCATCCTGACTTGGATATATTTGATTTAAAACGAGAGGAACTGAAGAGAAGGCTTCATAGTATGCTGGGGTAGGGCCTGGGTGGTGGTGGCAATGATTTTTTTTTTTTTTTTCCTGGTTCTATAGGCATTATTATTACATTTTTTCTTTTTTTTCCGTTTGTCTCCGTTTGTTTTTATTTTTTATTTTTATTATTTTATTATTTTTTATTTATTTATTTTTATTTATTTTTATTTTTTATTTTTATTATTTATTGATTTGTTTATTATTTTGTTATCATCTCATCTCATTCTATTTTTTTTTTTTTTTTTTTTTTTTTGTTTTATCATATTATGTCATTTTTTATGGGGTGTTGCAAGTAATTGGACTACGCGTCTGTTTGCAGCACCCTCCCAAATAAACTGAAATAAATAAATAAATAAATTGAATACATGACAACGAAATTTCACCATTGCTTGAGTACCTGGATTTTTGTTGTTCGTAATTTTCCAATTGGTGGGACTCGTGTGCGGGGCCGGATTTAGGATTTTCAGTAAGGGGGTTCCAAGTTATGTGGAGGCCCCCTCAACATTTCTCCAAATCAAAATTTTGACCCCCTCCTCTCTTATCAATTCTTGCCCACTTTAAAATTGGAAAGAAAGTAGTTGAAGGAAAAAAGTAGATAATTTTACTTGTGCAAGGTCCCAAATTATGTGTATTCAATAAAATTTTGAAATGAGAGGAAAAATGTGGAGACCCGGATCCCTGGGCCCCCCAAAACCCCTGGGCGTGCGTTATGTATTAGGAGACTGTACTTCGTTTTCTCTTTTCTTCCTAACTTCATTAACGAAATACGTAGGATATATTTTCCGAATTCTGCTTGATTCAAGTCAAGACCCCCCCCCCCCCCCCCCTCCTAAACACGAAAAATCAACTTTATTTAAAAAAAAAGGAAGTTTTGTCGAAGCGATTTGCGTTGTTCCTGTGGTACTCAAAATTGGAGAAAAATGATTCAGATAGGTTTTTTGAAAGATAATAGAATCGCGACACAAGGCATTAATAGGGTCGGCTGATATATTAATTACGTACTTCGTTTTTTTTATCAATTAAATGGTTCGATGCAAGGTTCAGTTCACTCTAAACAAAATACAAAATACATATTGAATCGCCGATAATCTCAAATTACAAATTGCCGACCTGTGATCTATTTTGACAAAATTCAACAAATCAAAGAATTCATATTCAGTAATGACGTTGTGAGCCATTCAGTTTTCAATTCTTATCTTGGAAGTTTGTCTATTCTCTTTCTCGACCCGTGGTTCATTTATACATATATCGTTTTTGAATTCTTTTCTTTTTTTTTCTTCTTTGTTTTTGAATTATTCTAATTATTCTGATCGAAGAACGAAAAGCTAACGGCTAAATGACCAATAGTGTTGGTTAAAATTATATGAAAATCATTCCTAATAATAAGCTGAAAATAGTCATTGAACAATCGGCTAAATATTTATGTACTATTATCGGCCAAATACAATTTGATCGACTACCTAATGACTAACTTTTTAGCCCATCAAACAAGAGCAAAAGCTAGCTAAAGCTACTCATCTCTGATGAATTCGAAGTTTTTATAAATTGTATTCCCATTTTTCTTTTATTTTTTTCTCAAGTTTTTTAATTTTTTAATTTTCTTTCGTTCCCCAATTTTTTAAATTTTCTTCGACTTCCTTTTGTTTCATGCAAATATGTTGACTGACTTCTACTTACCTGATCTAAACCCCCCCCCCCTCCTAATCCCACCTCTCGAGAGGAGTCAACTGACCGATTTGCACGGAATGAAATAAAAACAACTCGAAAACAGAAAAAAAAGTTCAAAAACACTTATGGGTCGAGAAAATGAATGAAAAAACTTCCGAAAAAGGAATTAAAAAACTGAATGCCTCACAATGTCATCGTTCTGTATGAATTCTTCAATTTGTTGAATGTTGATGAAATAGATTACGGATCACCAATTTGCAATTTGTGATAACCGGCGATTTCAAATTCACTAGGCCACAATAGACTAGACCATATTAGCCCTTTAGGGGGCGTCCATAAATTACGTGAGGCATTTTTTTTTTTTGGGGGGGGGGGTCCAGCCAAGTCTCACCAAAACGCACGTGAGGGAGAGGGGGGAGGCCGACAAATCTCACGTAATTTTTTTCTCCCACAAATACATTCTAAAATATTGCTGAACTGGCTTAAATTTAATAAAAACTTGTTTTTTTTTTGAATAGGTATAAAATATGATCGAGAAAATTACGTTTTTTTAATGGATAAACGCGATTAAGCACAGATAAACGTATTTAAAGCAAAAATACACATTTCAGAAAATCTCACGCGAGATAAGAGGGAAAAGAAGGGGGTCAAGGCACATCTCACAATGTCTTACCAAGGGGAGAGGAGGGGTCGAAAAATCAAAAAAATCGCCTCACGTAATTTATGGACGCCCCCTTACTAGCTCAGCATTTGGCAAGAGGAAAACACCGCCGTATTCCCTTCCATCTATCCACACCTTCATTAGCGTAGCTTAGCCCCTTTCGACACTATTTTTATACTGATGTACTACGTACAGTGAGCGGCCTAGTTTAGCCCCTCCTCCAACCGGATCCAGTACTCGTACGCTGCGCTGTGTATAAAGCTAAGCGTTACATTTTTCGTTTGAACAACTTGGTGACGTCATCACCACTGACCTTCAAACGAATAAATATTTCTTACGTCATCAATCGGTGACATCCTCACCCTCAAATTTACTAATATCATCGTCCTGTGTCATCATCACTTTAATCCTTCGTGATTATGTAACGTCATCATTGCATTACATATTTCAGGTGAAAATATTTCAGTAGACCCCCCCCCCCCCCCACACACACACACACACACACACACACACACACACACACACACACAATACATATTCATGTCAAAAAGAAAACTCTGTCGCGGCAATGTCAAAAGAAAGCGCTTTCTCGACAATAGCGCGACCATTTTCTTCACAGCAACTTACTTAAACCCACTTTTACGTTCAATAGATAATCCGTGGTTTACGCCTCACTATCATTGTTTGCCAAAAGTAAGGTCTTGAACACGTATTTTGGCTAATTTAACACTCAATACAATCAGAAACCATGGCTTACTTAACAAAGTTGGACGAGGAACGCAGGGATAGGGATCCTGTTCTACGGATCGAATTTGTTTTGATAGTGAGAATTGAATTCAAAATTGGAGTCTCGAAGAGTCTGAATTTTCTATGCAGCTCAAAAGTCAGCATTTTTCCAAGTTCCCCCATCATAAAGGTATACCTTGAAATTCGAAATTTTTCAAGTCCAACTCCTTCATTAGGATAGGTTAGTTTTTGCCGAACTGCCTACGGCAGGACGCCAAATTTTTGGAAAAACCTCCCCATAAAAAACAGGTTCCCTGTTGATATCGTTGAGTAATGTCCATATAGTGGCCCCATAAATACCAGTTTCCCCTAGTAAACTTTCTGACGAGTATTGCTGTTACATGTTACGCCGAATAAGCATAAATTTTGCCAAAAGCGCGTTCTCTGCAACCACTTTGCTGACTGTGCGCAACCTGAAAGTAGGCTGCCGAGTCAGTGTAAAAAGATCGCGCACATTGAGCAAAAGAATATTTTCAGGGCCGTATCTAGAACGCGGAATGGGGCCAGGCTGGCAATAATTCAGGGGGGCTTACTCAAATTTTAGAAAAATGACATAATGCTAACTGAAAAGTTTAATAAGCAATGAAAAACACGAAAATATTATAAAAATTTGGAAATAATAGAAGTCGATGATTTTTTAGCTCATGAAATTTGAAGAACAAAATCGAGTAAATTATTTGAATAAATTCTAAAATAATTGAAGTCGACCATTCTTCAGTTCATAGAATTTTCCTAGTAATAATGATTTATTAATTGTATCTGTGATCTTTTTTCCGCTACTAATAGAGCCAAATGTGAAAGACGAGCACTTGTCATACTACGACGCTGATCTCTATCGATTTGCGATAATGCCGAAAAAGATACTTCGCACAATACGTTGCTGCAGGGAAACACTGCAGCAGTCGTCAGTAAATTGTATGCGTTTGGGAAGGTTTTTTTGAAATCATAAAAATATACTAATAGTTGAATATCTGGTTGTATCTGACGTTTTGTCTCAAACCTTCCTCTGGCCACAATCATTTCTTCTACAGAGGGTACGTTAATTCCAAGTTTCTTGAAGTACTCGTAATCTGACATTTTTCAGTGCAATGTTGCGGTCGGGCGGTCCAGGTCGGGCTAAGGACGCCCCCCCCCCTAGATACGGCCCTGAATATTTTCCCCGTAACTTCTTTTTTTATACAATTGCTGAGTGCTAGCAATGAGAAAACGACGGCTTCCTTAACGAAGTTAAACGAGGAACGCAGGGAACCCGTTTTATGAGTCAAATGGGATATGGTATTGAAAATTCAAGGAAGCCTAGACCTAGATAAAGCTAGTATAAAGAAGGCCTAGACCTACTCTCAGCCTAGTATAATATAGTTTGAGGGTCTAAATTTTTCTCGAATCTCCAGCTATATATGATAGCTCGAGAGTCAAATTTTTCCAAGTCCCCCTCCTATCATATACAAGCCGTAAGCTCGCTAAATATTATAAAATTTCAAATTATTTTCAAAATTCTTGATATTTATTTATCATTAGTATTATCTTAGTTCAATTTCTAATCTAATTCTTTCAATTTCCAATTTTTCAATTTCATTTTTTTTTCGTTGATATTTTGTTTTACACTTTCAATCTCGTTCTTAATATTTTCTCTGATAGTTAGATGCCGTCTTTTTAGAAGATCCTTTGCGCATTCTTCTTTCTGGGTGTATGCTGAAAAATTTGTCATTTTTTGTGGATTGTTGGAGGAGGTAGATAACTTCCTATATAATGATACAATTGTCCAAAAATTTTGAAAGTTGTAAATAGGTTTGGAACTTCATTACACCCTAAAGAAGTCATTGAAAGCGCATTGTTGTATGTGTATTTACGCAAATTATTAAGAAAATGAGATCTATTATCCCTTCCGTCTAATAGTTTTTGAAGAAGATCCTGCATTGAGGGTGAATCAGGTAACTTAATCTTATCACTCCAGCGACAGAAATTTCGATTTTCAGTTTCAAATAATTTTCCATCACAAAATGTGCACGTAATTGCCAGATTCCCAATTGAACTTATACTGGTATATTCTTTCTCAATAATGTACCTAATGAGTGAATTATTATTGTTCTGACAATCATTTTCCACATTATTTACTGATGTCAAAATTTCGGAATTGACACAAGCTCTTCCCTTTATTCGTCAACCGCCCTAGATTTGCTTTCTTGCGTTTTGGCATTCCAATTAGATTTCAATAACGTGGGACATACGTGACTTCGATATTGAATTTTCGAAATTGACGTGAATTGTTTTTCTTTTCTTAGTCCTCACGTTAAATTTGAAATAATGAAAGACAACCACCACTTCTTCAGATAATTGCTAAGCAAAATCTTTATCGTAACCCTACACTATTCGATCACTCATAGTATGGGTATTCAAAACTTCTCCGGTCAAAAAGAACCATTTTCCAAAAATGATTGCCTAGCACATATTAATTTTCGATGAACGTCGACCAAAATGATTGCTTAGCATTTTCAATCAATAAATTAATGAATGATACAGATTTTTCATCTCTTGAATCATTCATGACCCCCCCCCCTCCCCCGCAAAGATATACACTACACGCCATTCGCCTGATTTTGTAACTTCAAATTTATTACGCATAAACATTCTCCTAGGCAAGCTAAAGCAAAGGAAATAAATTCCAAGTTCGTAGGTGAAATAGGATTAAAGTTAAATGGAATTGCGATTTTGCAACTTCTGTTTATATAATAGATAGCTCGAGCGTCGAAATTTTTCTAAGTCCCTCTCCTATCATATATGGCTCGAGAGTCGAAATTTTTCTAAGTCCCCCTCTCATCAAATATGGCTCGAGAGTCGAAATTTTTCCAAGTTTTTCGCTGGACGGCGGACACCGGACACCGGACGGCGCACGGCAAATTTCTCAAAAAGCCCCCCATAAAACAGGTTCCCTGTTGAAACATTTTGCTGAATTCCTGCACTTGTGCAGATATTTAATGCGCATTGATTTTGAAATAGACATCCGTAGTAGAATTAGTCAAATGCAAGTAAAAGAAAACGTCGATGAATCGCGGCAAGGATTACCTGAGACAAAATTAAAAGTAAAACACTGAAGTCAATTTTCGTGATTCTAACAGGTGCTGCCTCTGTGACACGCGGAATTACAGTGCAGACCGGCCTTCAGATACGCGCTCCATTTTTTTGTACATTTTTGAGGGCAGTTGTAGCGACCGCTCCCCACAGGATCTAGCCCCACTAACTGAACATTCTGTTTCAGGTACGTCGGTAATTGATATTGTTGTGCTCTTTGTAACTTCCAAGGCATTCCGTTCCAGGCGATGATTTAGCCGACCATATTAGTTCCCACAAGAAATTTACGACAACCCCAACCAAATTCCTTCCATCGGCACGACCCTGATCAAATCCCATAATTCTGACAAAAGCTTTATCGCCCACCTTCAGAGGTGGAATTATCCTTTACCCTCGTGTTACCATCATGTCGGCCTACTTTCTCAAATTCATGATACCAGGATGTTTGAGCTTCTACAATCACACATCCTAGGGTTCAATTACACTTATTGCATGAGGCATTAAGCAATAAAAGCCTGTTTTATGGGGCACGTGGGATCTGAAAAATGTAGATTGTGACGTCACAAGCCCCGCCCCCAAGTTATATATGATAGGAAGAGGATTTAGAAAAAAACTGATCTATGACATCATCAGATTGTAACGTCATAAGGCTAACCTATGACGTGATCAAACTGTGACGTCTCAGGCCCCGCCCTTCCAAGCTTTATACGATTCCTAGGGACTTGGAAAATTTTCGATCTCCGAGCTTTGCCGGCCGGCCGGACGGCGGACGTTTTTTTCGAAAACCCACCGATAAAACAGGTTCCCATTCTCCGAATTTGTGTCAAAAATCGATTATTTTCTCACGATTGCGCGCTTTCTGTTAACTTCTCTCAGATTCCGCACAGTCAGCAAAGTGGTTGCAGAAAACGCGCTTTCGGCAAAATTTTGGCTTACTGCACACATTCTACAATTGCGCGAATCCGGCGTAACATACATATATCTCAAACCCCAATGTGAATCATAATATCTGCGAGTAGCCAAGTGAAGATATTTGCGATAACTTGACACAAAAAGCTATATGAACTTTGAAAGTCCAATTTGCGAGTACACTGGAAAATATTTATTATTAATTCTTGACAACGAAACCACATGTACATATTTTAAACAAGAACTTCACGCATAGTACTTTCCAAATACTGAAACGAAAATCGGATGTTTTAAGACGACTTCAACTTTATTTCCTTTTCAACAGATTTCATCACGCTCCAAACGATGAGAAAATTTAGACGCTATAAATACGGAAGAGGAAATAAACGAGCGATACTGATGTTCGTTCTCTTGAAATTGAATGATTGGAGTACTTGATGACAAACTGTCGAGATTCTCTCGTGTCATAAGTACCTACCATCATTTTTTCACTACAGATTACCTAGAAAATCAGAAGAAAAATTGGTTGAAGTGAATAATTTCATTTCATTGCGACATTTAAGAATTATTCGACATCGTGCATACATCACTACCTACTGGTAATTCTATGTTACAGTTTTTACTTTTCACGGGGACGTATTTTCAATTTTTTTTCTCTTTTTTTTTTCATAAACCATACGACTACACGAGGAAGCGTAACTTATTAGATTATTGTGTATCCAAATGAGCTATGTGCGCTAATAACTAATAATAAAATCCTCATCGTTTTCACAACAACGTTTACGTTTGAGGCTAATCTCATCATTCTTTCGTAAATTGATTGGTCACGAGCCCAAAAATTATATGAATCCAAATTACACGAGTAATTTCGAATTCGTATTTTGCGATGAATCCTTGTATTTTACGCGTTCGAATTTAGATTAGCGTGAAATTTACTAACAGATAGCGTACCGTATATGATATGAGAACGTGCTCAGAAACTCTGGCATATAAGTTTTCAAGTTGACAAACGCAAGTCTCAATTTTCAACATCATTGCGATAATTGATTTGAGAGAGTTATTAACTTTCACGATAATTAGTGTATTTCATTCTTCAATCATATTTTTTGGAGTATTTCATCAACAATGTTTATGTACAGTCAACCATCAGCTTTCAATTAGAAGACTGAAAAACTTGATAAAAGGAGCGAATCGGCAAAATTTTGTCGTTCAAAAACCAAAAGGCGAAACGTGATGAAAAACTGTAAAGATTCCTTTTCCACTTTCTATACATTTTTCCGCGGATTTTGTTGTACAAAATACCTAAGTTATTCATTCGAAACAAACATTCTTTGAATGAAGAAAATCAAAATTTTCCACGTGCCCGTCGACACATGTATTTCTTCATCTACACCTGTTCATATTCTTCAATATTGTCTTCCGCGGATAAAATGTATACAGCTTTACATAAAACACCTCAGACCACGATACACTTTCTTTCATTCCTAATGTCATCCACATTTCAAAACTTGGCAACACGTACCCAGTAAAAAGTTTCTCATACACGTGAAAAATGTATAGATCTTTAGAGGAAATGTTTAGAAATACATTCACCGATGACGCACGTGTCAAGAAACAAATTTAGCAAGTTCTTTCAGACGGTAGATGACGAAGGGTCAAGCGGTATTCTTTATTAAACTACCTATACTAATCAATAAATTTATTGTACATACTGAAAGATCTTTATCCAATATACCGTCCTCATGGCACGTTTTCACCGTAATCAACACATCTCAACATTAAAAAATCCGAATGAATTACAAATTTTCATTCTTTACGTCCGGCAATCCATAGTAGGTACCGAAAAACAATTAATTTAGGCCCATACCATTTCGTATGAGCGATTTTAAATAAATGAGCACGGATTCGCGACATTAAACGTCGTTACAGAGCAGTCCATAAAATTATTAATGGTTTTTTTTTTTTCCTCGATTCATAAAGAATTAGATCCCATATTAGACCAGGCAATAATGAATTACTAATAACGACAAGGTCATTTCGACTGTATTCCCGCCTCAAGGCTGGCCACGCCGTTTTTCTAGAGCTCCATCAATAACCGCGTTCTCATTGTACGGTCAACTACACCTAAGTATTTTCTCTCGGCGATTATTCTTCTCAAATGAGACTTGGCCACACATTTTTATGCATTACTTCCCTTTTTTCTTCAGTATTTTCCAGTCGCAAATCTATTCTCCGCTGTCACACACTTGGACGTCTGTCGGATATCCATCATCACACACAATACGGTCGTTTTTTGTATTTCCTGTACACCTTGATACTACATCTGTTACATTTTTCAAATATACATAGGAATTTAGTACGCTGCACATAAACACTAAATTAGAGGCCTGCTTCACGCGGATACAGGTTTACAATACTGACACCGTTACAAACATCACAGAAAAAAGATAATGAAACATCACGTAAGACTTTTTTTTCCACCCTGCAAACACTGAAATTCTCGAAAAATATATTGTACAATTGAAGATAGCTGTCACGAATTTCTATATAGCACATTTTTTCACCCGACGAATTATCAGGCTCGAGTCCTGATGATGTTTCTTTCACGAACTCGACTTCGAAACTTTCTTCTTTTGTTTCCCTTATAGCTCATTCGATGACTACGATTCCAGGACTTCTTTCAAAATTTTTTCATAAAACGAAGAAGTTGACCTACAATAAAGAATCTTGAGTACTACGATTTTAAATGTGCAATTGGAATTTGACACTATCGAAAGAGTATTGAGAAGTGATGTAAAAGGCGCACTACTTGCACGTGGGGTTGCGGGTTCAAATTCCAGAGAGTAAAATTTGTCCTTTTCTATGTTTTTTTTTTTTTTTTTTTATAAACCGTTTATTAGAAAAAAAAAAAAAAAAAAAAAGGAAAAAAAATACATGAAGAAAATACGGTTTATGAATAGGGCTTCGACCGAAGAGTCATTTCGCCCGATGATGTAACATAATTGTGACCTGTCACAAGAGAACCCCCCTTAGTGTCCCAAAAATCGTTTTTTAGGTTTTCAGCGATCCCTTATAATTGAAACCCGCTCTTTCACGTGGTGGTATTGAAAAAATTCCAAAAAATTTATTAATAGGCCTTAGGGGTCTTCAAAGTTGGGGGAAAATTTCAAATTTCTGGAAAAATTTTTGGAATTTGATGAAATTCAGTTTTAGGGGTAATTTTGGGTCGCTGAACATGAATCTGACTCACACATTTCATTCCAATGCATATTTTTGGGTCCACGGATCAAAACATGGAGCTAAGACGCAATTTTTTAGGCGATTCTCCAGCACTTTTTTCATCAAATTCAAAATTTTAGATTATTAACGCGCAAATAATATAAAAAGCACTATTGAATTGTATTCTTGAATCATTAATCTACAACTGATAAAATTTTCAGCCAAATTGATCGCATAATGACACCAAAAACTGATTTTGAAGTTAGAATTATCGCTCCTGTAAAATTATATTTAAGACGCTAAGGGGGGTTCTCTTGTGACAGGTCACAATTGTGAGGTAGAAGTGGATTAGATAGTGAGGGTAGGAGAGAGAGAATTTATGAATGAGTAAAGAGCAGGAAAGACAGAGAGGTTGGTGATATGGAGGCAATTGAATGCAGCGAAAGGGCGTTGAATATTAGAGTTGATAAGTGAAGAGTGGAGTGTTTTTTGTTGAGTGGTAAGATGTGGACATTGAAAAAGAATATGGTTTAAGTCGGCCGCTATCTTGTCTTGTGGATGAAAAGGACAATCAGGAGATATGTTTGGTAAAAATTTTGCTAAATTGTACGGGAGCCTGTTATTACTTGATATTCCTTTAATAATGAAAAACATGGATTAAAAAGAATCCTAAACTTTTTCAATTAGAAAATGTTGATACTATTTTATTATACAAGCTCGGGTGAGAAGCCAATAGGAGTTGCGAAGGTTTTTCGTCACGAGCGGAGCGCGAATGACGGAAATGCAACGAGGTGGAACGCAACTTAACCCTGGAGTCCGACACGAAATTTTTATAGAGTTTCAGGTGTTGGTTGGTGGCCCTACGACTACGTACTATCACAAACATATCACAAGTATTCGAGTGATCAAGTGCATTCTACATTATGAAGGAGAAGAGCTTTTGTTTTGGACGAATGGGCTCGGTTTGTATGGTACAAATTTTACTAAAATTTAGAATGTCACGCTTCCTATTAGCGTACAATCATTGACAGGGGGGGTTGAAAATAAAAAACTCCCCTTTTTGAAGCCGTGGTGATGGATGAAAGTTACACGTCTTTGGCTGCATCTTTTCACGGATTCTTCAACGGAGTTGAACGAGGAATGCATGGAACATGTTTTATGGGAAACAGGAAGACCTAGAAACCCTTGCCCTCTGAAGCTATACTTGGACATGGAGAAATTTCGACTCCCGAGCAATACAAGAGGGTGAGGACGATATTACCAGTTAATAGGGAGTTGGGTGCAAAAATGCAGAACTTTAGATATTATTTTTCATAACTACAATATTTGTATATCTCAATTTCATCTTCAATTTGCGTCAAAAACGAAGTTTTTACGTCTTTTCTGAGCCGAGTTACGGACCAAAATGTGCCCAATTTACCAAAATTCTTAACGATAAAAAATTGATGTAAAATTCATGTATTACTCGATTTAGCAGTAAAGTTTAACGTTAATTCGGAAAAAATACCTGAATAACCCAACACAAAGCTTGAAAACGGGAGAATTTACGAACTCTTATCTTGAAAATCTTGTCAAATTGTTCCATCTTTGGCACAGTTTGGTCTACAACTCGGCTTAGAAAAGACGTAGAAACTTTGTTTCTGTAGCAAATTGAAGATAAAATTTAGACACAATTTCCCCAGACCGGAAGTATACATCTAATGTTTCGCCGTTCTTCGCTAAAATATTCCCATTCAACTGGTAACATCATTTTGTCCTAGCCGGTATGTCTAGGAGAGAGACTTAGAATTATATTTTCTTTCCAGGTTCCCCTTAGACGGCAGAAATATTTCCTGAAATAACCCCCGATGACTATTTTACGGTATATTCGGGCTTCTGACGGTGGATTTCGATTCTCTTCAGGTAAAACAGGTCTTGTCATCTTTCGAAAACATCGACGCGCTATAACCCCTCTTCATCCACTAATTCTTCAGGGCTTCACAATCGACATCCTCTCCTCTTATAAATTCCTGGGTGTAACCTTTGATCAAAAACTCTCTTGGATGCCTCACATAAAGTCACTCAAAGCTAAATGCCGAAACGCTACCAATATCATCAAGTACCTCTTCCACACCCGCATAGGATGTAATCGCAAACTTCTGCTTCAACTATACAAAAGTCTTATTCGTTCCCAACTCGATGACGGTGCTAGTCCAAAATCAAACTCCTCGATACTATTCAAGTATCCACCCTGCACATGGCTCTCGGAGCTTTTTGATTTTCCCCCATCTAAACCTTAGTGCAGAAACAGCAGAACCACCATTACATTTTCACACTCTCATACTGACTGCAAACTTCCTCGCATCGTGACCTTCCAATCTGTACATCTATCCTTTCTCTTAATAACTTCTTCCTCTCCTCTTTAAAATCCTACCTTCAATATCTCCCTAAACCCTCACCTCTCCTTCCTATCAAGCCAACGACACCTCCGTGGCTATTATCTCCCCCGTCTATCAGACTCGACCTCGCTAATTACCCGAAAATGGACAACTATTCCTATCGAACACTAATCACAGAAATTATTGCAGAATACCCAAACCATGAAATCTGATTCACTGATGGCTCTAAGCCTATGCATTCTCAATCAACGGCACTGTAACCGCTAATCGACTCCGTAACTCAGTTGCAGTATTTACTGCTGAACTTAGTGCTATCCACTACTGCCTACAACGACCACCACGATACAATTACATCTTATTAACTGATTCTCTTTCATCTCTTTCAACAATTACTCAACAAACCCTATAACTCAACGCATCCACCTTATTCTTGAAACTCTTGCTTCCATCGAATCAACAATATCTTTCATCTGGATCCCTGGCCACATCGGTCTTCCTGGACATGACGAGGTTGATCGTGCAGCCAAGGAAGCTACTCGACTACCAAAGATTACAGATCCATCTTCTTCCCCATCATACGACCTAAAAAACTATTACTGTTCCCTAATTTCGAATGCCTGGCATCATCTTTGGACTCTCCTACCGACCACCAAGCTCCGATCTATAAAAACCTCACCCATCTCTTGGTCATCCTCGAACAGAAATTCCCGTCATGAAGAAATCATTCTCTGCCGACTCAGGATTGGCCACACACGACTAACTCATTCTCACCTCCTACTAAATCTCTTTTCTCCATCTTGCAAATACTGTTAAGCCGATGACCTAACAGTACAACACCTATTCTCATGTCCAGCCCTACAAAACCAACGACAATCTTTCAACGTCTCGTCTTCTTTATCATCCGCCTTATGCAACAACTCAGAAACAGTTACTAACTCTCTCCAATACTTACGCTCTACCTACTACTTTCCTCTTCTCCAACAACCTACAATATCTTTTTGCGAGCTGATGACCCATAGAGTACACGAATCCGTTCCTTCAAGTTACGGCTATCCATACTAAACAATAAAGAGGAATACTCCGACGTGGAGTAAAAAAATGCAAACCGCAGAAAAAATGAAAATACGACGAGCGCTTTCGGTTAAACAACCATCTTCGAGCCTGAAATGAAAGCAACTGACGAACAAAAGAGAAGAACGAGGTATTAAGATCGTCCAAACGAGAAATCACTTGGAAGAAGGGACACTTGGGGGAGTCAGCTTTCGCCGATCACTTAATAAACAGTGGCCACAGCTTCCGTGAGGGATCCGAAAAGCTCCTCCATAAGGAGAATTCCTACCGTAAGCGTATCGCCCTCGAGAATATAGAGATAATTCGTCATCTCAACACTGACGGTATCACTGTTCTTAATTCGTATATTCCGGAAGATGGCCTGATCGAACTTGTTTATGACTCACACCGTGATTTCTCGTTTAGACGATCTTAATACCTCGTTCTTCTCTTTTGTTCGTCAGTTGCTTTCATTTCAGGCTCGAAGATGGTTGTTTAACCGAAAGCGCTCGTCGTATTTTCATTTTTTCTGCGGTTTGCATTTTTTTACTCCACGTCGGAGTATTCCTCTTTATTGTTTAGTATGGATAGCCGTAACTTAAAGGAACGGATTCGTGTAATTGAGAACGCTTCTGCGGCGTATTTACAGTTCCTTTTTCTGAAATTTCGGAAGCAACGCGCTTCGTTTTCCTCTCATATTTGGTTTCTTCGTCGGTGTTTAGTGTTACATTTCAGGCCCAAGTTCGTTAAATTCCGGTTTTATTCCGATTGCAAGGTTACGACTAAGAAACTGGAAAATTATATGAGGGAGAAGTGGATCAGAACAGAGTTGCGAAGATGGTATGGTAAATTTAATATCACGACCAGATTAAACCTTATGGTCCATTCGAGACTCTCCGGCATGCTCCTCCCCCTTGAGTTGGATTACTTTATGAGGGACGTCAATGAAAAGTGTCGGAAGTTTGAGGCGAAGTTGAAGGAGAGGAAAAATAAGAAGCTGTCCTCCCTAATGACGGTTAATGAGGAGGTGGTTGAGGAGGGGGTGAGTGATGGTGTTGTCGTTCATAAATTCCATCCTCCCCTCATAAATAATAGTCAGGTAGTGTTCAATAGTGACGAAACATCCCTCCTTGAGAAAGGTTTGAAGTTCAGTATGCCTCCCCTCAAGAATGATGAAACCTTGGCGAATGTTGTTGCGGATCTTGCGGTTAAGATTGGTCCTGGTTTTAATACCCAGAAAGTCTGTGCCGAATTAGTCCGTAATAACCCCCTCCCTCGCATGAGTAATAAATTGGGAGGAGTGATTCAGGGTCTAAGGAGGAAGATGAAAGAGGGAGATTTGATCGTCACTAAGGCTGACAAGGGCAACGCTGTTGTAGTGATGGAGAGATCGGCCTATTCTTCTAAGGTCCATGAAGTCCTACAGCAGTGTGGTGCTAAAGAGAGTGAGGATTTCAGCTTTCCCAAGCACGTCAAAGAAGTTAGGTGTGTCATCAACAGGAGTGAGGCTGTTATCAAAACTCCTGCTTTGAAAAAAGCCCTCCTCGTTCCTAACCCCACACCCCCCCTCTTGTACGGGCTGCCTAAAGTGCATAAGAACAATACCCCGATGCGACCCGTTGTTTCTTTCGTCTCCTCTCCTACCTACCTCCTTGCTAAATTCCTTGACCGTTGGTTCAAAAATCGTATTGATTTTGAATCCCCTCATTCGGTCTTGAATTCGGCCTCTTTAACTGACGTCCTCAAGGATGTAAGCCTTCCCCCGGGAACGACCATCTGCTCGTTTGATGTTGTTGGTTTGTTCCCGAATATTCCTAAGGCTGCTACTATCCAGCGTATGGGTGAGCTACTCGTCAAAGCCAACATTCCTCATAATGAGCTTCACGAATTCTTCGATCTTCTTAATACTTGCTGGTCCCCTAACTATTGTAAATTTGAAGGGAAATTTTTCGAGTTCCCTGACGAAGTAGGGATCCCCATTGGATCACCACTAGGCTCTCTCATATCCGAAATCTTCATGTCTAAGTTTGAACTTGACCTCTTTTCCTCGAACCAGGTGTTACTTAATCATATCCATTATTGGCACAGGTACGTTGATGACGTTCTATGTACCTGGACTGGTCACCCAGATCTCCTTGGTGAGTTTCTGAGGTATCTCAATTCCTGGTACCCTTCCATCAAATTTACGTTGGAAATAGGGGTATTTTCCATTAACTTTTTGGATTTATCGATCTCTATAATAGACGGTATCCATAAGTTTGGAATTTACAGGAAACATACTACGACCGATGTTTTAGTCCACGGTGGTTCGTTCGGTCCTGTTGCTCACAAGATGGCTGCTTTTCATAGCCTAGTTCACAGACTGACTCGTATTCCTTTGAGTCAGTCTGCCTTCAAGAAAGAGTTAATCACAATAAAACACCTGGCCAGAGTGAATGGGGTCAATGTTGATGTTGACGTGATGGTTCGGAGGAAAGTTACGAGGGGCCTCCTGGATTCCACCACCTCCCTCCCCCGAGACACGATCCGTGATCGCCGTTTGCGTTGGATCAGTCTCCCTTTTCTGGGGAAGTTCTCCCAGCAATTGGGTCGGGCCCTTCGCCCGTTTGGCTTCAGACCCGCGTTTTACAACCCTACCACAGTCAAGAGGTTGTTTGTGAGACTGAAGGACCCCATACCTGTTGATGAGAGGAGTGGTGTGTATAAGTTGGAGTGTGAGGATTGTG
The DNA here is from genome assembly GCA_035079385.1 of Aspidiotus rigidus. Taxonomy (NCBI): domain Eukaryota; kingdom Metazoa; phylum Arthropoda; class Insecta; order Hemiptera; family Diaspididae; genus Aspidiotus; species Aspidiotus rigidus. The sequence continues at coordinate 3,622,673 of JAVHKY010000037.1, forward strand.
GAGGCTTTTATATTGGTGAGACCAGCCGCCAAATGAAAGTTCGAGTAGCTGAGCACCTGAAGTCTTGGAAGAAGGGACACTTGGGGGAGTCAGCTTTCGCCGATCACTTAATAAACAATGGCCACAGCTTCCGTGAGGGATCCGAAAAGCTCCTCCATAAGGAGAATTCCTACCGTAAGCGTATCGCCCTCGAGAATATAGAGATAATTCGTCATCTCAACACTGACGGTATCACTGTTCTTAATTCGTATATTCCGGAAGATGGCCTGATCGAACTTGTTTATGACTCACACCGTGATTTCTCGTTTGGACGATCTTAATACCTCGTTCTTCTCTTTTGTTCGTCAGTTGCTTTCATTTCAGGCTCGAAGATGGTTGTTTAACCGAAAGCGCTCGTCGTATTTTCATTTTTTCTGCGGTTTGCATTTTTTTACTCCACGTCGGAGTATTCCTCTTTATTGTTTACCCATAGAGTAGTCAAATAGCTCACAAATAAAATAAATAAAAAGAATAATAAAAAAAAAGGTATATTCAACAGGAGGAGGGGTGACCGGGAATTTCGAACTCCGAGCCAAATAGAAAAATTCAGACTCTCGAGCTATATTACGATAGGATACGAATTGAGAAATCTCGATTCTCGAGTCATACATGATTTTCAAATTCCACTCCTATAGTTGAGTCAGGTTGCCGACCGATGAAACAAGTTTCCTGTTAATACTCTGACTTCTATGCTATATTTATATATGATAGGAAAGGACTTGAATAAATTCGACTCACGCGCTGTATAAGATAGGAGGGGGACTGGAGAAAAACTTGGCCTCAGGGAGGCTACTTCTTTAGTATCTCAGAAATGTTTTAATCATTAGGAACTTCGTTCATCATAATCCTAAAACTTTAAATAGCACATTATATAGTTAAAAAAGCAAAATATTGAAAAAAAAAACCTCTCGTATTTGGTCCACAAATGAACGATTGATCATTTTTTTCTTTTTATTAATGAAAAAAAACTGAAAAAATAAATACTTCTCGGTCATCGACTTAAAATCCGTTCATCATTTTCCTAGAACTTCAAAATGAATCCCTTCATATATTTCCAAAATTAAAGTCCAAGTACAGGCAATGAGTCAATATTTTTCCAGGCCCCTCGCCTCCCATATATTAGGTTCCCGGCACCTCTCGTTCATCTCCTTTAGAGGAACCGCGAGTTTTTTGGTTTAACTACGCCCCTGGTAAGAGTACGGCCACCGAGGTAGAGATATTGAACTTGTGTTTGACTGACACTCCTCTACCAAGTTGAAGGTACGTTCGTGAGAATAGAAAATCTTTCAGATTTTGTGACACTTGCAGTCTACAATTCTCTTCCTAAAGAACTTCACGCCGATATGGTCACCACAGGATTATAGCCTTGACTTGAAGTGCACCTAGCAGAAATTAATACAGGCTTCAATTCTTTTTCAGTAGGGATTAGATAAGAAAAATAATATTTGATACAGTGCTAAACATAAACTCACATTATTTGAAGTATCCTGTCTTCAAAAAGTGTTGACACTATTGAAATACCGATTTGCGTCTCCAATATCCGAATAAATACCACCACCAAGACCTCAAGTGAATAAATAATTTACATACCGAGGCCAATGATCCAGAGGGAAGACATTCCACAAGGAAAAGCGTTTATGTTTTTCGTAACCTGTAGGTGACGTGGACTCCGAAGATTCTTTATTACCAAAATGCAACGAATGTCCGAAGAGCGGAATACCTTTTCGTCTTTTCTTCTCAAATTTACCAACGTGCCAGGATTTCCTACGCGCTCGTACTTTTTCTTCTTTGATAACGTCCGAATCTCGTCGTAGTAACGGAGGTGGACTTATGGCACGTCTGATATTTTCCGCCGAACTGAAATTGCTCGCATCATCGTCGTAATCAGTCACTTCGTTCAAACTAGATAACGATGACATAGTCCATTTTTTCTTTGAAGATCCCAATTTGATATTATTATTATTATTATTATTATTATTATTATTATTATTATTATTATTATTATTATTGTTGTTGTTGTTACTATTAGTACTATTATTGTTATTATTATTATTACTGTTATTCGTAATGTCGTTACTACTACTATGAGTTGTGTTACTACTATAAATTAATTTCGGCAAATATAAATCCATGGACGACATAATTTCGAATTAAATTCAAAATACAATCCTACATCAAATATACAAAAATTATCGATACGATCGTAGACTCGATTTATTTGAAACTGGGGACCGAACACACTTGTACACACCAACTATACGCACAATTAGAGATTGATATTATACCGTGTAGATGTATAATTAGAAAATCGCGATCTATAATTACACAACGCAAAATTGATTCACCCTTACTGAAATCTGAAACAGAGAAAATAAAAAACAAAATATGAATGTAACGCATTTTTTAATATCTACTGATAAACCGCACACACTCTTTATACGGTTTGCATTCGGAACTACCTATTCTGTATTATTGTTAGATAAACGACGTCGGAATCGCCTTTCAGATTTTGATTATCATCAACTTCATTCCTCTTTTTCGCTCTCCCTCTTCTTCTTCCACTCTGTCTCCATTTCAAAACAGTACAATGTTTGATCAAACAGCATTGCAAATTATATTCACAGAACCGAGCCCAACAATCCTTCTAGAAAAAAATGAATTATTATTTCATCATTGAACAACTTTACAACAAGCTCTCTTCATCACCTTCTCCCACCTCTGGTACAAACGGTGTGTGGTTAGTGCTTTTTCATAATGAGCTACGAATGAATGAAAGTATGTCGCCTGAAGACAAAACGCATGAACTCTTGAACTTTTTCTTCATAATTCGACGAGAAGCATTCGCAATAGACTATTCACGAGAATCACTCAAGATTTGACTGATGACAATGAAACAAAAAAGAAATATCGGTAAATTAAAATTTCTAATACAACTATGAACAATTTTCGGTTGAACGGAAACAGACAATACTTTATATTGAGGGAAAAAATCGGTTAATTAGCATTATTTTGATAACGCTCGATTAAGCCTTTTGAAAATAAACATTCAAAAATACCACGGCAATTAATACGTCACATCATTAATATTATTTATCTTCCTATGACGGTAGTTAGTGTGAATGAATGCGCCCAGTGGTTCTGAAACTAATTTTAATGCACCGAATGATTTTTCATCGCTCAGCGAAAATACGACAAGCATTGACAAAAGAAGAGATCCGACGACCATCCACAAGAGAGATCGATATCGGCGCATACATAATGGAAAATCGTAAAAGATCGAAGTTCGGAAAAGATACAAATATTTACGCACCAAAAATACATGATTTCGAATCGGATCTCTTGAGACGTATTGGTTATTAACTGGTGAAGGCGTTTCAGACGCTCTAGAACTCGATCAAGTAGTAACTATATTTTCTCTTACCAAATCATCAGTCTTCTAACAAGTAGGGTGAAGTCACCTACATTTGACACTTTAAGGAATCAATTTTCACATTTTTAATGGTACTGGTACTAAATTCCAAGCTTTTTTAGTCCAAATATTTTTCTGCGTTAGGCCGGACGTAGGACAATAAAATAGTGCACACCAAAAAAAAATTACAGAAAAATTCTTTCAGTGTGTTGAAAACCCTGGTTGTTAACTCGAAGAACCAGTAGTTGACACCCTAATTATTGATACTTATAAAAAGCTTATTACGCCCTAACCAACAGTACTAAAGACTTGGAGAGAAGAAGTGACCAAATAGTGACTTCAAAACATGACTAAAAGTGATTTAGTTCATTTACTATTATTGGGGTTTAAACCTACACTAGAGAGCGCTACTGAAAGGGTGAATCAGAGAATTTATGTACGTTCATACATTGATTTTCAATCAACTGTTATTTTTTCAATATACCATTTATTGCGACAATTTTTTTTTGTATTCAATGTTGATGATATAGACTACAAAATTTATGTTTGTATTTGCTCTAAAAAATAATATCCTATTAATCTTAGTGCGTGAAATTTCTTCATTTAAAAAGCATTGAACGAAAGGGTCAATATCGTCAGGGCTACCAACTCCCCAACTCTAAGTTTAAGTCCCAATACCTATCATGAACACCAGCAATATTAGTAATTGAATACAGCACTCGAAAAAGAAGATAGACGAACCCAATGACGCTCATCAGCCAATTCCACATTGACTGACATAGCTCGATTAATATTTTTAGGAGAAAAGGTAAATTTCTGGACTGCAGTTTTCTGGTAGTCGACCTATAATGAATAATTATGGAGACAGCGGTTGAACATAATGGATGTAGAAGGGATGTGATCAGCAAAGAAGCGAAACTAAATATGGTACAGCAGAGTACTCGATAGATAATTCAACTGCACACCAATCATCAGTTCGATCGGGAAGGGAGATATGGACCTACACATCTTCCTCGGCTGATAATCATCTAATCAAAAAACTTGGTAAAACAAAAAGCACAAACAGTCTCAGATATTGGAGATCACTACCACGTCATGGAAATTGAGGTAGACCGTGAAAAAAAAAGGAGTACAATATTGTTTCGAGCTCATCAAGTGCTTCAAAACCTCCTACAGGCCGATTATGATCAACCTTTAACAGAAAGAAGCACAGCAGCATCGCGTCTATTCCGATCATTTTCGACACTGTATTGTTTTACAATTAGGGCCTTCATATCGAAGATTCGATGATGCGACATTGGTGTCTCCATCGTGCTGCAAAGTCCAAATTTGGTACTTCCATAATATTTTTTCTGTAATTTTTGTAATTCTGGAAATTTGTCATCGAAGACGTTTTCCATCAGTCTTTTTCTTCACATGAGACTCGCATTGGGAAAGTCGAGTCGCAAATGACACATTGTGGCTCCATCTCATCAGTTTGCTCTCTTATCGACTCTCTTTCAGCCTATAAGAGTCGATAAAAGTGATTTTCTACGGCCTCGAAATTAATCATCCGCATTCAAGAATTGACTCGCTCAATGTAGTTGCAAAACGATTACGGGACTCAAATAAATTTCTAGGAATTTTCCCTTCCGAGAAAAATATCGAAGAATGGCTCTTTTTCTCCTCTTGCCAATGCATTACACTGATTCGCTGAATAAGAGGTGGCCTCCTATGTCTCCTTCCACTTAAATCACAGAGGAAGAAGTCCGAAAAGAACGTAGAATCAGCTTATTTTGTAGAATGGAGAGTACGTTGAACCGACCGGGCAAAAAAAACGATTCATTAACCGTGGGTCACTGCGGACTCAAACGTACCTTCTGGAGCTAGCTTCAGAAGCGTAATAATGAATTTGTTCCCGAGCTTCCTTATGAGCTCGAGCGTACTTCACCAACCATTCTTGGTAAGAAGGGAAGAAAAATGATATTTTTTTTTTGGCGAGCAGTAAAACTCAAGTTTGTTGGGAGGGAAATACTGTCTTCAACAATTATGATTCTTTGGACTTGGAAAAAATGACTCCTGAGGAAAGGTGGACTCGCTCGAGCTCAAAAGGAAACGCGGTAAAGGATTCGGAAATATTCTTCTTACCGCACTTGTTATTTACTGTATTACCATCTTCTCCTCCGTCCCTATTGTTCTTCATTTCATAGAAACCGGGACCAATAGTGACGAATAGAGACCAAGAAAGAAAAGAGTGACCCGTTGGCAGGCCTGCACCAACAAATACGAATAGAAATATCTATGTGATAAGCCTGTCAACAACACCGTAGCTTGACTCAGAGGAAAGCGAGTCAATCTGTACTGTAGACTAAACTGCTAACAGCTGCTAACTTATGAGCGACAGGACAGAATGACGCTCCGCGGACTAAAACATCGGTCGTAGTATCTTTTCTGTATATTTCAAACTCATGGATCCCATCTCTAACTGAGACCGACAACTCCGAAAAGTTGATCGTAGAGCCACCAACTTCCAAGGTAAATTTTATGGAAGGGTATAATGAATTGAGGTACCTCAGAAACTCACCAAGGAGACCTGGATGGCCAGTCTACGAACAAAGAACGTCATCAACGTACCTGTGCCAGTAGTGTATATGATTGAGTACCACCTGGCCCGAGGAGAAGAGGTCAAGTCAAAACTGCGGCATGAATACTTCGGCGGTGAGGGAGCCCAAATAGGGATCCCTATTGCATCAGGGAACTCGAATTTGCAAAAATTCCAGGACCAACAGATATTTAAAAGATTGAAAAATTCTTAGGATTCATTATCAGGGATATTGGAGTCAACCAATAACTGGCCCATACGCTGCATGGTGGCAGCTTTAGCGATATTTGGGAACAGACCCACGACATCAAACGAACAAAGGGTCGCGCCCGGAGGCAGTTTTACATCCTTGAGAGCATCAGCCAAGGACACCGAATTCGAAACCGGGGTTCGTCATCTCAATACTGATGATATTACTGTGCTAAACACGTACATTCCGGAAGATGGCTTGATTGAACTCGTCTATGGCTCACGTTGTGAGCCCTCGTTTGATCAACCTTAACGATCCGAGGTTTCTTCTCCGTTCTTGTCAGTTGCTTTCATTTTAGTCCCGATGATGGTTTATTAACCGAAAGCGCCCCGCTTCATTTATTTTCTGCGGTCTTCGTAGTTTTTACTCCTCTTCGGAGTATTCCTTCCTCGTCGATAGGTACAATAATTGTTCCGAGGTAGTTATGCCAAGAAAGTGATAATGAGAACAGAGTGGTTTGGTGATTCAGGGAATCCTCCGAGTAGTACAGTTGATGAAGACACAAAAAAAAGTCAAACTACGCATTTTGGGTGCAAGTTCCTATCTCGGGTTTGATGTCTGAACTAACATACTAAAAGTCAAGACCCAGCACTGCATGGCTCGCGGAGCTGTAGTACGTTCTTGCCCCCCTAAAATCAATTTTTCGTCAATATCTCGAGTTCTGTTAGGCCCCCAGAGAAAAACTTTCGGCACAAAAAATGTTCCTCGTGACATTTCCTTCAAGATAGACTATTTCACGGCTAGTCTAGAAAGTTCATTTCAATAGTCGCATAATATTATGTTTTTCGAGAATTTTTCGAAATTATAATTGGCTAATACGTAGAATATGGGCTCAACATTTATTCTACCGTTAGTACAGTTCACCTGCACCTAAAATTAAATCAAGCAAGTTGTAGAACCTTTTCATACATAATACTTCTATAATATTTAGTCCATTTTTCAAAAAGTAAGATTTTCAGGCCATAAAACGCTAGTGCTCGTTGGATTCGTCTCGTCGAGACGTGCCCTCTGGCCAGCACCCAGTCTGGTATAGGATAATGGCTGTTTTTACTAATACCATACTTATTCTCCTTGGTAAGTAATTCGGAGGAAAAATAACATTAGCCTGATCGTTAATTTACGAGTAGTATTCGATTCTGAATAATAAAAGTGAGTAAACATAGCAAAAGAGTAAACGTTTCTCGATTTTTCAAGCTCAGTTTCGTTAAGATTGGTCAACTACGAAGCGAGTTATAATCGTTTGAAAATCAAACGTCAGACATGGAACGAACCACTATTCGTCCCCTATTTGACTTTTACTGGTATCATACAATCCTCACACCTACGGAAAATAGATCAGAATCAAACGGCAAGATAAATACAGTATCTAAATTTTTTCATTTTGATCAAAACTTTTAAAACAATATTATACCTACAACTGAAAATGCTTTCTTTGTCATTAATAATCATTTCAGTTTTATTATACATCTAGATTGATTCGAATCAGACGGTTTACTTCTCTCTTTTTTATGTCATAGTCATTCAGATAGTCTACAAGAACTATAGTAACATCTCAGGTTTTTTTTTTCTTTGAACAAGAAGTTTACTAGATAGCAGCATTTTCGTTCATATATTACAAGAAATTTGCTGTAAATTAATTTTACTGTTTATGAAAATATCGCGACACAAATTAAGAGTGTGCAAGTACATAGGTGAGACGGATAAATGACTTTATAATTTATGGTTATGATGAATTGCAAAGATCGCGCCGAAGAAATAGTCGCATTTTTATCAAAAGTTAGTTTCGAGATTGCTATGAATATCATCATGTTTGAGTTTATTTAGTATTATACCTCTATTTTAAGATCTGTATTTGTATTTTGAAATTCTTTCTAGCTATAGTATAAACGATATCTATGTCGCGCCGTACGTTTATTTTCAACATTTTCTGCGTGTATGGCAAACTACCTGAAAACTAAACATCGAAACGCATTTCTTTTGTAATTTTCTTCAAATTGTATAAAATAATTTTCGAATATTAATAGCCACACTCGCTTCGATTTTCAAGGTCGTACTAACGATTTCGAATAATACGTAAAATTGAAATAATTCTGCCTTATTTGTAAAATGCAACGGTCGTTACGACGACGTTTTAATGGTGTGACGATGACGTAAAATAAGTGAACACTTTGTTGAAGTAATAGAGCCAATATGACTTTTCAATTTTACCCTACAGAAGATTCAAATTACAATGCACGTTAATTTAGAAAAACACTAAACCTTTCTCATGGAATTTAGAACCTGGGATCTCTTAATTGCGTATATGCCTCAGAATCACAAAATATAATCTACCATTTCTTACTTTCGCTTGCACCGTTCAAAAATTTCACGTTGAAATTGGACAATTCTAAGGAGACTTCGGTACGGTGAAGAAAATCGGAAATCCAATTTTACTTGCTTATTTTCTTGATTTGTAAGAACGAGATTTTGATCTTATTCATAAGTCGACAGGAATTCCTAATCTTGAGTTTCTTTTTATTAACTCTGAAATACCTTAAGCAAGTACACGTCTGTGGTGTTCATAGCAGCGAGTTCTGGGACGCAGTCTTAAATTAGGCAAATTTCGGTACCGCAGCAGATGCTTACCTAACTAAGCTCTATCAACTTTATTGGAAAAAAATCTACTGGTCTTTAAATTTGAAATGTTGATCATCATTAATGATGATATTGAATTGTATCCAAGAATAGTCGGCACCGGCTGCTTCTTTGATCTGAAAAAAAATCTCGCAGTCCTATCATGATGGATCCAGAACTTTCCTTCGACGGCCGTTGAATATAGATCTTGATATATTTCCTAAATATCGTTCAATAACCTTAATTTCGTCCTGATTTCATCAAACAACGACTGTCGACTGTTTACAAACTTTATTGGCCTCATCTTTTTTTTTTTTTTTTCTTTTTTTGAGTCTTATTCTTGTAACCTTGGTCCACTTTAGGTGAATTTCGTAAGCGCTTTAAAATTTTATTCTTATATCACATAGAATGTAAATTTGACCTTGGAGCCAATTTCATCTTACTTTCGATATTATTCTGATATTTTCCAAACGCTTTTTCTCTTTTTCTTCTCTAATTTTTGGCTATAATATTTTATCACCATGACACGTTTCGATGAGAAATGTTTCCTCCTTTCACTCTTCCATTTCAGTCTCATCATCATTTCATCTCAAGCTGAACGAATTTCCGGTTTTATTAATTTTGTCTCGTCCTTCTCCAAATTTTTAATTCTATAACTCTCAATCCATACGATGAGAATGAGTCGTCTAAATTTTGAAAAAATGGTACACTTGTATTGTGTTTTGCGGAGTTGTTGTGGGTTGCTTCTACGTTAATTTTATTTTATCCTACACTGGTATCGACCCCTTCGGGTATAGCCTCAATATCGAAAAAATTTTTTGACGAGGACCCTCTCTCCTTGGCTACGGTCAAGCTACAGTACCACCGGATACACAAAACTTTCATGCACCACAGACGTAACTCACAATCCCAGTCTCTTATTGACGTTTTCCCTAATTCTAAATTAGTCACTGGTTAGAGGCTTGGGCGAGACGCTAGCCCACGATTTTACGGCGCTGTTACGGTCATATTTGTGTTGGAGCCTACTCTATTCTGTGCTGCTGAGAGTCCTCTACGTTTCGCGACGCAACCTGAGTGGTATATCCAGAAAGAACCCCCACACGTATACGTGACAGTAAATGATTTGATAGGGGCGGTTTCGCCCGACTCCTCATTTAAAATTAACAATCATTGAATTGAAACGTCTGTGTCTTTTGTTAGACCTATTTCCTGAGCGTCACCTACAATTGATGAACAGGGCCGGATTGAGGCGAGGGTGAGGGGCCATTGGTCGGAGCCCCCGCAATTGTTTTTTAGAAACCACCAATGAGCGATGAAAAATTATATACATATTACGAAACATGGAGAGGGTTGGGGACCGCGCATATTAGGACTTTTTTTTTGAAAATATGCGGGAGAATTTGTGATGGTGGCATTCTTGGTGAGACGAGGGCCATGAGAAAGATAATGGTTTCATTTGCGCTAGTTTATTCTGCGGGAATTGTTTTTATCTATGGGCAATCCACTAGCTCGTTATTCGAAGTTAGGTGTGGGGTAAGATCAGATATAGTGAGGAGTATTCGGGAGTTGATGCGCGGTAGTCTCGTGAAAGCTTAAACGGTATGATTGACGTTTTCACCGCCATTCATTTCGCTAAGGCTGAGTACCCAGATGATGGTTACGGAGTAGAATAAGGATGAGAGGTTTATAAGGAGCGTGAGTGAGTAAGCAATGAAAATTGCTCTCAAGGTGGATGAGAGATTAGAAGCATTACGAAAGGTAGGTGATGAAGGAGGAGGGAGAGTTACAATTGATTCTAGGCCTTAGAAGATAGCTTGGATCTCGGTTCTTGGGATTGTGGCAAAGTTCCGGTGACGGTGAGAAAAAATTTTATTGTCAATGAAATATGCAAAACCATCTTTGAATTCTGAACCGTCTGCGAAGCAAAGAATGATGATGGCGCTGGTACGTGAGCTTAGTATATTTAGGAAGCGGGAGGAAAAAACAGAAGAGTGGTCGAATTTTAGGATAATTCACACAGTTTGAAAACTACCCGTGGCTGGAGTATGGCGCATGGAAGAACGGTAGGAAAATGGGGAGGAGACAGTGGTACTTGATACTTTTGGATAGGGAATGGTTCGGGAGTAAATGAGTTGACGGCAGCTCGCGTTTATTTTTTTTTTAGTAATAGAGCGCCCTCACAAAAAGTTGGCCCAAAGCTCACCAAAGCTATATCCAGCCTTGTTGAGAAGGTATCTGCGAGAAGGGCGTCCGTCCCGTAAGAAATACATTACGCGGAACTACACTGACAATCTACTATACCAAAGGTTACTTTTCGGTCTTCATGACGTAACCGACTACCAGACGTGTGATACTACACTATATTGGTAGCTTGAATATTTGCGACTTTCCTCAAATTAGTTCCCGCTTCAATTGGAGATTTCTCACGAAGCAGGCATTGTATCAACACCAAATTTTCACGTAATACATTTTTAGATATGTGAATTACAATATTAAATCAACATTTGAAAAATATATAACGAATCCTAAATGAATCCCATCAGAGTTATAGTAGTGAGAAATTTTTTTCACAATTTTGTACACCTCAAAAACTACTCATCTGATCGTCAAAAAAAAAAATGCAGATGCACAACTTTAGATATCACACTTTAACTTGGCCGAGTTTCAAGAAAATCCATCCAATATACTCGAAGGAGAAGCGCGGACAAATTTTAATCCATATAATATATCAACCTGAAATTATTTCAATAATGTAACGATGACCTACGACCGCGACCTCTGAAACATCGAGAAAATTCGTTTTCTTCCCCTCTGTCACAACTGCTTTTCTACAAAAAGTTGGCAAAAGAGGGAGTGAATTCTTTTCAAAAGGAATGCGGAGCCTTTTAGTTACTTCAAGGATTTTTGCTTTAGAACTGTGTATGAGGATGGGAAGAGGATTTGACAAAATCCCGACCACCTAGTAAGAGATATATGAGTGGACGAGATATAGAGAAGCGACTTTTGAGCGTTACATAAAATGTTCAGAAATTTTGTACCTATTCATGGAAATGTAAGAAGGATACTCTGCTAACGTAACTTTGACATTTAACCGAGAATATTCAGCTGACCTGCATACCTATGGGACGCTCGACGTGTTTTCACTGCAACCTAGAGGGAAATCAATTCCAAAGTCTGTGGGAGATGCAAGATTGTAAACCAGTAGAGATAGACCGAAAATTTGAAGGCGAAAAACCAAAATCGGTTGTAACAGTAGTGTTACAACAATACTTGCGGAGAAAGCAAGCGCTTTCGCTATCTATCAGAGATAGAGTCGGCATGTGAAGATGATATACTCTGAGAGCTAAAGTCAGTTTTCGAAAATATGAAGAACTCCTCAATTATACACAAAAAGATCATCCAAGAATTAAACTGAAAATCATTTTTGACTTGACGCTCCCTCAAGGTCCTCAAACTCCTATTCGGTTTCCCATAGTGCATCCCTTCAGAAAATGACCCGAGCTCTAATTATGGGACAGAAACTAAGCAAGAACACAGCAATTTTCCTGCCTCCTTATTTTTCTCAAAAATTGGAACTTTCGTTCATTTTCAATCAATAAATGTTTTCAAAATTTTCTTCGCGAGTCTGACTCGATGTAACTTTTAATATACAGATAACAGGACTGATTACAAGAGTACAGCTGCAGTCTAGATTTACGAAATAAAAGCGTCGTAGCTCAGTATGATAAAATGGAGGTCACTCATCATGGTAAGCAAAGCGTGTATACAGAGCCACAGACTACCGGATGTCGGTCGTAGACATCAACTTTCTTCAAATGCGTTAACAGGAACTGAACCAAAACCATTAAATTTTACACAAAATTGAAATTGAATTACTTTCTGCAGCATATTTGCAACGTATTATACGTAGACACGTTTCGAATTGCGTAACTTGTGCTAGAATCTGAAATAGTATTGACATATTGTATCCAATCGCTGTCCTCAGTCGCGCCTTCGGCTATTCTTTTGTCATTAAACGTTGTCCCAGGTGAAAATACGAGCCTAATAAGTGTTAATGCTATGTTACCTCTTGAGGCTTTTATTCGAGAATATTCATTCGCGAAGATCGTCGAAACAATGAGTTTCTCGACGCATACCCTTTACAAAGAGCGAATGCGTACGTTTCTAGCAAGCAAAACCATGAATCATTAACGTCCGACGAGCAACCGATTTTACCGTTATTAGAATTCAAGAGAGGAAGTTTTCGTTTAGAAGAAACGTGCAAGAATTATTTGATCGGCTTAAAAATAGAAAATATATAAGCATGCAAACATACAAAGGGAAGGAGGAAACGAAACGGAAATTGTGACTGTATTTGGAAAATTTTAGAAAACCGCTACACGAACGATATAGAGAGCCACCCGTTGACACGACTCGCCGTGAGATATAGAATGCTAAGTGAATTATGAGGCGTGCACAAAATTTTATTATCTGAAATTTTGATCGATTCACCTTCGTATGTAACAAAAAAACAAATAGTCGGATATTTGTTCTTAGCGCGTAAAGGAAACCACAGATATTTGTAGATGTGCCCAAAATACATTCTTATTGAATCATTTACTGTAATTTATTTCATTTCTTTTTTTTTTTTATTTACGAGCTGTGCGACTACTCAAAACGGATTATCAGCTCACGTTAATTTGATTGTACAACAATACTTAATATTATTACATTTTTATAATATTAGAGAAGTTGATAGAAATAGGCAGAACAAAGGGTAGTTCAGGGGGTTGGAGATGATTTTGAAGTCTTGGATGATACGGAGGTCATAGATGAGGGAACTTCGTAGGCGGAACGTTAGTTTTGGAGGACGGGACATAAGAGGAGATATTGAACTGTGGTCACATAAATGGCAGGTAGAGGCGTGAAGACCTAGAAGGTGGTGAGAGTAGGTGAGTTGGGTATGGCCAATCCTAAAACGAGAGAGGATGACTTCTTCGTGGTGGGAGTTTCTAATTGAAGAGGACCAAGGAGTGGGTAGGTGTTTGATTGATCTTAGTTTGTAGTGATGGTGTTCTTTCCAAAGATTATGCCAAGAAGCTAGGATTTTGGAAAGATAGTATTTTTGAAGGTCGTATACGGGTGAATGATCAATTATTTATGCAGAACAAAATCAATACCGCATGGAGATAGCAATACTGGACCCTTCGCTGGAACATGAACCTCTCTTAGGCTTGTTTCAATTCAGACTCATCCTACAAAAAGATATGTTCGTAGTTCGCAAATTTCTGATAATTGTACTTGCTTGGGGGATATAGTGGGACTCCATCTTGTATAGGATTAAGTCTTCAGCTGATGTCTGCACTTACGTTCAAGTTCTTACAATCGTCAAGTTTTGCGTTTTGGTGTGAAATGACGTCATCAACGAACGGAAAAATAAACATGATACAGCCATGAGCTAGAGACTTGATCCTATACAAAGTGGGGTCCCGTTATATCTAAGTGTCTTACCGAGAGTGATGACTGGCGATAGTGTTTGACATGGTTCGACAATGATTAGAGGTTGAATTATAGTTTGCATGATTTTGTAGCGCACACTCGATCTGCGAGTAGTCGTGCGACGCGGTAGAAGTGGAGCGTCCAAAACAGAAAGAGCTTTAATTAAACAGAAGCGTCATCCGTGAGCGTGATATAATTAGAAGCTCCAGCCGTTTTAGCTGCCAGTATTCTCGTTACTAGTGCCATGTGAGTCTGGGCTCACCGGCGGATGCTTGGAAACTGGATCCATTCTTAGAGAGATCCTGGCAGGTAGTAAATTGTAACGGATAGATGATTAAATGTATGGATAATCGACGCAACGGTGAGTTTTATGATAATTGATGAGCTGCCTGTTATATGTTGGAGACTGGTGATTTTGCTTGATGATACTAAATGTGGTACAACAAGGATTGATAGTTTATAATCTTTTGTAGTGCGTACTCGATCTTTGAGGAGTCGTGCGACTGGGTCGCTATGACTTCACTCTCTGCGCGGCCAGACAATCAAACTACAAACCATTCCCAGCTTCCATCATTTGATTGACTTTCCATAACCCAATTTCTTCTTACATCTTCAGCGCAATCTCCAAAGTACACAATTTTTGAAATTTACATGCTATCCATTGGCCCCCTCCCCTCCTCTGGAATCCTTCAATAGTTTATTTTTGCTTTGGTTCCGGCATCTTCCTCCCTGCTTACTGGATCTATCGAAGCG
This sequence comes from Aspidiotus rigidus, assembly GCA_035079385.1. NCBI lineage: Eukaryota > Metazoa > Arthropoda > Insecta > Hemiptera > Diaspididae > Aspidiotus > Aspidiotus rigidus. The sequence goes on from JAVHKY010000037.1 coordinate 3,637,796, forward strand.
TCTATTCTTCGTGAAATCAAAAAATTTATCCCAAGTAATTCAAGGTTTAAAGAGGAAGATTAAAGAGGGAGATTCAATTGTCACTAAGGCGGACAAGGAAAATGCTGTTGTGGTGATGGAGAAATCCGCCTATTCTTCCAAGGTCCACGAAGTCCTCCAGCAGTGTGGTGCTAAAGGAAGTGAGGATTTCAGCTTCCCGAAGCACGTCAAAGAAGTTAGGAGTGTCATCAATAGAAGTGAGGCTATTATCAAGACTCCTGCTCTGAAAAAAGCCCTCCTTGTTCCTAACCCCACACACCCCCCCCCCTCCTCTACGGGCTGCCTAAAGTGCATAAGAACAACACCCCGATGCGACCCGTTGTTTCTTTCGTCTCCTCCCCCACTTACCTCCTTGTCAAATTCCTTGACCGATGGTTCAAAAATCGCATTGATTTTGAATCTCCTCATTCGGTTTTGAGTTCGGCCTCTTTAACTGATGTCCTGACGGGTGTAAGTCTTCCCCCGGGAACGACCATCTGCTCTTTTGATGTTGTTGGTTTGTTCCCGAATATTCCCAAGGCTGCTACTATCCAGCGGATGGGTGAGCTACTCGTCAGAGCCAACATTCCTCACAATGAGCTTCAGGAATTTTTCGATCTTCTGAATACCTGCTGGTCCCCTAACTACTGTAAATTTGAAGGGAAATTTTTCGAGTTCCCTGATGAAGTAGGGGTCCCTATTGGATCACCTTTAGGCTCTCTTGTCTCCGAAGTTTTCATGTCTAAGTTTGAACTTGACCTTTTTTCCTCGAACCAGGTGTTACTCAACCATATTCACTATTGGTACAGGTACGTATATGACGTTCTATGTACCTGGACTGGTCACCCATATCTCCTTGATGAGTTTCTGAGGTATCTCAATTCCTGGTACCCTTCCATCAAATTTACGTTGGAAATAGGGGTATTTTCCATTAACTTTTTGGATTTATCGATCTCTATTGTAGACGGTATCCATGAGTTTGGAATTTACAGGAAAGATACTACGACCGATATTTTAGTCCACGGTGGTTCGTTCGGTCCTGTTGCTCACAAGATGGCTGCATTTCACAGCTTAGTTCACAGACTGACTCGTATTCCGTTGAGTCAGTCTGCTTTTAAGAAAGAAGTACGCACAATAAAACACCTGGCTAGAGTGAATGGGGTCAATGTCGACGTTGACGTGATGGTTCGGAGGAAAGTTACGAGGAGTATTCTTGATTCCACCACCTCCCTCCCCCGAGACATGATCCGTGATCGCCGGTTGCGTTGGATCAGTCTCCCTTTTCTGGGGAAGTTCTCCCTCCAATTGGGTCGGGCCCTCCGCCCGTTTGGCTTCAGACCCGCGTTCTACAACCCTACAACAGTTAAGGGGTTGTTTGTGAGACTGAAGGACCCCATACCCATTGATTAGAGTAGTGGTGTTTATAAGTTGGAATGTGGGGATTGTGGAGGCTTTTATATTGGTGAGACCGGCCACCAAATGAAAGTTAAAGTAGCTGAGCACCTGAAGTCTTGGGAGAAGGGACGCTTGGGGGAGTCAGCTTTTGCGGATCATTTGATAAACAGTGGCCACAGCTTCCGCGAGGGATCCGAAAAGCTCCTCCATAAGGAGAATTCGTACCGAAAGCGCATCGCCCTCGAGTATATAGAGATAATGCGTCATCACAACACTGACGGTATCACTGTACTCAACTCGTTCATTCCGGAGGATGGCCTGATCGAACTGGTCTATGATTCACACCGTGATTTCTCGTTTAGCCAATCTTAATACTTTGTTCTTCTCCTTCGTTCGTCAGTTGCTTTCATTTCAGGCTTGAAGATGGTTTATTAACCGAAAGCGCTCGTCGTTTTGTATTTTCTGCGGTTTGCAAGGTTTACTCTCCATTCGGAGTATTCGTCTTTTTCGCGTATATTATGGATAGCCGTAACTTTGAGGAACGGATTCGTTTAATCCAAGTGACCCTGGTATAGCCCCTCTCCCACATTTGATGCTCTACAGGTAAATGCACACATTACAAAGAAGGCTGTACAACCCTAAGGTGTATCAAATTATATTGAACGTGTTACATCTTCGGGTTGCACAGTCTTCTTTGTAATACGAATAACCATAAATTGCAAGAACACATCGATTCGACCGTCTATACATTTTCCATTGACGAATTGACGATCATGTCTACGGCGACACCAAAATTCTCTCAGCTGCAAGCTATTTTACTTTGCCCACAAACGTCGTTTCCTCCTCCGAGCCCACCTGCCTTCCATGATCAAGGAATCCACTCCAAGTTCCTACTCTTCTCCCTAATTTTCATATGACTGGCTTTCCAAAGACGACATTGACCAGGGCATGATCAAATACCTGAGAATACCAAGCTGAAAATGAAGTGGACACACATCGCCGTCGCCCTCTCTCACCTTACCATATAAGTAGTATAGTCTGCAGCTTAAAACCGTGCCCGTTCAATTACACTACTGAACAAATGATAAATTTTTGGAATGCACATGAACTACGAAAGATGTTTCTGAAAGTATTTTTCGCGCTGAATTCAATGCCGTTTACCGTTTTTTGGTATCTCATCTAGCTTTTCTGTAATTTGTGTACAAATATTGAAAATTCGATGAAAACAGGAACTTCAACATGTGATTATTTCGTCATTAATGCGCTTAATCTATATAAGTAATACATGAAAATACAGGTAGGACTATCCTCTTTAATTCGTGAAAAAATGAGAACATTTGATCGAGCGGTTTCAGAGAATTATACATTTTTCCAGTAGATCTTTCTGCAATTGAAAAGTATCATCGAGAAGAATATTTTGTGCAGTTGACAGTGGTCACACTGTTGCGGTTTAGTGGGTTAAGTGAAACCTTAACATCTAGGGAAGAAGTATTGAATAGATGAAATCCGAAGGAGCGCAACAGTTTATCAGCAGTAAACCGCAGCGATCAAATTAGATTGTAATCAGTGTTGCCACATGAGGAAATTAATGAAAAAAGTAGATGACTCGCAACGCAGTACAATTAAGAGCTGAAAACGGCCTATTCCTTTTTTTTTTTCGTCTTTTTTCATTTATTTTTTATGCTCCAGAAGTCTGGCAATGTTCATAGCAAAAATTAGAACATTTGAAGCATGATAAGCTGGGTTTTAGAGCAAATTTTGAAAAGCTCAACTTTGATGCCTAAAAACTTGAATAAATCCCTTAATTCTGAAACAATTTAGTTGTAAATTTAATTGAACATTCTTGAACACACATATAACAAAGTCAAATCCAATTGAGAGCTCATTTCATGATTTAAGTGAGTTATTATTCACCTTGAAAAACTGCATTTAGGGTATTTTTAAGAACTTTGGGGTAATATCCTGCGTCACTCAGATGAGATAGAGAAAAACGGTTGACACCATTGTGTTCAACGTGAAAAATACTTTTAGAAACATTTGTCGAAGTTCATGTGCACAAAATGCTGTTCAGTAGTGTTCGCCGCGGACGACTCACCACGGACGATTCATCGCGGAGGGAGACCCCGATATTCGCCGCGGTGCCGACTCATCGCAATATAGATCATCACGAGTAGAAAATTTTAATGGTAAAGTTTACAGGAAAAAATTTTTACAAGTTATGTGCAGTACCACGTAAATAAGATATTGTTTCGCGATTTTCGAAATCCATGACCATGGCGTGAATGCGATCGTCTGAGGCAACATATTTTTTTTTTATGGAGGGAGGGAGACCGTCTCTCCTTGCGTGTACTCCACGTCTCTTGTCTTCTAGAACTTTTTCAAGAGGTGTTCAGTCGTTGCCGAGTCTCGCGTATAATGTCTCGTTGTCTTTGGCTTCGCGCTCCTCGATTTCAACAGGGAACCTGTTCTATGGGAGGTTTTTTGAGAAATTTGCCGTGCGCCGTCCACCGTCCGCCAAAAACCTTTGAAAAATTTTGACTCTCTACCTATATATGATAGGAGGGGGACTTGGAAAAATTTCGACTATCGAGCCATATATGATAGGAGAGGGACTTAGAAAAATTTCGGCCAAGTTTTTTTTTTCGCGGCGTATTGTAACGGTGGCGAGTGTAACCAGCGGCGAGTTGTCCGTGGCGAATCGTCCGAGGCCAGTTGTACGGACACTCTTAAAATAGCAAGCAATATATTGACGTCACTGGCTGCTCCAAATATCTGCTTTCGTTCGTTCTCAATTATGTCGTCACGAGGAATTGGTCTGTAGGGGTGGTAGACACTCTGAAAATTGACCAAAAAAGGACCAAGAAAAACCAAAGACGGCCAAAATACAACAAAAATTGACCAAAAAGTTCAAAATGAACCAACAAACGATCAAACTTGACCATAATTGATACAGAACAAGAAACAGCGACTAAAATCTATGAACATATCTTCAGATAGAGTAGACGTTTGGAGCGGCTAGTGACGTTATCATGTTGCTGGACTATACTACCCATATTCACTCGTTACACCATCACTCTTAGCAATAAACCAATAATGGCGAATGACCGGCATTACATCGAATCTTGCGTCTTCAAAAAATCGTTACAACTCGCGCGCACTTTGGTCAGACCCGTCTCATTTGACCACACTATGTGTATACTCAAAAACATCCTCCGATAGTTATTTACCTTCACATATGCTTCGCTCTCACTCATCTTTGGAAGCTTTATCACGTCTTAAATGACAAAACTCTCACGGCTTTCAATTGTCGGAAGCTATCTTGAGCATAGGTACTCACGAAACTTGACTTCTTGAATCCCCTCTACAGAGTCCAACTAACGCACTCGCGATTTTTCTCGACAAAAGAAAAATAAACACATTTTCTTTTTCTGACTCCCATTTATTCACTTGTAAACGACAAGTGAATATGTATCAACGAAAAAGTACCACAAACAGCTCGAATTTATCAATATATCCTTCTGGTCTTCCTCCGGCTAATTTGACCCGAATTGGGTGAGCATCATTTGAGCTCGATTGATATTTCAAATAGATTATGTCGAATTCAATTACAAATCAAAGTTTTCTTATACGACGCGCGTATAGATTGGAAACTTTTACATTCAAGTTTACTATCCATAGGCCACAATTACATTCAGTTCTTTTACGTCGTGTTTTATCCGCGTCAGAATCTGGATTACGAAAGTAAAACTTATTGGATTTTTAATGAAAAAACGGAAAGAAAAAGGAGATGAAGAAGTTCGAGTAGATCTTGAGAAACTCGAAATCATCTTCGATAAGTTCGGTAACATATATACGTATAATCTTTTCAGACCGAATAGTTGAGCGTGTAGCCGAACAAAATTTTTCTAAAGTAATTATATGTATTTCGGGCACAAACGCGTAGATATTATGGAAACTATTGGCGTCCATTAAAAAATAATATAAGTAGTTCAGAGGAAGAAAGAAAGGAGAAGAAAGGTTCGTGACTTTTCGCATAAATATTTATGGATATAAGTAACTTGGACAGTTTAGTAAAACGGTTTGTACTCGTATGATATAATTTCTTTTTTTGAACTAGTACATTTACGCCATCTTAGGACTATTTAATGAGATCTCGCAGATAAAATTACGGAAGAAAATCGTCGAGTATTTCAATTGAGAAAATGATACAATAATATACCTCATACGACCAGAACATCAGACACACTCGGTCCTAAACTAATTACGTCGAGAAAATGTGACAAAAATTTATGCTAATGACTTTTTTCCGAACCTAAATGGATAATTAAGTAAACGAAATGATGATCCTAACTAGAATAACGAAAAATAACGTTATTCTCACCTGGCGTAGATACAATATATTATATTACCGGATACTTTCATTTTTTACACAGTTAAACTCATCAAGTTCCTTCCATAATATTCCGTCAAACTTTCTCTCGAACCGAGATGCGTTACGAAGTTCGGTTTACTTAATTTTGTAACTGAGGTTCGAGAGAGGTGACCTGTTTTCCATTAATGTCGTGACCTTATTTGTGTTTCATTTTTCAAAATGAGAATCGATATTCGAGATGGTGCTACGAGTGAAGATTGAAAACAAAAAAAGATCGCCAATATTAAAAAAAAAAAAACTAAAACGTACGAAAAGTCAAACAAAATCCTCTGATATATAATTAGTAAGTAAGTCTTTAGTTGAAATATAATATGGATGAACTTCGATAGTTAATTACTTTCAATAAAAAAAAAAAAAAAAAAAAGAAGTAGAAAAATGTACTGAAAGAATACGACTGTTTCCTGAAGTCGAAAAAATTGACAAAATATAGGTATTCAACACGTAGGACGCTGAGTTGCAAAACTGTCGTTGACAAGAGGGGAAAAAGACTAATGGAGTACAGCGCTTAATTACAATACTGCTGTATGTAAAGCAGACTTGTGAGTAGATAGTCGCTGAGAATACTACCAGACATGTTGAAATTATAGTCCGATTCTACAGACAAAAACTAAACATCATCCACGAAAATGAGGAGATGACAAATCTATTCTTTTACTCTTACTCTTACAGTAAAGAGAATTCGAACAGGAAAGAAACTTCATCTTATTTTAACCAAAAAAAAAAAAAAAATGAAATGAATTATGTTTGTTTATAAAATTTTGCGGATTCCAAGGTCTTTCTTGTAAACCGAAATTCGAGCTAAAAATACAATGACAAGGTATTGGTACATTAATTATCATGTCTATTACTAGACGTCAACATTTCAATGAAGAATAATTATAGTACGTAAGCTCTTTAGAATTTTTTCGACCTGTTGATCATCACGAATCTACACAAGAATATTTCAATCATTTCTGGATTACGAACCTATATTCAAAACATAAACCTCAAATTTTCAGTAAAAATCGTATTGGCCATTACATACCTAATCGGGAGAAAGAGGAAAATTTTCCAAGTTCTAATTCCAATACATATATTAGAAGCCAATCAGCAAGAATTTTCCTCGTCCCACCACTACCATGTATAACTAGAGATCAGAGTTTTTACAATTCAACAGTTTATAAATTGTACTCGTACCTTTGATACAGGGAGAAGGAGCGAAGTGCCGCACGATGGATTAGGGACAGAATGACTTGAAACAGGGATCTCGTACGGGTAGAAATACCGGGGTGAGAGAGAATGTTTCTGTAAACACTCGGAACATTTTCACAGAAAGCAGATTTTAGACGCTATAAGAATTAATTGATGAGGCGTTGCGGAAAAATATATCTATCCTTGTTTCAACGAACACGCAGCATCAGTCGTTGAGATAGTGCAAGGAGACGATGACAATCTAACATTACGAGTCCAAGAATACTGCATACCGATGCCATGAGAACTAGCAGCATAAAGCTCTCATGGTGAACTCCAGAAACCTGACTAAATTTACGATTAATAATCCACTGAATTTCATCACCAACTCACATGAAGAACGTACAAAACTAAAAAAAATGATACGAATTCTTTTGGGATGATTCGCGACCTTCTTCAAGCTTAAGCTGTAATTAAAACACATAAAATGATAGAAATATGGAAAACATTATTGTTACGCGCCCCTAACCATGAGTTGTCCAGTTACTCTATTTCACTATCCCGTTGAAAAAGTTTTTATGTAGTTTTCATGGTACATATTTGCACTCCTTACGAGCCAAGATAGTAGCCATAGTTTTTGATTTTAATCCATCGTTCAGTAGATACCAACAACGAGATAAAAATACCTCAGCAGAATAAGTTTCAACATTCAATCTCATATCAAAAAATTCTATACATAATTATGATATTTGAACAAGTAACCATTTGCCTAGGCGAGTATTGCATTAACATATTCGTCTATTAGCTATCAACCATAATTATGCAAAACGTATAAGTTTCCTTTTCCTAATTTACAATTTCTGTTTCTTTTCCTGGAAATACGAATATTATGGGTTATGCATTTTGAGTGACAAATAAAAAGTCATTCAGATGAAGATGATTGACGCTCATCACGAAACGTGACATACTAAAATATACAATTTACTAACCCTCCATAATTCATTTTTCTTCCTCGTCTTACATATTAATGGGTATCAACTAACTAGAAGAAAAACCAAGTTTCATTGTCCTTAATTAAATGACGTTATATAACGAATTGCCGAAGGAAATAAGAGGAGGGCGACACTGCACTGTGTTACGAGAGGTCCTAATGTACGACTGAAAAATCCGGAATAAGTACCATCCAATAGAATTCAAACAAGGAAATAGTTTCTGCCCCCGTGAAAAAATTCAGAAAAAAAAAACTAAACGGCTGCATGAAATATTAAAATTTACACATTATAATTCAACATGCTGATAACTATCTGGACATTTGTAAACCAGCGAGTGGACTTCATATCAATGAACATTACACGCTATACAACGATAAGACTTGTGTATACAAAACTACTAGATAGAAATTACAAAGACGTAGACTAACATTTGGCGGAGATAAAAAATTTGCCCAAATTAAACAAGACCGGTTGAAGATTACGACGATTTCGATGACGAAAAGAATAATTTATGCACTTGAACAATTGAGAATATGAATTCATTTTCTCCAAAAATATTTTTTAGTGACTCACCGGCTATTTTGACACGTTTCATGTCTCTACCAACCGCCTCCCCTCTCCCCCGTTGTTGATGGTACTCACATAGAGATGAGACTTGGAAAAATTTCGACCATCGAACTTTTATAGCATTTATGAAAGATTCAAGCGAACCTGTTCCTACGCCGTTACCTATGATAATTCAGAGGTGGTCTTACTAAAGCAACACACTACAGATCTTGCCATTTGAATATCCGGCTACCAAACAGCAAAACCGATGAGCACCGGCGTAATAGAGCACAGTAGCTCGCAACTTTGACTGCGAGTGCCAATGCAACGCTACCAATACGGAAATTTTGTTCTTACTGGGACGACTCCTGGAAAAACCATCACGTTGGATGACGCTATCAGTGACCTTGACCTGCTTCAAGAACTTGAAAACGTTTCGGCGTTTGCTACTTCAGAACCTATGCAATCCATATACTGCATGCTAGGCTAAGTACTTCATCCTGGTCCCTATACTGTAAGCTTTCTCTTTTACTAGACCTAACATCAAACATGACGAACTAAAGAACGAGGCAAAAACGCCGTTTAATTTTAGCCGTTCGTTCTCCTGTAAGACCTGTGTTAAAGACCGTTCTTAGTTCGTCATGTATGAAATAAACTACGCTTCATGTTGGGGACTTGAGAACATTTCAAGTTTTGCTACTCTATAAAGAGGCAAATTCTATCCAGACCGCAGTACGACAGGATCAGTGGCCTTGACCTTATGGAGCCTGTATGTATGAAGCAGTACTAATTTGGATACTTGGGGTTGAAAAATGGAAAAACTGTCCCAACATACAGTACTAGGCTTTCTCTCTACTATAGAGCTAACATAGAGTGTAATAGGCTTTACTTTCGTCACTTGAAAAACTGTTGCTAAAAAAATGTATATTACGCCAAGAAAGGGAGTTCCTGTCTCTTACCCGCCAGCTATCGAAATCTTCACTTATTTTCATCATCGATCATTAGACTCAGCGTAATAGGCTGAACCATTATCTCTTTTCTTTTCTAAAGTACCCGGCATCTTGACTTATAAATAATTCCTAAGCAATTTATTATCGAAATCTTCCTAACTGTGTTCAACGACAAGTATATTTCAGCAGTTCCGATGGACAGCTAATAATTTCTGGCACATGACGTCATCACCTGCCGCATTTGGACAGAATATGACCCTCGAAATTGGTAGAAACACCCGTTCCTTGTTATTTGTCGAACTTATAATACTTTGTTGAAATATTTATTATTTTCCAATTCTCAGGCTTAGAAATTAATTCCGCTTCTCGGACTTCAAATATATTTTCATATTCTCGGTCTTGGAAATATTTTCCAATCCTCAGACTTGGAATTATTTTCGTATTCTCAAACTTGGAGATATTTTCATATTCTCGGACTTGAAAACATGTATTTCGAAGTCCAAGAATGGAACAATTTTACAAAAAACAAAGAAACGGGTAATTCTACCAATTTAAACCATGCGGCAAGTAATGACGTCATGTGCTGGAAAATATTTGCTATACTTCAGAACTGCTTAGATATCGTTGTAAGTTTATATTGGAAATATTTATTATAGCGCGAGCTGATCACTCAAATAATCATAGAATCCACAGAAGAAATTATCGAGGCACTCCTTTCAAGTACTGAATTCTTGCTTTGATTTACCAACTCCGAAAGACTTCTACGAGTTCATTCATTGTTGTGTATTTCCAAATTTAACCTTTCAAATACGACTCAGACAACTTTCGTCTTCTTGAAGATGGCTTTGGTCAAGTCGAGATCGAAGGTACTTATTCTTAGAAAGCAGTGGCCACTAAGCGCCTTCTGACTCTACTTCAATAACCATCTCCGGATTACGTTAATATCTCTCTGAATCAGTATCAATTTTACTCTGCTAGACGTAAGGATGGACTGACGGACTTCTTTCGTTTTCTGTCCGTTAGGAACTTCAAGGTAACTTGAACGCATTCAAATCGGTTGTTAATTTACCAAATCGATAAACTCGAATTCATTCGCTGTGAAAACTAAATTTATTCATTGTATGTAGACATAAATTGTACAACTTTTATTCACTTTTATTAAAATAATATTTTATTAACCCAAGACCGATTTTCTTTCCCAAACTCCCTCAAAAACTTATTGTGATTTCTTTACCAGGTCAAGTCTTTAAATCTCATACGATCCCCGGCAAATAGCGAGATACAAATCACAAGACCAGCTAGATAGCCTAGCATAAATCTTAGAGGGAATTGCAAAATTTTATGATAGGCGGAAGACTCTACGTCCGTTATAGCATCATTTTATCCTATAATGACTCGAGAAGGGAGGAGCGAACGAGCGCTGCGAGTTTGCATTTGAGCATAACCTAAGCTTAGCAACCGCATGCCCGTCCGCTATTCATTAGTTAGCCTCACATACAGTGAAGTAGACTAAAGAGGGGGAAGGGGCGACGAACAAGCAAAGCGAATGAGCCCATGTATTACCCATCAATTAGTTAGACTAACATACACACGGTATACTTGGAATACATAGAGCAACATACAAAAGCTAGGCTAAAGTTTCAACCTACAGATGACGTCACAAAAAAGGCGTGCCCTTAAAATATCGATTACGTCATTCGCTATATAAAATATAAAATTTATTTATTTGGCTCTGCCACAACATTTCTCAGTTTTTGTGAGTGATTTTCATTCATTTGTATACTTCGAGTAATTTTGTAATTTTTAGAGGTAAATCACAGCTGGTTCTCATTTACCAATAATTATGGTTCAAGAATGACAAGTACCTGTTTTTCTCACGTTCGGAAGTTGTGCCTCTTCATTCTAATGAGAAAAAGTGTTGTCCGCATTGCACCCAGACACATTAGGAGAGTTTAACCGATCATCGTTGGATACAAATCTTTTCTATGGAACGAAAAGGCGACCAATTTAACTTCTCGAGGGGGGGTGGTCTTGCTTCTCCCTTCTTATCTCTCCCCGCGACAGGGTTCATGAAACGAAGCATAATCCTGATCATCTTTGTACGTTCCTAAAATAATTCTGATATCCGAAATTTTCATTTTCTCGCATATGGCTACCTGAGATAATCTAAGATCATTCGTCATCACACCATCATGCGACTTTTTTTTTCTTTATAATGAGCGTACGAATTTATTCTTCAAGTAAAGCAAGCCGAAAGGAATTCAAGGTATTTATTATAATCGATTAATTACAAACCGCCAATTTATTTACTTCATGTATTTTCAAGTTCTCATTACCGCCGCGAAGGGCCATTGATACAGAGTAACTAATTTCAAGCTAAATTTTTAGCTCGGAGTCGATGGCCTCCAACAAGAAAATATTAATTTAAAAATACGCGAGTTGTATTTTTCCGCAATTTCCATACACGTTCGACGAACCCTCTTTTTCTCTATCTTGATCTAATATTGCAGCCGAATGGAAGAATTTTTAGAAAAATTTTCATTACAATAAAATCCAACTTTTTATCTACAACTAAGCTAATAATATAAAATAATTAGTCTATTATTATAAGAATGTCAAAAATGGAAGATCAAATGTTATGTAAATCTACACGTCGCCGTTTACCATTTACATAATAAATTATGCTTATGAATTCAATCTTAGTAGATATTTTTATTTGAATATCGTAAAAATTAATAAAGCATGGGTAACATAAATTTCTTGCCAGAAGTATTATTTCTAGCACAATACTAAGCTAAGCAAACGGACCTAGCTTTTCTAGGAGAAATTACAGACGGATACAGAATGAAGATAGTTCACACTATGATAAGATACTTGAGTGGAAAAGAGATTGATCACATATTATCTCAGGTTTCATTCTTCGATGCCTACATATATAACTTACTCATGTCATAAGAGAGATAATTTTCAATTTTAAAAATTACTATACGAGCAAACACAAACGAGTAGGAAAACACTCTCGTAGACCATATGTCAAATACACCGAACTATTAATATTTGAAAAATGAAAACAACATGATTAAGCAGAGACAACTAGAGGAAAGAAATCGCATGAAGAGAAGAGAAAACTCGTCAGTCAGGGAGGATTGAGAAAATATCAATGACATAAAATATGCTAAGCCAATGAGATTATTTGATTCATCCTTTCCTTGAAGCATGCAACACTTTTCAACTCAAGTAATAACTTGATTCCCGAATATTAGATAACCTATTTTAGGATGATAAACAATTCACACTCCCAACATCTTCTCTGTATAGCACGATGCTCACGTCACTTGATGATATTTTCAATTTTTTTTTTTTTCTCTCAATCTACAGAATAAAAAACTAAATTACTATTTACAGTTTGAGGAGAGACGGTAGGAAGTCATGCGATTTATTTACGAACTTAAGGCGCAAAAATAAGGACAAATCACAGAACGTTACACATTACGACAGCAACACAATTATGCTAGTATGAATATATATTTTTGAAATCACTTGGACACACTGACTCTTTCAAGTTTTAAAGTTGAATATCTTTTTAGAAAATCCTCGCGATTACGCATAAGATGACTAGAGTCGAAGCTCAAAATATTTCAGTACATTCGTGAATTTGAAAATCACAAAGATCATTGAAATACGCTCGATTTCTTCAGCGTATGCGCGTATATATTCGAAAACAGGTTGCTAGAAACAATCGAGAGAGAAGAATCCGCTACACAATACTCATTTTATAGTGTTTCCCTACCAATTTTTCATGCTCTCGTATTACGTTCATGTTCGACGAAACGGGCGGTGATACTAAGTCAAGATCAAACCGTCAACATCAACATCCTGGATATGACCTTGACATAAGTGCCTTAGTATAGCGCCGTTCGCATCGGCCAGAACTGTTCAGGCACATTATTGCAAAATGGGTTGTGGTCAACAATTCTGCATAGTATTTATTAAAAAGAAATTATTCCGTAGAATTTTGATGGTAAAATAAAATACGAATGACCAACAAACCATAGTGAGGTTTAAGGATGGGGATTTACAGAAATGTACAAGATGGGATAATTGAAGAGGGGATTAGAGTAACATTTTCAGAGTCGGGACTTTTCTATAATATTTTCGATAATTTTTTACCAATAATAATTAATCGCTTCCTTCAATAATAATGTAGGCAGATAATTTTCAATATTCATCTATCAATATCACTTCCCATTGAGTTTAAGAGCAGACGTGTCGGTCCAAATTTGGACAATTAATGGATTTTTGGTATGAAAATGGACGGAATCATTTGTTCTACTTTTGTTTTGATATCCTTCCCCTCTAATCGCTGCCTTCTGCTGTACGATCGCGGCGAGGGGCGGTCAAACGTGCAAAAACGCTCATTGTTTCAGACGATAAAAAGAAGGGAATATAATTGAAAAGTTCATTTTCAGTTGTGTGCTCGCGGTGAATAATCGGCTACAGCCTCGTGTTTGATCGGAGCGGGCAAATGTACGAAAACTTTCGTTGTTCCAGGCGATGGAGGGAAATTTACCGAGAAAGGATCTGTTGCGTGCTCGCGCGATGAGAGATCGACTCCCGCCCTGCGTATGATCGAAGTAGGCAAACGCGCGGAAATTCTTGTTGAACCGAGAGGAACTCGGTTACAGCTGGTAAATTCTCGTTGTGCGAAAGAAAACAATGTGAATTTACTAAGTAGTCGATCTCTCACCGCCAGTCCACAACAGAAGAATTACTCAGCACATTTGCCTGGTCCGACCATACACGCAATTTCAGCCGATCCCTCACCGTAAGCTAACAACAGGAGCTGAAGACAACGGTGGGAGAGCGAGGATATATCAGAACCAACTTAGGAAATCCGATAATAGGTATCCAATTTTTATCTTCAAAATCCTAAGAACGAAAAACTTTACGCTACAATCCAGCACAAACGTAACACAAACGATGCAACCCATTCCCACCTCAAAATTTCATCTGAGGAGGGGTTGGGGACATGGACCTTATTGAGGTATCACACTTAATGATTTCCAACTGACATAAAAGACGTCCCTCTCGCTTGAAACGCGGTAATTCCTTCTCCGTTCTTAAAATTTTATCGATCTAGAAAAATACAGAAGTGAAATTGCAATGTCAGTTAAAAAATGAATGCATCTTTCTTGAAAAAAACGAGGTTTTTAGCATGTCTGATTTCACTGAATAGCCTACATTATCAACAATATACTCGACAGCCAATTCTATCAATTCATAATTATGTACATAATATGTACGGAAATCTGAAATTTTCTCATTAGGCTAGAAGTGATCTAAAACCTACAAAACGTTGAGAAAGTTCATTGCCCCCCCCCCCTGTATACCTTGCGTCGGGTGTAATACCTCACTTTTCACAAGTAAAAAATAAAAAATCGGTGGAATTAAAAGAGTGAACGATTGAGAAAACTTACAACACTACAGTGGTATTTTCTTGATGGAGCGATCAGGTTCTACGATGAAATAAATATTCGTCAATATCTCAAATAACCCACATTTACAGTATTTTATGTAAATGTGAACGTTATTCACAACAGTTATTTATGAAATCTGTAACATACTCGTATCTGGTCTGAACGTAAATACTGGTATCAACTTGACGCAACATACAACAATGCTTCAGTATAAACCCATGCTGGATTTTTCAGTTCATATCAGTATAAATCCATTCAATTTCTAATTTAGAATCTTCGAATCAAGTCCCAACCTCTGAAGATGAGTTTGTTATCCTTACATAAACATGAGACAAAATATAGACAGCAAAATTTTACAAAACAATTTCTCAAAATTTATACAAGTAGATCTGGTATTTCATGAAATGCTTAGGTGCATACTCATTTGGTCGGCATTTCATGAAATGACTTACAATTTTCAGTTATTTCACGTAATGCTTTGAATGCTTTACTGATTTTCCAGCTAGTCATGTCTATCGTTAATAGCGATATTCCTTCCAACGGCATATCAATTCCCGTAAGATTACTACATACTTCAAAATGAAAAAAAAGTTGAGAATAAAAAGTTAGTATTCACGATCTTGAAGCTTCCCTGTGGGGGAAAATTCACTTTTTATTCTCAACTTTTCTTTCATTTTGAAGTATGTACTGATGAATGATCGAAATGTTCCTATGTTATTCTTATGGAAATCATCAAGCTGCTGGAAGCTGATATTCTTCTTATTGGGTACTTTTGTCTACAGGTATCAGTGCTGTGACGTCATGGAAAATCGATTTATTCGTGGAATACCTGAGAAGAGCGGAGTCTGACTCACAATCAAAGAACAAGTAAGATACCACTAAAAATATAATCCTCGCATATGCCTCGTATTATATTCACCTTCATTTTCACTGAATCATCCTTCACGTGTGAGTAAGGGAATCTTCCAGAAAATGATAAGAAGTATTGGCTTCGTTAATCTAGGAAATGACGCTCTTTGATGGAAATGAATGGTGGAAAAATGGGGCGAAAAAAATGGTGGAAAGCATGCAACTGCAGAGGGAAAGAATCCAGAGTGACTACTTGTTTCCAATAATCCCTGACTTCCATCCAACCGTTTCTCGATTTTTTCAGGTGAAATTCAGTATTTTTTGCAATAGTTGGAGGATTATCTTGGTTACAAAGTTACTCCAAATGCATAGCTGGGTAAAATTTCTTCTCACAACTCCTTGACTTTCCCATGACTCTTTCCTTAATGAAGAAAATCTTCACTTTTCCCTCATTCCCAATCTTTCCAGGAGAGTGACTACCCTGAATTCTTTGGCGATTAGGGATACGCAAAATTTCAAAATAAAGGATCGAAGACCTAGGAAATCTCCAAATCCACCTTTTCCAGCCTGCATATCCCTACGATCAACCTAGATCTTTTTCATAGTTCGACAAGCTAAAGAGTCCACCAAAATCAGGAAATGAAAATCCAGGACTTTCCGACAACCTTATGAGAATTATTCGGGTACCTAAATATAATATTTCTTTGTGTCGTCTTTGCTCAAGATTTAATAAAGGTCATCAATTTCTTAATCTTTTAGAAAAGTTTTTCGAAATTATTTGGGAAAATTCCGGGACATTCCGGTTTCCGGAACCGGTAGACACCTTGAAATCGATCTCAATTTTTTCAAAATCCCTCTTATTATATTCTCTTTTTCTCCTTCATTCTCCAAGTTCCTAACGTAAGTCAAGATCTCAGCCTCTTCTCCATCAGAATCACAAAATTATTTATAATATAAAATATATATTTTTTACAGAATAATTAACCGATTAAATTGCATTAACACTGAGATCTTTCAGCTGAAAAGTTTAACCAATTCCCTAGTGGATCCCTCCAAATAGGGCAGGCGGATCTATTTGGTCCCTCCAGATGAAGAATTTGAAGGAAAAATTATCTTCAAAGGAAAATCTGAGAACAAATATGAGCTGGCATAATTATGTGACCTGCGATGAGAAAAGGATGCTCATTGCCAATTGGAGCAGTAACACCATTCACTCTGATTGGACGTCTAATCAGAGAGAAATGGTGCGTCTAATCAGAGAGAAATGGTGTTCCTGTCAATAGGCAATGAGCACCCTTTTCTCATCGCAGGTCACATATTCTCGAGGATATAGCCTAGTTCTGAGGGTGTGGTAGGTCAAAGAATATTCATTCAGTCTGACTTTTTACATCAAAAATTTCTTGAAATAATAAGTTTTTCAATTTCTGGGGGTTCCTCAGTACTTAAGGAAAGTCACGGCACTCCTGCGGCGTAAGAATAACACGGAGAGCAAAGATCTTTACATAAATAATCCAAAATGAGAGATATGTTAGAAATCAAAGTTATGAATTTGTAATCTACAAAGCTCTTAAAATATGATTACAGATATCATAGTAGCTGATGAATTTCTTATTCCCTATTAGAGAACACAATGATCTTTACTCCCTGCGTTATTCTCATGGAAGCAAATATGCGCGTTGGTCAAACGTTGAGTAGTTTTACGAAAGGTGATTCGCTGCGCGACGTCACTATCGAATCATTCTATATTCTCTCTTACATATTCTCCCCTAAAGTGGATCCCATAGGGCCCTTCCTCCATATTATAAGGTAAACTCGTTTGCCTGGTTGTTAGTGTAGTGGTACTTGCTTTACATTGGTCGTACGGCAGGGGAATTGAATATGCAATAATAGCAAACCTACTCTTTTGCCACGTGCCGTAAGATCAATGTGAAGTAAGCATCATTACGACAAGAATCAGGCAAACGAGTATGCAATACGATGGAAGGGAAGAGCACTATTTTCGACCAAATCCTTACTCATCTTGCGAACTTGACAAAACCATCCGACAGGGTCGCTTGGGAATTTAAGAAGTGTTCTGTGTAGAATCGATGCGTGCGGGGTGTTTAAAATTAGTTCCTTGAAAAATGCGATTCTAGTGCTGCCCGGTTCCTAGCTCGCTTCGTTCATTATTCAAAGGGTCTCCGTTTAAGGCATGCAGGAAACTTCTTTCTATTTCAATAATCGATCAGTATCTATTATTCGATCACTATCGATTATTTAGTCGAAATTTCTTCAAGTTTCTCCTCAGCCCTCATACATATACGTATATTTTGAACATCGTTACTACGCAGCATATTATTATCTACTCCCTCGAAATTTTTTCAAATGTTTTCACTTTTCGAGAGATTTACATTCGAACGTTTGCTCATACCTTCTTCTAGAAAAAACGAACAAACACAGCTGCTTTCACCATCATTTTCAATTCGATTGTTTAAATGTTAGTCTTCTACTACCGATACTTGAATGCTGTGAATCGTTTCCTCGTCTTCATCGAGTTTAATTCTGTCTACATATCTCCTAAAGGTTCGCAAATATGAAGTGTACAGCATCGCACGTGCAGGGAAAACACAAATTTGGTTTTTTAGAGGAAGGATGATGGCAAATCGTAACGAATAAAGGTCGAAACAGTCTGAAATGTCACCATCCAAGTCAACGACCACGAAGTCGTGAAGAATACCTTTTCGCGATGCTGTAAATTGCTAGGCTATACTTTGTGTATGAGTCGTCACATGATTTTAATATAAAATTTCTACTTTACGATGAAGCGCGCTTCTTTCCGATTCGATGAGTTTCATTTCGCGCGTTTAGTTCAATATTCTCTTACGAAAATACGCTAAAATATTTTTTACACATGTACTAAGCAATTACCATCTGTCACAGAAATGTTGCCTATATTTTCGCTCTCAAAACATCCTGAATAGTCGTTCATTGTTTTTCACACGATTATAGTCATTAATTTTTCATTCCATACTCCCATCTTCGGCTACGAAATATTTTACGTTTGGGCTCGTCTAACAAACTAATAAACATTCAATGAATCATTCGAACCGACACAAATCCGAGTTCCTTGTGTCACAAAAATAATGGTTGAGATGATAGGCTGAGGCTCAAATAGCAAGCACTACGAATAGAAGTAGAGGAAACCATTTTTTCAGGAGGACGATTCTTTTTCTACAAAAATGAGAAATCAAAAGTTGGGTCGTAGATAGGTACGAGTTCTTGACCAAATAAGTTGTACCCGAGTATCTGATGAAGCTTTAATTTCTTATGCCCACTAAATTGAAATTTATTGTTTGCGTTTTGTATACTACACGTAAGTATGTTTGACATGCATCTGACTTTGTCGAAAAAAGGTTTGTTTATTCGTTCTATCCATAATATCACTAATGGTTTCAAATACGGAATAAATATCTTCGTACATACTTGAGCATTCCAGGTGGACCTCAAACCTCTTATTATAATTAAGGTAGATAGAGTATTTTTCAGCCCAACTCACGTACCGGTACCATCGAGATACAATTTATCATACAATGTAAACGTACTTACCAAATACTATAATCACATATCAACTACACATTATGTATTCGGATTTAATAACGAACTACACAAAAATGTTTCTATCGAATGACGTAACATACACGTTCCAACTTTTCTTTCTCCTCCTCGGAAAATCGATTACAAAGAACGAGATTTAAAATTACTAAAAACGAAGCTTTTGACTGCCCCAAACGCCGACGCGAATCCAAACTCGAAGAACGCGGACATGCGGACAGAACTTCACCAAGTCGAAGTCGAATACGCAACGCGAAACGAAACTGAAACACGTTTCACAAAAACGCTCGACTGCGCGCAGCGCACTGTTACTATGCAAACATCGAACTGCAAATGCGGATACCGGTGCGAATGTTCATCAGCGTGAGCGGCGAGAAAACACGAAACGAGCCCGTAGCCCAAACCTCTTCTCTCGCAGAACGTTAACCTTATCTCCGTGTCGCTGCTGCTGCAGTGTTAGTGACTTGGTGTACGCGCATACTTTCGCACTCCCTCCCTTCTCCCGAAGAATGATTCAAATCGTTGGTCTTGTAACATATTGTTGTACAGTAATGTTTACCGTACACTGTACCAAGGAGTCCAGGTTTGTACCACGTTTGTACGTGGTACAGTGGTAGACGGTACCATACATCTTGGACGGTACAACTCTCACAACACTCAGGTACAAAACGTTTAGTTCAGATCACAGAGCTTTTTGCCAAATATTTTTATTACGATACCATTGTTTCAATGCTTAGATTAATCACCTTTATTTTAACAATGTATCGTGGTACTTGAATATCCCTATATATCCTATATGCTAAGACACCCCACCGTGAAACATAATCGCAGCGAGCAATTCCTATTTGACGGATCTTCAAGCATCAGCTCCTCGAGTATCTTGATTCAGCGTCAAATTTTAGGGAAAGCACGTTAATATTAACGGAAACAGTTGAAGAGTAGGAAGAGTGGAGTTATTTTCTAGCTTTTTTTCAATAGAAGCATACCGTGAACCTTGGATTTTTGTTTTTGATCGTGCTTATTGAAAAAGAATAGTAGCAATAGCCTAGATGGATTTTCCGCGACGTCACAACAGTATAATACTTGTAAGCAAAAGTACCCAAAAATAAGAAGTCCACCAACTTCCAACAGCAGCCCTGGACTTACGTACAATCCAAACAATCCGTGGATTGGGGGGCAAAATTTTCGGATAATATTGGCCTGCTATGTGAAAAATCGCTTTTCAATGCAATATAATTCAGAACGAAATAAAATGTTTTATGAGTGGATTGTAGGCGCGCAATCATTAAATCCGCCGCTGTCCAACAGCTTTACAATTAGCATACGAGTACCTGTGGCTTATGGGAGTTGATCATTCATTTGTACTCAAAATTCCTTAACGAAGTTGAACGAGGAACGCACGGAACCTGTTTTATGAGTCAAATGGGATTTGGTATTGAAAATTCAAGGAAGCCTAGACCTAGATAAAGCTAGTATAAAGAAGACCTAGACCTACTATAAGCCTAGTATAATATAATTTGAGAATCTAAATTTTTCTCGAATCTCCAGCTATATTGGGGGGCTTTTTGAGAAATTTGCCGTGCGCCGTACGTCGTCCGGCAAAAAATTGGAAAAATTTCGACTCTCGAGTTATATATGATAGGAGGGGGACTCAGAAAAAATTTCGACTCTCGAGCTATAAATATATGGTAGAAGGAGGACTTGGAAAAATTTCGATTCTCGAGCTATATATGATAGGAGAGGGACTTGGAAAATATTTCGACTCTCGAGCTATATATATATATATATATATATGTGATAGGAGAGGACTTATAAAATTTCGATTCTCGAGCTGTATATGATAGGAGAGGGACTTGGAAAAATTTCGATTCTCCAGCTAAGTATATATGATAAGAAAGGGGCTTGGAAAATTTTCGACTCTCGAGCTATATATGATAGGAGGGGGACTTGGAAAAATTTCGATTCTCGAGCTAAGTATATATGATAAGAGAGGAGCTTGGAAAAATTTGGACTCTCGAGCTAAGTATATATGATAAGAGAGGAGCTTGGAAAAATTTCGACTCTCGAGCTATATATGATAGGAGGGGGACTTGGAAAAAATTTCGACTTTCGAGCTACCATAATATGTGGAGGGTTCTAGCAGAAGGGCGTCCGTCCCGTAAGAAATACATTGCGCAGAAGCCCTTTTACCAGATACGTCCTCATATATAGCTCGAGATAGACAAATTTAGACTCTCAAACTATATTATACTAGGCTTATAGTAGGTCTAGGCGTTCTTTATACTGGCTTTATCTAGGCCTAGGCTTCCTTGAATTCTCAATACCAATACCCATTTGACTCATAAAACAGGTTCCCTGCATTCCTCGTTTAATTCGATAAGGAAGCCGTCGTTTTTCTAAGTCTTTCTTCTATCATATATAGCTCGGAGGTAGGAATTTTTCTAAGTCCCCTTCCTATCATATATGGCTCGAAAGTCGAAATTTTAAAAGGGGAACCTGTTCTATGGGGGGCTTTTTCAGATATTTGCCGTGCGCCGTCCAGCAAAAAACTTGGAGAAAATTCAACTCTCGAGCCGAGCCTCGCTTAGTGGCGTGGGGAATTAAAGTACATTTTTTCAAATTTTTTCAAATTTCAAATATATGATAGGAGGGGGATTTGGAAAAATGTCGACTCTCGAGCTATATATGATAGGAGAGGGACTTGGAAAAACGACGGCTTCCTTAACGAAGTTAAACGAGGAACGCAGGGAATCTGTTTTATGAGTCCAATGGGATTTGCTATTGAAAATTCAACGAATCCTAGACCTAGATAAAGCTAGTATAAAGAAGGCCTAGTCCTACTATAAGCCTAGTATAATATAGTTTGAGAGTCTAAATTTTTCTCGAATCTCCAGCTATATATTCCAAGTCCCATTCATACCATATATAGCTCGAGAGTCGAGTTTCCAAGTCCCTCACCTATCATATATAGCTCGAGAGTCGACGGCGGACGGCGCACGGCAAATTTCTCAAAAAGCCCCCTATAAAACAGGTTCTCTGTTGAAAATTTCGACTCTGGAGCCACATATGATATAGGAGGGGGACTTGGAAAAATGTCGACTCTCGAGCTATGTATGATAGGAGGGGGACTTGGAAAAAATTTTAGACTTTCGAGCCATATATGATGAGAGGGGGACTTAGAAAAATGTCGACGCTCGAGCTATATATGATAGGAGGGGGACTTGGAAAAATTTCGACTCTCGACCTATATATGAAGAGAGGGGGACTTGGAAAAATTTAGACTTTCGAGCCATATATGATGAGAGGGGGACTTAGAAAAATTTCGACTCTCGAGCTATAATATATAGCTGGAGATTCGAGAAAAATTTAGACTCTCAAACTATATTATACTAGGCTTATAGTAGGTCTAGGCCTTCTTTATACTAGCTTTATCTAAGTCTAGGCTTCCTTGAATTTTCACTACCAGATCCCATTTGACTCATAAAACGGGTTCCCTGCGTTCCTCGTTCAACTTCGTTAAGGAAACCGTCGTTTTTTTCCAACTTTTTTGCTGGACGGCGCACGGCAAATTTCTCAAAAAGCCCCCCCATAAAACAGGTTCCCCGTTAAAAATGTTTTGGTGGAGGCAGATACATACAGATCACGGGTGTCAGGTATTGACACAAAGATTCTTCACTATGTATTTGACTATCTCACAAAACGTGTTAGTTTGTAAAGTCTTCACCACGTGCGTAACGATCTGTACCTCAACAAAACTAGAAATTGTGCAGACTCTTATGGCAAATTAACAATTTAAAAAAAAAAGACGGCTTCCTGAACGAAGTTGAACGAGGAACGCAGGGAACCTGTTTTATGAGTCATATGGGATTTGGTATGGAGAATTCAAGGAAGCCTAGACCTAGATAAAGCTAGTATAAAGAAGGCCTAGACCTTAAGCCTAGTTCAATATAGTTCGAGAGTACTTAAATTTTTCTTGACTCTCAAGCTATTTACCTATGCTAGGAGGAGGACTTGGAAAAAATTTTGACTCTCGAGTTATACACATATGATAGGAGGGGGACTTGAAAAATTTCGATTGAGCCATACATGATAGGAATTTTTCCAAGTTCCCCTTCTATCATATATAGCTCTCCTATCATATATGCCAAGTCCCCCTCCTATCGTGTATAGCTCGAGAGTCGAAATTTTTTTGAAGTCCCTCTCCTATCATATATAGTTCCATAGTCGAAATTTTTCCAAATTTTTTGTTGGGTGGCGCACGGCAAATTTCTCAAAAAGCCCCCCATAGAAGAGATTCCCTCTTAAAATTATAGAAAAATAATGAATCATTGAAGAAAGCTGAAACTTGTCTCGAATAAACAATTTATTACATTTTTAAAAAAATCATTTTTTCAAGTAGATTTTTCAATTTTTTACTATTTTTGAAAAAATCGCTCATACTAGGGTACCTACGATAAGGTCACAACGCTGATTAAGGCTGCTGGGGTGCAGAGGTTGAAACCCGCGATCGCTGCGAATTAGCGAGAATGATTATGTACTTCCACATTTCATGAAACGAAAATTTTCGTGCTATGTCAATACCTGTGTTGTAGCGTAATAAAGATCATCTTTCACGTCTATCATTTTGTATATTTTGTTCTCGGTCGGTTCTACTCCATTTTCAATACTACTGTAAGTCTAGTTTACTCTATCTCAAGTTAACTAGCTCCACGGGCCTTATTTGTTCCGTTCGTTTGTCCCCATATTTGACTGGGATACTACAATCGAGGAACACAAGAACCTGTTCCATGGGTTGGATTCGTTTTGCTATTGAGAATTTAAATCGAAATATTGAAGATTCTCAAGTTTCCCTAAGTCCCTTGTTTTATGACGGATTCAGCCTGAAAGTAAGAATTTGTCGAAGTCCCTTTCCTTGCTATCATAATAATTATTATAATGGCTTGAAAGTCAAAAATTCTTTCTAAGTCCCTCTTCTATCATATATTATGGCTCGAGAATCGAGATTTTCCAAGTTCCCCTTCTATCATACATGGCTCGAGAGTCCAAATTTTTCCAAGTCCCTCTCCTATCGTATACTATGGCTCGAGAGTCAAATTTTTAACAGAGAACCTGTTCTACGTGGAATTTTTCGAAAAATTTGCCGTGCGCTGTGCGCTGTCCAACCAAAAATTGGAAAATTTTGACTATAGTACATGATAGGAGAGGGACTTGGAAAAATTTCGACTCTCGGCTACATAGGAAGGGGACTCACAAGGAATTTTTGACTTTCAAGCCATGTCCACGGATGTGATGAGATGTTTTTGGAATACTCGGCAAAAGTCTCAAATTTTAAATACTCACGCCCCTCCTTTCCTCTCTAATGCAAATGTGGAAGTCGCCGTAATTTTCGAAAAAACAGATGTCGTAAGCGTAACACTCCCCCGTCACTCTAGATAAGTTCCAACCTCATATTATGTACATATAGTTTGACGATAAAAATTTTCCAAGTTCAAGGCCCCTATGTAACTCAAAGTTGGACTTGGAAAATTCAACTTTTCTACGGAGTCATATTTTGTGTATAAATTTTGTTTTTGAAATTCTTGGTGTGGTGAAGTTTATTGCGCTCAATAGAAGTACTCACCCGTAATTGAGTCGTTATAGGAGTTTCAGTTAGAAGAACTTCACTCCATAAAATCTGCCCTCAACTTCATCGCATTAAGCTATTCCAAAAGAAGATATTGTTCAATTTAAACGATCAGGAATATACTTATTTAAAATATCTGCGGAAACAGAATGTGCACCTTTCATTGCTTCAAAAATTTACTTACAATTATATCAGTGGTAAACGTCCTTATAGTTATGTAGTCTTCTTATAGGTACTCAATGATTTCTTTGGTGAATCACACGTCTGTCGCATAATGAATACCGGTGCATTCCGCTATTTGTACTGATCTTTATATGGAGTAAACTGCTGTATATGAACTAATTTTACCGTTTATTTTGTAAATTTATTCATTTCGAGATACCTCGTCTAGCGATGTGAGTTTCTCCCGCAGCTACAGGTTCAAAGAAGAGTGCCAGTAAACCGTCGATCCAAAACTGGCTCAACCGTGACAGTGACATTATGCGATGACTCATTGCAACTACTGAATGATGTTATAATGAATAATGACTATTCAATGTAAAATTTTTAAACTAACAGTACACGATATCAAAAAGCTCATCTCGTTTTCGTTCAAAGAGAAATTATGAAAATCTAACTAAAGAGAAAAATACTTTCGCTGGTCACTCTATCAAACAGCAGTTCCTATTCATAATGATGAATGCTTTAGTTTATTTATCGCGTTGGTGTCTTTTATTTTGATTAAGATGACCAGCTGTATTTTGAGGGTGTATACTATCAATCAGGCGTATTATATTCAACAAATTCGCGCGGAGAAATTTCAGGCGACAGAAAAAAATTAAACCACTAAAAATTTATTCTAATCTCGTGATAAAATTATTCATACGGAGACCGTTGTCGAATCTACCGAATGAACCCAATTACATAAGTCACTTAGCTACGATTCTAAATTCGTTAAAGAGTGAACAGTAAAAGTAAGTGGAGCGCAAATACTTTGGGAAGTTGGTGACCATTATCGAAATTTTTACAAAGAGTACATGGAAGATGAACAGAGAGAGAGAGAGAGAGAGAGAGAGAGAGAGAGAGAGAGAGAGAGAGAGAGAGAGAGAGAGAGAGAGAGAGAGAGAGAGAGAGAGAGAGAGAGAGAGAGAGAGAGAGAGAGAGAGAGAGAGAGAGATGGATAATTTTAAGAGTGACACACGAGGAGAGGTCTTGGAAAGATATGCGACCATATTGGCAGTACTGGCAACAGTGGGATAGGATAGAAATGGTAAAACGTGTGTGATCGATTTTTAGGCGGGTGAGAGTGATTTCTTCATGATGGGTAGTTTGACTAAGCAGAAGCAGTTCCATGTGGGTCGTGAAGCAATCAAAATATCTACATGAAATTTTCTTTTAATAAGGATATTTCAATGATGTATAATTATGTACAACATTTTACCGTGCCCGTTCAATTAGCCGCGGACGACTCGCCACGGACGATTCGCCGCGGAAGGAGACCCCGATATTCGCCGCATATACAATTAGCCGCAATGTAGATCACCACGAGTAGAAAATTTTAATGGCAAAGTTTACAGGAAAAAAATTTTGAGTTATGAGCAATACCACGTAAATACGAAATTTTTTCGCGATTTTCGACATCTATGACGATGGCGCGATTCCGATCGTCTGAGGCAACGTATTTTTTTAGGGGGGGGGGAGACCGGTCTCTCCTTGTGCGTACTCCACGTCTCTTCTTTTCTGGCACCTTTTCAAGAGGTATTCAGTCGTTGCCGAGTCTGGTGTATAATGTACCGTTGTCGTTGGCTTCGAGCTCCTCGATTTTAACAGGGAACCTGTTCTATAGGGGGATTTTTGAAAAATTTGCCATATGATAGGAAGGGGACTTGGAAAAACTGTTGACTCTCGAGCTGTATATGATAGGAGGGGGACTTGGAAAAATGTCGACTCTCGAGCTATATTATGATAGGAGAGGTACTTACCTAGAAAAATTTCGGCCTAGTTTTTTTTCGCGGCGCGGCGCATTGTATCGGAGGCGAGTGTAACCAGCGGCGAGTCGTCCGCGGCGAGTTGTATGGGCACCACATTTTACTGTTGGTAGGTCGCGAGATTATTTTCAATTTGAAGAGGGCCGTGGTACAAAAAAGTTTGGCTGGTAAACATTGTTCCCACTTGAAGCCCTCAAATACAAGGGGCTTCAGGGACACAAAAGGGAAACAGGGCTTCAAATGGGAATTAAAAGGGTAGTTTTTCCAAATGAAGCCCAAGGAATCAGAAGGGCTTCAGTTTGTCCCTGTTGAAGCCCTTTGAAGGCGGGGAACCAAAGGGTTTCAACAGGGAAGTAAGAGGGAAACAGGGAATCAATAGGGCTTCAAATGAGGGCTTCAGAGGGTAGTTTTTCCCAGAGGCTTCAGAGGGCTTCAAATTGTTTACCGGGTGGGAACCATTGGACTAGAGGAAATCCCGAAGGCTGGTTTGTTTTTGATTGTTGTAGGTCTGTTTGAATACAAACTCTTCCAAAAGTCTGGCTAAAAGTTGAGAATTAGGGATTGGTAATATTTTTCGAGGTAATAATGGGTAGGAGTGAGTACAGAATTAGGAATTTTATGGGAGAGAAGGGAATTATTGGCGGCAAGGTCAACCGCGTCGTGTTTCGGTAGGTTCATGTAGTCCGGAATCTTGAGGAAGGAGACTCGTGTCGAGGTTGATGATGAAGATTCCCAAAATAAGTTGATGTGCACCATACGAACTCATAATTCGTCCAAGTTTTGTTTGTTTTAAATTTGAGTCAACAAGAGTAATGAAGAGCATTAAACTTGTGAAAAGGAATCAATAATAGTCTCATTACCTTAGCTTCAACCGGAGTGGCAACAAGCAGTATTTTACTTTGAGCTTAGAAAATCACTTGTGTCCCAAATCGTTCTACAGGAGATTCGTCAATTTTAATCGACTCAAAATGGACCTAAATTTTAGATATTTGAGAATGAGTCGGAGTATTTTGAACATTTTTTCGTGTTGTAGTTTCGAGTAATTCTGTGCGGAAACTGCAGCGGATAAAGATGCGATAGGAAACTTGAAAGTGATTTTACGGTAAGATGTAAAAATATTGAAGATATCTCAAACGGTGCTTATCAGGTCAACTGAAAAATGTGGAGAGCGGAAAAAGAACAGGAAAATACTGTTTGATCTATCGCAACCCTTTCCATGGCTCATATCATCATTGGAAAAAATGTGTATTTCAATAATCTTCTTAATGACTCCTTTGAACAAGGCACATATGAAAAAAGCTACGAACTATAAAATAAAAATAATTTCATTACTTTGAATTCGGGAGAATAATCATAAATATGTATTCATCAATGACGGTACTGGGAAAATCTTCGGGTTTCTTCAGGGATACTGGAAGGAGGACAGAAAAATTGAAAAAAAAAGAAAACATTACAGTGCCAAGAAGAATATATTTATTCTACTTCGAAAACATTTTCACATCAGATATTTTCTCCTCGATGAGAAAAAAAAAAATGATTGTCACCGTAGCTCGTACATCTTTTTAGCGCTTTATACCAATTGACAGTTTGAAAAATGACAACTCTCTCGATACGTAAGATGTTCCTATTAGAATTTGCGTCGCCATTTGCACAAAAATAGATTCCATTTGATAAAAAACGATACCGAATAATAATAGGCCTCTACTTATTTCGAATGATAAATTCTTTCCAAACTCGTAGGTAAATCTTCAAGGAATAGTTTATGAAATGAATTTTTTCATTCGTAAAAATTGGTTTTTCATTTATTATTATTTTTTTTTTCGTTGGTCGAATGCATAGCACTATAAATATGAAAGAGGTAGGCACATATACGTACAAGTAGTGTATGTATTATACACTCAGATTGTGAAATATGTTAGTCTTCAAATGATAATTCGATGTCATATTCCTATGGAGCTAATGGATTGCAATTTTTTTCTGATGGAGACATTTTAATTTTGAAATAAATTTCCGCCTTTCACTGAGGAATTGATATGCCTTTTCAACGCGAAATCAATTTGATCTCTGTTCGAGGATAAACTTTTCTCGAACTCTGCATTAAAAGTATGCCTCTATAGATGTTTTCGAATATAGTTAGTAATAAACATTAATTCAGTACACACTTTTCTCATCTATTTATTACAGGACTTTAATATAGGCCTATGTATCGTCATTTTGATTAGTTTGTCTGAGTTACTAAATCAAATATTATCGATACAATGGAAGATCACTCAGATCATACTATTTTACGATCTCGCTGCTACAAGTTTTTGTGACTTACTTGATGGAAAGACTGTTCAACTGAAAAAATCAATTATTTTAGTCAAGCTTCTTCAATCACTACCAAAAACATAAAATTACCCATCTTTTTTTTTTAATTTTCTTCGAGATCTGTCTCCCCATTTACTCTATGTCGCATGAACTAATTTCTGCAACTCACGCTGTAGACGGCTTCGAATGATCACCACTCCAATCGTAATTCTTCCTCTCACTTTTTTCCCACCTTTCGCAAAAATTTTTTGTAATATTGCAGGTGAGAACAAGGAATGATACAGTATCGGTTGGCCAAGATACAAACATCAATTTGAAAAAATTTGGTATCACCCTCTATAAGCCTCATTTAATTTGATTAGTCTACAAACCAGACTACATAATGCTTCCGTTTGAAAGCTCACACTCATATGGTCAGACTGACGTAAGAGTGCTACGGTATTCATTCGACTGGAACGAAGAAGAAAAAAAAGAGAGGATTCCAATCTCTGCGACGGAGCCCCATATTTTATACATATTTTAAAATGAATTAAATTGAATATTCATCCAAGCTATACGAGCGAGAGTGCCCGTGCCATTAAGGTAGAGAACATCCGACTAATTAGGTTATTTACTGACTATTTTCAGGAAAATGGGTACTTCATTTGACTGAGACACCTCAGACGTTTTATTTGAATCTTTTAGGCTTTGTAATTCAAGAACTTCATTCATTCTAATTTGATCAAAGAGTTTCGAAAGAAATTTAACGATTTCACCGAGTAACCTATAGACCTATTGTATATTTCGCAAAGTGTAAAAAAAAAAAAAAAAACAAAACAAAACAAAAACGGGTCAAACGATAAATTGAAACTGACAAGGTCAGATGGGTGTGGAAGTGTAGTAAACATTTTTTGTCCGTATGCTTCAAGTAACACGCTTGTCGTGTTTGCAATCCTCTCTCTAAAATGAATGCAAAATTATCAGACTAAGTATTATTTTAGAAAGAGAGAAAACCCGTTTGATCATTGTGCCTATTTCTCTTCAGTGACGAATATTTTTCTCTTATTTTGTCCTCTACATTTCTCTTGTGGAAACTCAAATATCCTCCAGTGGATCATCGTTTTTCTACTCGCAGCAATTTATAATTTTTTCTAATTCACCGAACATTTTAAAAGGAAGGTACGATTCTGTCTCTCCGTCCTCCAACGATGTAAAATGGAAAGAAATTGAGGTAATCGTAGGTAGTTATAGAAATAATTAAACATAATTATATTTTTGAATAAAAAGAAAAAATTGTATAAGATGAATAATTATTGAAAGAAAGTAGCTGTTACATCCGATATCTGAGCGACCACTTCTAATTTACCTAGGTAAATTGATATGTTCTGGTACAGATAAGAGAGAACACGGTCGAAGTTTTGCATCACAAAAAAAAGACTGTAGCCTGAGAATGATAATATCCATTCTCGTAACTCGCTCAGATGGTCTTGAGGTATGCCGAGGCTATTTCACGGAGGAATCTTAAAAAATGGTCTCATTATTGTAGAATGTATTGAGAGCCTCCTCTTTGATTTACCACAAGATTTGCTCCCCACGCATCACCATTATGATAAAAGCTTTAATAGCGCGGGTCATTTTCGGGGTCATTAATATCGTCGTTTGCGGCGTCATATGCGGATTCCTTTGTAGGGTCACTTAATTTAGAAGTACGAATAAATAAATATACAAATTCATAAAATATTGAATTATAAAATTCTGAAAAATTATTTTTAAAAAAAAGTAAAATTATGGTAAATTACTTTATACTAAAAAAAATTATATGGCTCGAGAGCCAACATCTTTCCAAGTAATCCTCTTATCATATGATATGGCTGAAAAGTCAGGATTTTTCAAGTCCCCCACCTTTTTCCAAGTTTTGAAATTTGCTGCCGACTAGAAAAGTTCAGGGACTCCGTTCTCAAGAAGGTCATCTCCGAATGTGGTCGTGCTCCATAGTATTTTGGGATGTTTCCTCATCGGTATCTAAAAGAAGAAGAAAATTAGTGACGTGAACCTCGCTCCCCATCAACAACGATTGTCTAAATGGTTCTGTCTGTGAGGAAAACTCGAGTACATTACTCATCCGAATCCGCGGAGTACTTTTGAAGAAGAGCTACAATGGTTGGAATGAGTCGGCTGACCCCCTGCTGAATCATCGGTTCGGTCACCTCTTGTCTTCGACCCTTCCTCAGGGTTTTCTTCCTTATTTCTCATTTTTTATTTATTTATTTATTTATTTATTTGTTTATTTATTTATTTGTTTATTTATTTATTTATTTATTTATTTATTTATTTATTTATTTATTTATTTATTTATTTATTTATTTATTTATTTATTTATTTATTTGTTTATTTATTTATTTGTTTATTTATTTATTTGTTTATTTATTTATTTGTTTATTTATTCATTTCTTTATTTCTTTCTTTCTTTCTTTCTTTCTTTCTTTATTTATTTATTTATTTATTTATTTATTTATTTATTTACTTCTTTATTTATTAACGAGCTATATAAATAACACTAAGGGTTATCTGCTCGACGGTTTATAATTAATAATCGCCTTTGAGAAACGGAGTGCACGCACGCCCAGAGTGGTCCCCAAAAAACCGCATCTCCGGCACCAGTATCCACTCCTTAGGGCATTGCGTCGGTAGTCCAAAGGGCTCGAGTTGAAAGTGGCCTGGCTCCATCTCACCTGGGGTTCCGCGCCCTGTGAAATGTCCGTCAATGCGGCCACTACAATAATTAATGATAATACATTTTATAAATTAATAAGGGGTAATTTTTAGATTATTGAAAAATGGTAGTAGTGAGTTAATTATTATTATTATTATTATTATTTTTTTTTTTTGGCATTGTGGTGAGTGCGACGGCGACGTAAATAATCGAGAGAGATATTGTATCTGAGTTGTTGCCCAGAGCTTGCGCGAGGGTGGAAGGGATATTTAAGGTAGAGCGGAGAGGAGCAAGCGTAGGACAGGAAAATACGTGTTCAAATGTTCTTGTTAGTTAAGTTGATAATGGCCATAGTCTCAAGAGCGCTTTTCCCGTGTTTTTAAATTATAAATATAAAAAGTTGGCTCCTCAAAATTTTTACTGAAGATTGTTTCTCAAAAAACCGTCGTCGCAGTACCCTTGGCAATTATACTAGAAACTAGACTAAGTCTGTAAGTCTGTCTCATGGCGTCATTACCCAGGCCAGGGTCAATCTCCTTAACTTCCCTTTTCTATTTTTTTTTCCTTTCTTTCTTTTGCAAACTCCCAACATGATCGTTTTTCCTTGAAATTGAGGAATTTTTTGTTTTACCCACCATTATCTCCGGCCTAGTATTTCGTCTTATCATATTTATTCAATAATGTCTCGAGGCTGTATTTGAATTACTTGAAGGTTACAATGCCGATGCTATTTGATTCGAAGGCAAGAGTAGCAAGTCAAGCATCATGACATAATTGAGGAAAATGAAAAAGGTGTAACCTAATTACCGATGGAAAATTCATATTTTCCGTTTTAGTGATAGACAATGCAATTTCGATCAAGTTGAGCTTCCTACAAAACTATCAGTTATAGGTTGTAAATTGAATTCGCATGTCGCCTCGCAACAAGTTCAATTCACTTCCTAAATGTTAGAGAGGACCGACCTTGGACGAAACAAGAAGATGCGCGGTAGTATCGATTATTATTTTCTATAACAGATGTTTTTATTCAAGATACTCCGAACTATACCTATTGTACATATGTACAGGATTTTTTTCTATGTAGGTATTGTATTCTTAAAATGGATTTTTCTTACAAAGATGAGTACAATTACAACGGCTTGCTGTTCTAACTGCATTTCCTCATCTTCCTAACGACTTGCATTGAATTTTCTACGTATAGACGTACTTGACAGATGACGATGAAACACCCTTGCACTCTTTTACTGTTCATGCATAATCATGACTCTTATAAAAAAAAAAACCATCGCTTATTCGAACTTTCCATTCGAGATTCATACAGTCTATTTATCGCGTGGATGAATCCACATTTTTCATTGTTCCAAGCCACGGAGATACAGAACAATGAAATGAAAATTATAAGACAGGAAAAAGTCGAATAGTTGTCAATATTGTAGCCTCTACATTTGAAATTGTATGAAAAGCATTTGGAAAGGTATTGTTGTATGTATACCAGAGGATTTCCTTCAACTATACGATTTGTACACGTACATTTTATAAAACATCATTAAAAAAAATAAAATTGAAAAGTAGATGAATACATCAACGTTAGTTAGAGACATGATTGGAGTAAACTTTTCAATGATTTTCAATATAAATTTTCAAGTAAAAATTTGGTCAACCTCTGAAAACGAAAAAAATCTGTAAAGATATCAGTTCGACAAAGAGTAGATCAACAGTTTATATTTTCTATGATATTGTCCTAGTGCGCAATAATTACACTTCATGTCCTTGGTGATGAAATCAAAGGAGTTTAAGTAAACAACTATCTCATACATCACATCAGGAAAACAGTTCACGTCAAATTGTACTCATTTACTTCCTGTAGGTACTCCTGTACATGAAAATAATATAACAATGGTTAAAGCTTGCAGTTTTGCGACCTACCAACGTATGACACCAATACTGTGTCCCACACCAATAAGTGTGCATATCGTAGCCGTACTGTATGTCACGCATCTTTTCATCATTCAAAAAAATAAAAATAAAAAACATCTCTTGAATCACCCGTGATTTGAAAAAATTTTCGATTCGATGGTCATCAGATTTGCGAGAGTCTACGCACCTCAAAAATATGTTTCGCACTTGATGATGAA
Source organism: Aspidiotus rigidus (assembly GCA_035079385.1). NCBI lineage: Eukaryota > Metazoa > Arthropoda > Insecta > Hemiptera > Diaspididae > Aspidiotus > Aspidiotus rigidus. The sequence continues at coordinate 3,671,943 of JAVHKY010000037.1, forward strand.
AATGAAAATGGCGACTATCTCGTTTTCCAAGCCGCTAAGTTTCATAAAAAAAATCATTTCAAAATTTCTTAATCGTCATTTCTGGTAAAATTTTAGAATTGTTAAAACAGTAATTTTGCTTCTCAAGCACTCATTTGATCATTTCAAGAGACAAAACACGATGCGCTCGTGATTCAAGTTTAGAGCGGAGGTTGAACATAGGTACTCAGTTCTGTATAAATAAAGTACGTACAGGCTTGTCAGTTACCTATGCTAGTATGTGGATTGAACGAATTCGAAAGAAGACGAAAAATTCAATAGAGCGGTGATTAAGAAGCTACATACAATGTAAATGAAGGGAGGTGGTAATTCTGACGCGTCAGGAAATACAAATCGTTCGAATCTAAATTTTTAGGAATATAGGTAGATGACGTGCGGGACGGAGAATTATTAGGCTAAAGAAGAGATAACATTTGGGTACTTCAAATGGAGCTACCTGAATGCACCAAATGAGGGACTAGGTGTACTTCATCCCAAGACAGGAGACAAACTTTGGCAAAATCTCTAAACCAGAGAGGTGTGTGTGTGTAAAATGTGACTAAAAATATTCTGAGGATCGAACCCTTCTACCAGAACTCGAAGTGACCCAATAACATATGGCAAAAAACTTCGTCAACGACAAGAAAAACTCGGCGCTCCGCGCCTCGCCAGGGTAGCTCCGCCCCCACCTGCCCCCCCCCCCACCAATTGATTTACTTTCAGTCAAACTGAATAGATAAGGCGTGGAACTGGAACACGTTCTTTGTTTCGAAATTTTCTGGCATAGGCAAATAAATAAAGATCATATTTCATATCTTTCTCAGTATATCAGACTATTTTGCGGTTGAATTTCTTATTTATTTCACCTACCCCACGTTCTTAGAGGAAGGAGAAGGAGAAGCTTAAAGAAAGAAAAGTCATTCCTCGAGTTTCATATTATAATTTTACTTCTCTGATTGCGCTTATGGATTTAGATCTAGAAACTATGATTGTTGAGTATAAATACCCTGGTAAAACTGAGTCCAAAAAAAATTCTGGCATAGCCAAATAAATGAAGATCATGTTTCATGTCTTTTATATTTTATCAGTGATCTTGAAATATTTTAGTCTAGGCTTCTACTACGTCAAGTGTTCGTGAGATATTACTCGTTTACCCCGTTACCTACCTTGACGTTGTATAAGTCTTGTATGAGAAATATTTTGAGGTATCTCCTATTGTATTCAATGGTATGAGAAAATTCAAGTCTTCTATGAGAAATGTGAGGTATCGCCTTTATGAGAACAATTTTGAGGTATCGACTTTCGTGGGGCTCACTCGCGGCTGTTGTATTGGAATGGTATGAGAAAATTTAAGTCTTCTATGAGAAATATTTTGAGGTAACCTTTCGTGAGGCTCTTTCGCTCCGCTCGTTCACCCTCTTTCTCGGCCCCTATCTCGGTTTAGCTTAAGTCTGATATAAAATATTTTGGGCTTCCGCCTTTTGACCCCTTCCTTGCTGTAGATTTCGAAAGTTTTCCAAGTCCCAAGATCATTTGCACGGACGCACACACCTCGGACGCACGCAAATTATGAAATGAGGGTAGGGATCAGGATTTCGAAATTATCTCAAGGTCATTTGCACGGACGCACGCAAATTTTGAATTCACCATGCGGGGTGTACTCGCAAATTTCTGAATCACCCACAGGGTAGAGATGTGCACGGACGCACGCGCACGTTCGCACTGATTATTTTCTGTTGAACGATTTACAAATTTTCTCATTTATTCCCCTTACCCCACCTCTTTGAAGAAGGTGAAGGAGAAACTCAAAGAAAGTGAGATTATCTTTAGAATTGAAAAGGTCTATGCGCCTTGCCAGGGGGCCTACCTTTTTAGCTACCTAAAATCTGTTGCTACCTGAAATCTGTTGCTACCTGAAATCTGTTGCTACCTAACATGGGATGCTATGGAAAATCTGTCGTTTTTAAATCTGTCGTTTTTATCTGTCGCTCGATTATGCTCGATTTTTCAGAAATACCTCCTCGATTTTTCCATGTCAAAAGGTTCGTTGAACAATTTCGATGCTGCACCTGGATTGTGCGTGTATACGCATAATACGAAGTGTTGCAGTTGCTCAAAGAGGATGAAGAATTAGTAATCATAGAGAAGACTCGAAAAAGAATTTTCAGAAAAGCAGAAAAGTGGAAATGAATAAATTAATTAATTTTTCTCGGCATGAAATCTACGTAGATACTTACGTATAATACGAAGAACGTTTTTTGCAGTGGGTAAAAACTCTATTCATTAAAACGATGAATTGTGATTAACGTCAAGGTTATTGTGCATATGATGTACGCACTATACCTAAAGTGTACTGTAAATCTAGTATGTAATAACCCAAAAATAATGACGACTGTATACGAAAAATATCATTATTTCACGACTCTACTAAAATATGCATCAACACTTCCGAACGATTTTTGAGGTAGGTCAAGAAAAGTTACCTTGAAATTACGCTTAACGATCAATTTCCACTGTCTTGAATACATCGTAATAGGCATAAGTGGGAATACAACGCTAGGCGTTGAGCAGGACGCTGAGTCTGTAAATAAAACGTTCGGACCGTTTTGGAATAATTGAAATTAAATTTTGGATAAGCACCTGAATTTTTTTTTAAATTTACGAAACGTTCGGACATTAGAGCTGCAACCTTCCAGCTTCATTAAAAAGGAAAAAAAGAAAATTTGACAGTTAGTCACGCCTGTGACTGAATTCAATGTATCGCTTATGATACTTTAGCAAAAGAGATTACGAGGGAAAAATCTTTGAACCAAAATAATGACTTTTGAATTTGAAGCGTCCTAAATCGTTTGAAAATATTTTATGATTTCGAGAAAAAATACGTCTTTCTCATTGGTACAAAAAGTATGAAATTGTCTTCCTCACTATCATATAAAACAGCCCTCTGATGAACGTGAACACTTTTTTTTTCTTTTTCTAATAGGGAAAGGCGCGTCCAATGAAAATGTATAGGGTTCATCAACCAGCACCTTTGTGTATGAAAACTTCTATTCTTGTCTCCTTATTTCTGGTGGGTGAAATTACCATAAACATTGAGCAAAAAAAGATAGTTCGAATGACTAATGATTATAGTCCCGGCAGCCACTCTGCAAAAAATTGTATAATTTATTGAAAAAAACAGTTGAACTTAACTACAAAAAGTTTTAAGCATTGATAAAATTTAGTGATATTTACTATTTTTTATAGTAAAATTGACGATTTTTTGCGAGAGGAGCGCCATATTTACAGTCATTCAAACTGTAAAGATTTTTTCCAGTGAACTCTTACAGTCAGTCTTGAAAAACTTGAGTAACGTTTGATACACTTTGTGACCTCTTTACAGGACATTTTCCTGATGCCACAGCCTGAAGAACGTTTTCCTAAAAATTTAATCCCTAACAGACGTTCACCTCAAAATTTATTACTTGAAGAACATTTACCTGAAACTTTCCGTCTCACAGGACATTTACTTGGCAAAGAAAAACTGAGATTTTTTGCTCGTGATATTCCATAGAAAAGTCAAAATCGTCAATATGATTAAGAACTGTGTTGAAAATGGAAGTAAAACTGGTCGGGGAAAAAGTGCACGTACAGGAATACATATTCGTGAAATGCCGCTTCAGAAATGATCGAATATAATGGAGCTGCAGACGAGTCCAACCGTGAACAAGAATCAAAACAAGAGGTGAAGTCCAGTAAAATTAGTCATTTTAAAGGTCACAAAAAACAACTTATGGTACAGAAGCAAAACTTGGGGAAATTGTTAGGAACCCTTTCGTGAGTCTTTTCCCAAGTATCTGTACCATTCTAAGTAGAGCTAGGAGGTAATTTTTTCGTTTTCTTGTTCTTACTTGAGAAGATTTTAGAGGAAAAAAGTTCAAATAAAAAATGTACCCTGTAGAATTTCCTATAGAGAAGTTCAGAACGTACCAGATGACCTATGCTGCTCCGCAGCATTAGTATAATTGATGATATAATTGAACCATGACACCTGGACAGGGGGAATGTATTATTATATAGGTGGAATATATCCGCATAAGAAATGTAATTGGTGAAACCACGTTTTAATGTTTTGGGACTTTGCTTTAAGGGAGGCTAAGTTGATCAAGGAGTGATGGCGGATCGGAGGGTATAAAAAATCAGCCCGACCTGTTCAGTTGAAGTCCCTGGCAAATTGGAAAAGGGGGTTCGATTTCCTTTCACAAATATCCTCTTAGGAAATGTACAGGGAAAAATTGCGTTTTGATTTTTTGAAAATGTAAATTGTTGAGTGACGGCGAATCTGTTGGTGAGAGGCATTCATTAAAAAAAAAAAAGATCAGTCTGATCTGTTTAGTTTGACGTTGGTAAACTGAATAAAATGGTTCAATTTCATCTAATTAATACCTGTATCCATAAGAAATGTACAGGGCAAAATCGCGTTTCAATACTACCCAAAACTGAAGTCAGGGACAGGTCAGCCAATGGGTAATGGCTTATCTGTGGGTCGAAAGCATTTATTCAAAGGAAAGATCAGCCCAATCTGTCCAGGGGAAATTTCTGGCGAATTTTATCAAGTTTTACTGAATTTTTTTCAGTATATAGATAGATAATAAGTGAAAAGCTCAATTGAGGAAAATTCAAGAACGCCTTAAGTCGAGCGGCTGCTGATCCTTAATGGCTCAGCTGGTGTGCTAAATGAGCAAATTAAAGAAACTGAAACAAATTGGTTGAGTAGAACGGCCAGACGGACTGTCAGAAAGTTATTTTTGAAAGTTTTTTCGTATATAAAAAAAAAAAAAAGGATAGAAGGTACCAATGTTCAAGTTCATGCCTCTCTCACTACTGGATGAGTCAACATACGTACTATAGCAACTAAATAGCTACGCTTCTCGGGTTCAATTAACCGAATATATGAAAAATTCCTCATAAGAAATACATGGGAAGAAAACGCAATGCGGGTAAGTGGGGAAGACCTGAAGTAAGACACTAAGTAATGCTTGATGGCTAATCTAGAGGTCGTTCTGAGGAGAATAAGAAAAAGATGAAGCAAATCGGCCCAGTAGAACGGTATGACGGACTGTCATTGCGTTCAACCAAGTATGAAAAATTTCCCATAAGAAATACATGGGGAGAAAAAGCAAATGCAGATAAGTGGGGAACATCTGAAGTGAGACACTAAGTAATGCTTGATGACTAATCTAGAGGTCATTCTGAAGAGAATAAAAAAAAATGAAGCAAATCGGCCCAGTAGAACGCCCGCACGAACTGTGAAAAGGATAGATCCCAAATTTTTTTAATATATGGATTTTTTCTATAAATGCGCTGTTACGGCGCTACAGCACGTGACGCTTCGAGGTTTCATCAGAAAATTGGCGTCCGGTAAGCCACTCGCAAATAACACCCCAAACGACACTCCAAATAACGCTGCAAATGACGCAGCCAACGACATCGCAAATGACCTCGCAAACGAAAGAAGGGTGGTGTCTTTGGAGAGCCCAACTGAGATCCCGAATTTGTGAAACCCAGTCTTGAAATTACGAGGCTTAAGAATTTTAGCCAATTCTTAAGTGAACTCCTTCAAATAGAGGAAGCGGATCCATTTAGACTTTTCAAATGAAGAAGAGGTAGGTCTGGGAAGAGATATCAGCCGGGAATGTAGCCTAGTTCCGTGTGTGTGGTTTTTGATTTACTTGCAATGCACAGAAACAGCAAAGATACTCTTGCAGTCTGATTTTTCATGTTCTACAGTAAAACTTGTGTGAGCCGAAGGGGACCTAAACATTTTTTCGTTTTACGCAAGTTTTCGCCTTATACAGAACTTGTCCAAGACGAAAAATTTTCGTTTTACGCAAAGAAAGGATTTTTGAAAATGTATTCCCACCACATTGTAAGTATTGACTTAATTCTACTACAAGTGTGTAAAAAAAGTTGGGTACATTATGTACAAATTAAAATTAGTGGTGCCATATTTCATCGAAAGTCATTTGACGACTTTCTTCTGCGGCAATCGAATTTTCTAAATTATTTTTTACTTGGTAAAGAAGGGAGAGGAGGTCACTACAACTTGAACTTGCAGCAAAACGGGCCAAATCATTCGCGACGGAGAGAGCTTGTCGAGCATTAGTAATTTTTCCTTCATCTTCCTCATCATCTCCATCCTCGTCGTCATTCTGATCCTCATCTTCGCTTCCTCCTTCTTTCTGCATTGTGCAGTCAACTGCTGACTCAATATTGGCGTCGGTATCAACAACTTCATCAATTGCTACCTAACCCTCAGCAACTGCGATAATATTGTTCTGGTCGAGTAAGAAAGCTATAAAAGCCAAACTTTCGAATGCTTCACCTTGAATGTCATGTAGTGTAGGTCGCGTATTGAAGCCAGCTTTTTTGAAACAATTTGTAACTGTCTCAGAGTAAAAAGCTTGCAGGAAATAATGAGCATAACGAGCAAACAGATCTGTAATTTCGCATTATACACGTTCGAACTTGCCACTTTACATTTCGTTTTCGCGTTAGACAGATTTCGTTTTATACAGAATATTTTGTGCATGAACCCCATAAGAGCTGCCAGGACTTTGAAATATTTTCGTCTTGAGCAAGTTTTCGTGTTATACACGTTTCGGATTACACAAGTTCTACTGTATTTATTTCCTAAAATAATAAGTTTTACTGTTTTTGGGCCTGTGTTTTTTATCTCTGGGGAAGGGGTTTTCCTCAGTAACTCAGGGCAATCAAAGCACCCCTGTTTACGTTCAGAAGTAACTTATAAGAAGAAAAAAGTTTACAGAGACTTATATAGTGCAGTTCTCTTCAAACAATCAGCCTAAGACAGGGCCCAGAAAAACGTGGTTAGAATTCCAAGACAGAATTGAAGGCATTGCATTGTTGAACAGCACGAAACGTGCAAAAATAATGATGACATCATCTCTTATCTACGGACCCTAAGTCATGATGTAAATTTTCTGTCGGGGGTATGGACTTCAGGCAAAAATCGGTCAGGTATTTTATTTTTCAGAAATTACATTCACCGAACTGTCTGGCAGAATTTTTCCACTCCGGCAAATGTCTTTTAGGTATCAGGATTCAGGTTATGACCTAGGAACAAGAAAAAAAGAAAAAAAAATTGAATAATTTTTTGGCTCCGAAACTCAAGTTAAATGGAGATCGAAAAAGATTTGTTCGTAAGTCCCTCCTGATATATAGAGTTCAAAGATAGACATTTTTCCAAGTCCCTAATGTAGATCAGAGGGACGTCTTCTCGATAGAATTTTGGACAATGGACAGCGAAAATTTTCAGATAGTCCACCGTAAAACAGATTCTCTACTTCAGATTTTGGTGAGACTCGCAGGACTTGAAAAAGAGCTGAACTAGACCCAGCTTTTTTAGTAGGCCTGATGATTTCTGTGAGAAAGTGTGTAGAAGTAGGGAATATTGATAATAGGGACTTACGTTTGACCTGGTGCAAAGATGATGAGTTTAGACTGAGATTCTGAAAACTCAATCTAAATTTTACGGTTCTTAAAAGTTTTCTTACAGTTCTAGCAGGGAGGGGAGGGGAGAGTTTGTCAAGCTAAGAAAAACCAAGAGAAAGAAAGCCCAACGACGCATATACATGTTTCAACTTATTTTTGTGGTTCTCTAATAATTTTGATTCATCCCAATGTCTCCGAACTACAAATTGCTATATTAAATACTGTATTCGTATATGTGACCGAGGATGAGAAAAGAGACCTCGGTGGGCAGATGAATCGACTTTTCCTGACTACACCGCGTGAAAGAGCGCGTAAAATTATTTACAAATAATCACAAATCAGAAAATCGATTTTTGCCCCCTAAGATCCTTTTTCTCATCCACCGTCGCACATGAATCTCCATTACAAATTCTATCAAGCTAATAATCTTAGATATGATCTAGCGCGTTATTAGGAGTAATTCTAATAACAATAGACCTAATAGTAGTAAAAATGATAATTTTGAAGTAAGTATTCTGGATTTTTGGTCATGAACTCATCAAATCGGAAATTTTTTTCGAGATACTATCAACTCACCATTGGAAGAAAATATTGTCAAGTATGCTACTTCTATGAACATGGTAAAAGGTGAATAAGACTGCAGAACTCTCAACGGAATGAATTTCTCACGTGGGAAAATTTTCCTTACCGTTACGACTAGAAAATTTGGTTGTTTTGGAATTATAAATGAATAATGATGATGAAAACAAAGAAAGAAGTAAAAAAACTGGGAACATGATCAAGCTTTTTTCCAACACATAATTGAATAAATCCTACGAGTTGATAAATTATCAGCTCAACACGACAGAGGCGCGCGCAGAAATTTCCTTTGGGAGAGCTATTTCCTTTTTTTTCTCTCTCTCTCTATTTCGAAAAAAAAAGATTGCGCAGAAAAAGCTTGCTATCTTCACTCCTGATATAATGCAAAGTATCATTCTTAAAATATAACCCTTTTCATTTCGGATCCAAAAAAAAATATAATTATTTACCTTCTTATCTTTTTCCCGCTATTCGAATACACTACATTCTCTCAGCTTAAGAAAAGGTCTTCAGCCGTCCTAAGTCCCTTCCCCGTCGGTGTGTGCCTGTACCATGATAGTCAAAGAGGGCGAAAAAACTGAGCAAGAAACGAAAGTGCCCAAGTAGAAAAAACACCAGAATATTTAATTCGAAACGAAATACAAATGATCGAGCACTCTTACACAAATTGAGAAATAAAGAAAAGATAAACAAAGCGTTAACGTTGTTAAAAAAAAAAAAAATTTAGGGACCTTCTTAATATTATGTTCAGGAAATGAGAATAAATTGTATCTAATACCGATCAACAAATCGTATTCGTAAATGATGAGAAACTTCCTCTTCATTTATACCGTGAGTTTAAAGTTTTCACGGTTATACAGGAAGTTAGGATTTATACGTAGACCTATATTTGCTTTTTAGTATCAAATGTCTGAAGTTTCGATTATAACGTATCTTCAATCTATACAAAGTGTAGTACGGTACACATAGATAGTTGCAGCAATAACTTTAGTATCATGCTCAAAAGAAATCTCTTTTTATAAATTTGTTTTCCTCTATAATATTTACAATACGGTATAATGTAGTTTCCTCATAAAACTACGTTTACTGTATCTAATACAGATACTCGTAAATTATGTGTAAGGTTGTCGCTAAAATCAGTATAGTGCTGTTGGTCTGTTCTTCAATATTAATAAATTTTTATGTCTCTTTTGAAGTAGCTACAGAAACTGAAAAGATGGAGTTATGTATCTCCTGCGACGAACTCTAACATTGGTAACATTGTCTTCAGGAAAACTTTCCCGACATTTTATTATTCTCTCTCGTTTTCTTGACGCTGCGTCGTATGAAAATATGAATCAAATGTGGAGAAGATGCTAGCATTTGAGTTAACTCTCGCACTCCAGACTACCTTAACGTGATTTCAGTGTGTTGCCTGAATGTGTGATAAAATCGCACTGGATCGAAAAGTAATTTAAACACCATATCTTTTCACCTCAAAATATTTTATAGTTTCAAACAAAATAAACTGGGATATGTTCTTTCCTCTCGAAATATGATACCAAAAATGTTAAGTAAACGAAGTATGTAGATAGCCGCGCTTCCTTTTTTTTTTTTTTTTTTTTTTTTAATAGAAATACGCTCCTAAAATTTTGCCGCTCTACGCCATGGTGCAATTAGCGTAGAGGGAAGACAAATTTAGAACTTTTGAATGTTGGGTGCAATTGTATGGGGCAATAAAACTTGGAAAATTTTCTCCTCGGTAAGGAAAAACAGATAAACAAAAAATTTTTCTACAATTCATTATCAAAAAGAGCCTACCGTGAGAAATTTAAAGAATATTTTCTATTTGATTTGAAAGTAAATAATATAAATTTTAATTATGTAAAATTTTATCATTGAATGAGATTAAATGACGATGAGCGTATAAATTAATTTCGTTTCACGAGACAAAATCTTAAAATAATATTCGATTCAAATGACATTTTGTAAAAATATTCCTCTTTCATGCAATGCGGGCACGTCCGCTTGAATCATCTGTAAAGGATGTAATATGAGGTTTCGTACCAAGCTAGAACTCATCTCTTCCAACAATGATGGAAACGAAGTTTACCACAAACTCTGATTTTGCTTAGTAGCTGAATTCGCATGCACTTTATATTCTGTCCTATAGGGAACGTACCCAAACTACGTGACCCATATTTTCTGACTTTTTACCCCCCTGTCGTGACCATCCGTAGTATATACAGGAACCCCCCCCCCCCCACTAATTATCACGTAGTCACGTCTACAAGATTTTGAAGGCTATATTCGAGAAAAAGTGCGTTTTCTGTACAAGATTTTAAAAAAATTTAATAGTTTTACAGCTCTAAGAATGGTAAATTTTCCAGAAAATTAGACCACGTGACCAAACCCTAAAACCCCCCACAGTGACTTGTCGTGGTATTTTGACAACTTCCACCCCCCCCCCCCCCTAAAATGGTCACGTAGTTTGGGTACGTTTCCTAACATACTTGTCATTCCTTCGCATCCACAGTTCCCGTCAAGAAAACGTAGGACAAAACACTATAGACAGATTCACCTTTTTACATAAAATGATACTAGGCATCCTAATATTGCTAAGATCAATAGATCATCCTTGGTAAATTATTTCAAAAAATCCTCAATAAGAGATTACTATGGTATTTAGAAACAAACAATATCTTCTCGCCCTTCCAGTACGGCTTCAGAAAACAACGGAATACTATACAACCCCTTTTCGACCTTCAATCCCAAATCAACGATGCAAATCGTAACAAAGTCCCCCTATACTCTACCTTTTTCGACCTCCAGGAGGCCTTTCCACGGGTATGGAGACACCTCGTCTCCACTAAACTCTACGAAATTGGCCTCCGAGGTCACCTCCCAAATATACTGAATACGTTCCTAAACGACAGAACCCTCTTAGTACGAATCCAGAACATAACCCCCCCCTCTCCTAGTCCACAATGGAGTCCCCCAAGGTGAAGTCTTTAGTGTTTTACTATTCCTATTAGCAATCAATGATATAACTACATACGTCAAACCCCCTCTCACTCAACGCCTCTTCGCAGACGACTTTAACATCTCTAATTCCTCCGCTAACCCCCAAAGAGCACACAGACTCCTTCAAGAAACCCTAAACTCAATCACCTCATGGACTTCAAAAACCGGATTCAGATTTTCTCCCTCAAAAACCTACTCAGTTATCTTCAAAAAAGAAACCCTATCCCTTCCATAATGTCCTCTAATTTTACAAAACTTCCAAATTCCATCCCGTAACCATGGCAAACTTCTTGGCTTACAGTTTGACCAAAAACTTACCTGGGTTCCCCAGATTAAATCCTAAATGCACACGCGCACTCAACATTATAAAATATATATCGCATCCTTCGAAAGGATGCAACAAAAAATTACTCCTCCAACTATACAAAAGACTAGACTATGGCTCCCCAATTTATAACTCAGCTAACAAAACCGTCCTCGCTCTACTTGACAACATCCAAACTTCTTCCCTCAGAATCGCCCTAGGAGCTTTTCGCACCAGCCCTGAACTCAGCTTATGTGCAGAAGCCTCTGTTCCCCCCTCCACTTCCGCAGACTCACACTAACTGTCAACTTTTTAGCTTCTGTCTCACAATTTCCGGACCTCCCTATTTTCGACACCTAACCTAACCTTTCAACAAAATACCAATAATCAACCCCCAAATCAACATATCCGCCTCTAATTCAAACACCTCATATATAAATCATTCGTAGCTAACCCTCTCAAACCCATTCACTCCCCCCCCCCTTGGACTCTCTCTCATCCTAAAATATGTCTCGACCTCACAGAAATCCCCAAAAGCGACAAAGCTACTTACATCCATCAAATCAAAAATCTACTTCAGGACTACCCTCACCACACTCTCTGCCTATGTGACGGATCTAAAACAACCAAAAAAACAGCATAATTATGCATACTCCATCGATGGAAAAATTACTTCTCACCGAATCCGCAACATCGCCTCCATTTTTACAGCTGAACTCATGGCCATATATAAATTCCTTCTTCTCACTGACTCACTCTCTTCACTCCACTCACTTACCGATACCTACACTTCTGACCCGCTCACCCAACGCATTCTCCTTACACTCCTCACACTTAATTCAATCAACTCCGAAATAATATTCATATGGATACCGGGTCACATTAATTTTCAAGAACACGATAGAGTTGACCAAGCCGCCAAACTGCCATCTTCCTCAATAAAATATCTGACAACTCCCTCCTACCAGCCCTTGATTATAAAAACCACTACCGTTCCCTCATAACTTTATCCTGGTACACCCTCTGGAAAAATCAAACTAACAACAAACTCCTCGCCATCAAAAAAAATCCTATCCCTGGTCATCCTCCTTCAGGAGCATAAGACGAAAAGAAGTCATCCTTACACGTCTTAGAATTGGTCATACAAAAATTACCCACACTCACCTAATCAACAGCAACATCCTAACCCCTCCCTCTTGCCCCCACTGTCACCAAGACAATCTCACAGTCGAACATTTTTTTACTTGCCCCCACCTTCCGCGATTCCACCAAAACACCCTCCTCCCTCACTCAAGCACTCAAAATCAACTCCGACACCATATCCTGTACTCTACAATACCTCAAATTAACTGACTTTTATTCTCACATATAACACCCACAACTATACTAAATTACAATACTCAAATAACTAATACACTTTAAAAACATTTACACAAACTTTTCTTTACTCCTCACACATATTCCACTTTACCCTTACTTGACTCTTCCTCATCTTTCTTTACTCGTATCCAAAACTGCTTTATCCTAACTTACTATATAATTATTCCAAGTACATATAAGCATACTGTATACGTCGAGCTAATAACCTATTAGTTGTTGTTTTAAAGCTCGTTAAAATAAATAAAAAAATTAAAAAACTATTCTCAATGGTACGTATCTGATTTACAGTCATGTACAGGAGTATTTATTACAGAACTGTGAAGCGCGCCAGTAGGGTACACAGTACCTAGAATTGAAGGCGTTATACGAGTTAGCTTGTCCGATAGATGCCACTTCGTAAAATTCAATTTCCAATGTTTATTTAACAAATAATTTCTTTTTTCAGTTCATTAAAAGAAATGACTTCGAAAAATATTCAAGAAGGAACAATCTTTTTTGCATCCCTTCGCAAGTACTCCAGTAAAATAAGCCATTTCGAAGGTCACAAAAAACAACAAATGGTACAGAGGCAAAACTTGCGGGAAAATTATTCGCAACCCTCTCCTGAGTCTCGTCTCAATTTTTCCTCGACATTCTAAGAAGAACTTTGGCCCCCAGAGGAGTGTAAATGTGTAATTTTTTCGTTTTCAAGCTTCAACTTGTGGAGAAATGTTACAAAAAAAAAAGTTTGAATAAAAATTGTTCCTTGTTTAAGTTCTCATAAAAAAGCTTTTCACATATTTTTTCAATAAATGTACTGTTAAGCCGCTATAGCTCGTGACAAGTGAGCATTGTTCACTACCTACTCCATGATTATCTATATTTTGCGCGTTAATCATCATTACGGAGCAGTAAACGATGTTCACTTGTCACGCGCTGTAGCGGCGTAACAAAGCATTTATAGAAAAAATATGTAGAGAGTTTTTTTATAGGAAATTATACAAGGAACAATTTTTATCTGAGCTTTTTTTCTCCAAAATCATTTGTTCGCGACTTAGAGATAGAAAATGAAAAAGTTACCCCATGCATCCCCCTGGAGGAAAAAGCACCACTTAAAATGTTGAGGAAACTTGGGAAAAGACTCACGGGTGGGTTTCTAACAATTTTCCTGAGTTTCACTTATGTACCATTTTTTATTCATTATGATGAGTTGATGACTAATTTTTACTGGACTAAAGCGCGAACAATTAAAAAAGTTTACATTGGACGTTTTGAAGCATTGAAATTCCAATCACTAAGAAGTCGTAAATCTCAAAACTAGAAGGTGATGAATATTGAGGACTGACTATGAGGTGATTTTAAAAATGAATATCTAATGTTTCAGAGACCAATGATAGCTTCATGGTGCCAGCCGTTGCTTAAGATCCCATAAGGATACATGGGGGACATTTCGATCACTTATTGATATTTCAAAATAAGAAATAAATAAGGAAACAAAGGTACATTTTCAAATAATCGAGAACTTCCAGATTTATAAACCTTTGGTTCCTTATTTGTTTCTTATTTTTGATAAACTACTATTGAAACCAAGTGTTGGGGCACTCGACAGTCGGTTCTGTGAGCTTCAAAAATTGAATATATTATATTTATAAAGAAACCTGAATTTTTTTTAATAACGTGGCGATGATCATGACCTGTAAAATGTCGAGAAAATTCTATTCCCCCGCTTTCTGCCACAACTGTGACGGGTGTAGCACCCGCTTTTCTACGAAAAGTCGGTAAAAATGTGCAGGTAAAGCGTCTTTATTTGGAGAAAAAATAATTGTCATATCCTTGCACGAAAAAAATTTCAATTTTTGTTTTCTATTATCATAACAGCTTGTTAAAATAAATGAATTAAAAAAAAAAAAAAAAATTCATTTTTAAACAGTAAGTATCATTGTTACTTTCGATATTTTCAATTTTCAAGTTTTTAATTATATTATTTCAAAAATAAACTCATTCATTCAAATATCAGAAACTAAAGACTATTTACATACAAAGGTAGGTAATTCTCTAAATTGAAATACAGATCAGGTATCAAAACTTGCACCAAATTTTTTTATCCTTGGAAACTCAATGCAGCCATAAATCTATTAAAATAATTGATAAACAATTTAGACTCACTGCCAGTTGAAATTTCCTGCGATACCTTCTCGTAGACGATCCCTTAACGACCGTTGTCGAGACGGACTTCCAGTTCCCTTCTCCATCACACAAAATAATGCAGGGTCTCAGCAAAACTCAACCTTACTCCACAAAAGTATGGAAAAAATCACTGAAACGGTTACATTCTTGAAAGCACATAATTCAACTTTCAACTCCCGAATCTGAAAAATTCAAAGAAAATTATTATCTACAAATCGAAAAATATTCGGTACTTCTAAAGGTTGTGGAAGAAGGACTTGGTTTGGAGTAATCAGGTCATAAGTCATCAAAAAGTTTGTAAAAATTTTCGGCTAATATTTCTATACAGAAGAAGAACTTGAAAATATTTTGAAGTTTCTAAACCTATAAAGAGAAAGGGACTTTATGTTGAGCTTCAAAGAGAAAATAGAACAGCTAGGGGTACATTCTTCAAAAAACTTCAAAAAGTTTGAGCTTTGAGCCCTGTAGAAAAAAGAAGACTTAGGACGTGACGTCATTAGAGGGGTTGGAAAATTTTTCGGCTCAAACCTCTTGCTAAGTAGCATACAACACATGTTCAATACCTGCAGGGGTGCTCAAAGAAATCACGATAAATGACCAACCTTTGACTTACGCTTTTCGCCCTACTTCTTTCCCGTATAAATTATTTATGGTACACAAAGTGTCACAAGCTGATTGAGAAAAAAATGATTCCATTCTGCAAAGTGTTTGTAATATCACTGTCTATCCGGCAAACAAGTCACTAAGAGCAACCCTAGATCAACTCTGAGTCGTATTGATACTCAAAAGTTCTTTTGATATGACCAAATATTGAAAACAAGGGACATTTATTCTCGTCTTTAATTCCTGAAATTTCGTCTTCGCTACCCAAGGCTATTCTAAAGTGGGATGACTTGAAAATTTTTGCGTACGGGATAAATTGAACCAGAACAATTTTTCAGACAAAAAAAAATTAATAAATAATTCAAGTAGCTCAGATGTAGTGAGCCTCAACGTTTAAAATAAGTAGGCAGTCGTATATATTGACCTCCATTAAAGGACAATGCTGCGATAAATATTGTTACTCACTAAAACAATTAAAGATTAATCATACTACGACTATTTTCCAACGTACATCAAAGTTTTAGTCTACTTTTAAAGAGAAAATAATCCACGAAATTTTTCCAAGAAAAATCAAAGAGAATTCATTCGGGAATGGTCACTTTGACTTTTCGATCGTAACTCGGAGGTAGAAACACAACGATTTTCAAGGAATGACTTCTTGCGTCATTTACGGATGAAAAAAAGTTCGACAGGCCGTTTATAGGGACGAAAGCTATTTCTCTCGAAGCGGATTGTTTTGTTTAGGCGTCGCATATTTCGCCCAAAAATAGGTCATCAGATTTGCAATTTGTGACGTAGACTATCGTTGAGATTTGAAATGGAGCAAACAACTGGACCGGCATTTTCGGTTGAAATTTCCCGACTATACAAGAGTGCCTACATTTTCAAAATTGAATTTGAAATAGAATCGTTAAATCGAAACATCCAATTTTGTTTCAATAATTTCTATTCAAAGATAGGTATACGAGAAGAGTATTGAGCCTAATCGACTGCTCAGTCATACATCACAACAAAGTGTATCGCGTTGAAGATATTTATCAACCTTGAAAGGTATCACATTGAAATATCGTCTGGAGAAAATATCAAGAATATAAATTCAATCGCCTACGAAAATAGTCGATTCTTTCGTTCAGAAATGTAAGAGTATATGAAACTCCTGAATACTTGTCATGGACTTACGAGAACGTTTACCGAACGGTACAAAAATTACGTATAAAGCCAACAGATTTATAGTTTAGCAAAAAACTTTATTTTATTGCAAAAACTGCGTAGCATCCGACGCTTTCGTTGCTGAAATTCAGGTCGCATACTTAAAATATGGAAAAACTTCAGCATAAAAATAGATAACAATTTGCGTGAATAGAAAATATTAAAGAGAAAAACTGCGTTGAGATTTATAAAAAGAAGATATTTTCACGATTTGACTGAAACATATACTTCGCCATGAGAATGCGAAAATATTTCTCATGAACTGACTACCTGTATGAATCCGGGTCATACTTCGTATTAAAAAATTCGAAGGATAGTTCATTTTCCTTGTCTCATAGGATAAATGTAGGGAAAATAAAGTCTTCTTTTTCAGTGACAAGATATTTAGAAATAGCGCTCGGTTAGAATGCTTTTATACTTTTTTTTTTTTTTTTTTCAGCAGGAGAAACTGGTGTCATATCGTGTGAGTTTTGATTTAAAAATATTTTCAGCCTCAATCACGCAAAAATTAGATTTTTATAAAAAGGATGACCCCTATTTTTTCCGATAAAACTGTAAGCCAGCATTACATAAGTATTAAATTAACACCCAAACATTTAACTCCACAACACCTGTGTTACTTTTAGATATTATACTTATATTGTTGGTTTTATAGGAGCTTAATACTAAAAATCCCCCATTTTGCAAACTCAAAATTCAGATTTTTTCATCATTTGGTTTCATTGAAATATTTTCAAAACTTTTGTTTTTTGACCATGCTTCTTACTCTTCTGAAAAATTAGACAAGTACTGAGTTTTTAAAACTCTCGCTGGTGTGATTTCTTCGGTATGGATTTTATTGCACGCAAAAAAAATTGAAAACGAACGCAAACAGAGGCATAAAAAGAGAAAACGCGCACCAAACTGCAGTAGCCCTTTGAAAAAAACAAAAGAAACGATACTGGTAATCGTGCAAGTCCAAAAAAATTCAGACTCGCGAGGTATAGTCGGCATTAAAAGTATTTCGACTTTTGAACTACATATGATAGGGTGGAGACTCACAAAAATTTGACTTGTATGCTACTTGATAATATGATAGGAAAAAAACTTGAAAAAATGTCGACCTCCGAGCTAAGCACGTGTAATGAGAAGGGGACTTGAACAAATTTTGACTCTCGTTTATCGAAACTTTTCTCAGGTCCCCCTCCTACCAAATATTATATAATAGTCGGATTTTTCCAGCCCCTCTAGTTTCAAGTTAGGATAGGCCGGTGGACAACAGACATTTTTCGCGAATAACGCCCCACAATTGAGAAGTTCGTACTCATAAAAAAATACGAAATTTATCGCAGCGTAAGAAATGAAGATCGTGTTCCATATCTGTCTCAGCTCTCTAACCTTGTATGGATGAACATGAAAAGGACGAAAATATTGGAAGTACAAGGGGAGGAGAGTAGTGATGACTGGTCTTTAACCCACTCAACCCACTCAACCATATTTCTCCAAAAATGAATATCAATATCAGAGAAAATGGACTTCAAAAAATAATAGAGTACAAACGTGCAGTCAACGTTCAGGCAGAAACTAATGTGAATATTTTCTGTTATTTTAGCGAATTTCATAGATTTTTTCACTTTCCCGTTTGCAGAAGATCGTCCAAAATTCAACAGAACTATTATATTTTGACGTTTTATTTGACAGATGTATGAGCGTGCTAATTCTCAAAATGAAGCCTTTTTCTAAAGAAATACCGAATCCTTCGTTGTACCGGGTCTTCACCCCACCCACTCCACCCACTTATATGTCTCCAAAATGAATATCAATGTCAGAGAAAATACACTTCAAAAAAAAAAATATAATTTTTAGACTGCATATTCGTTCAGAAAACGTCGAGACATTTTTACTTGAATTTCAGATTTTTTAGAGAAATCGCCTGTCTGTCATTTTCACCAAGGTAAGTGGACAGTAAAAAGCTACCAGATCAGTTTGTCAAGAAATTGCTATCATTTTACAAAAATTATACTTGAAAATTTATCCAGGTCTTTAGCCTAGTTATAACTACCACCCACGTTCCCCAATTTACCCATCATTTATTCTGAAAAATGAATAATTTTTTATCGAGTATTTTTATCCCAATTGCTCAGAAGACACACAAGCGTACTAATTTTTCAATATGGTTGTTCGCACCACTCATTTATTGCAATAAAGGTTCCCAACTTTCTCCAGATTACTAAGACTCAACTTTTTTTTATTATTATTATTTTTTTTTTTTATTATTATTTTTTTTTTATTTTAATTAACGAGCTACTAGCAGCCTGCCTTCAGGGCTATGAGCTCGGCTAGATTGTGCGATTATATGCGTGAGAGGAAGTTGGCTTGTTGTAAAAAGTTGAATATGTTAGGGATGGAGGGGAAGAGATCTGAAAGTGCTTCTGTATGGTTGTGAGGGATGGATAAGGAATTACGGAGTTGGGTCAAGTTGGGGCAGCAGAAGATGTGTTGAACGGATAGGGGGTGTTCAGATTCGCAGTGAGGGCATGAGAGAGGCATAAGATGAGAGATGAGATGGGTGTGAGTGAGTCTGGTGTGGCCGATTCTGAGACGGCTGATGACTATTTCTTCTCTGCATGTTGACAGATTTGAAGAGTCCCATGCGGTGGGAATATTTTTAATTTGGGCTAGTTTGTTTGAGTGTGATTTGAGATCAGACCAATGAGTGAACCATGCTTGAGTGATGAATTTGTTGATGTGTTTGGAGAGATCTGAGCGTGAGGGGAGGAAAGAGCGGTTGACTGATGGGTTCTGGGTTGCTAGTTTGGCTGCTTTGTCGACATTTTCGTTTCCTGGGATACCCTTGTGACCAGGTACCCAGATGAAGAATAATGGGATGGGGATGGTATGGAAGGTGTTAATGAGAGTGTGTATACGACTTATGAGTGGGTGGGAGGAAGTGTGGTTGGATATGGCGTCGAGTGATGATAGGGAGTCGGAAATGATTAAAAATGGGTTGAGAGGAAGAAGGGAGGGTAGGTTGGTGAGGATGTGTTCTAAACAGCTAAAGATTGCTTGCAGTTCAGTGGTAAAGACGGATGCGGTGTTGCGGTGTCGGTGAGAGACTGTGATGTGATCTATTGAGTAAGTAAAGCCGGTTTTGTTTTGATATTTAGATCCATCGGTGAAACATAGTATAGGGTTGTGAAAGTTGTTAAGGATTTTGTTAAACTGTGCTTGGTATTCTTGGGGAGAAGTTGAAAGACGAGGGAGGCGTTTTAGGTCGCGAATGATTTTGGGTGGAATAAAGAGCCAAGGAGGGGTTGAGAGAACGATGTGGTTAAGGCAATGGAACTTGAAGGGGCGTGCTAGTTGGAGTTCTAGGTTGGAACGTAGATTGGTGGAGGAATTTTGGTTATGATGAGGGGGGAATATGTGATGGTGGACGGGGGTTTGCGGATATTGTAAAACAGTTGTGAGGAAGTTGGTTGTCAGTTTGAGGCGTCGATAGTGAAGTGGGGGAAGCCAGTGTCTGCACAGAGGCTTTCGGCGGGACTGGTCCGGAATGCTCCAATAGCTATTCTGAGTGAAGAATTTTGGATGGTGTCGAGTACTTTTAAATGAGAGGGAGGGGCGAGACCGTAAATGGGTGATCCGTAATCGAGGATGGATTGGATTAAGCTCTGGTAGAGGTGGAGAAGGTTTTTTCGGTTACAACCTTCTTTAGGGTGGGAAAGGAATTTCAGGACATTGAGTGCTCGAATGCATTTTGATTTAGTTAGTTTGATATGGGGGATCCAAGAGTGACGGTTGTGGAAATTGAGGCCAAGAACTTTAGTAGTTTTGACTTGTGGGATCGGGTAGTTAGCTATTGTGAGAGGGAGAAATTTAATAGTTTTCTGGCGTGGTTTTTGGAAAATGACGAGTTTGATTTTGGGGTAAGAAATGCGGAATCCTAGGAGGGAAAGCCAAGCGTGTACTTTATTGATTGTTTTTTGTAGCAGACGATGGGCGCGAGTTGTGTTAGTGGAACGTAAATGGATGCTTAGGTCATCAGAGAATAGGAGGGTTTGAATTGGAAATTTTATGATTTTTGTTATGTTGTTGATGGCGATGAGTGGGGGTCCTTGGGATACCATTTTCTTGAGGGAAGGTTGAGGAATAGTGATCGCTTACGCGGACTCTAAAAGATCGATTAGTAAGATAATTTTGAAGTAGGAGAGGGAAGGGTCCTCGAAGTCCAAGTTGGTGTAGGATGACGCATATTTGGTATGTCCAGACTCTCGAGAAAGCGTTCTCCATATCAAAAAATATTGAGTAGAGGTTCGCTCCGTGAGCATGGGCGTTGTAGATTTGGGAATCGAGGTCAGCAAGGGCCATTAAAGCTGATCGGCCCTTACGGCAACCATATTGTGTATTACTTAATATTTCGTTGGACTCAAAGAACCAAGAGAGTCTACTATTGATAATTTTTTTCGAGAATTTTGCTAAGAGTGCTTAGTAGTGATATGGGTCGGTAGGATAGAGGGTGTGAGGGTTCTTTGAGAGGTTTTAGGGTTGTAATGATTAGAGCTGTTTTCCAGTTATTGGGAAAGGAGGTGGAAAAAAGTATTCGGTTTAGGAGTGAGGTGAGGTGTGAGATGGCCTTTGTATGAAGTTTGTGTAGCATAGCGGGGCTAATTTGGTCGAGACCGGGAGCTGATTTTACATTGACGAGGTAAAGCTAACCATTTGATTGCTCACATTTTTCATCGTTGGTCGACGAGGTAATTCAATGAATAATGAGTTTTCTTTTATATAATTTGATGCGGACACGTGAGAGGATAACATACGAAGATTACAATCTTTCTCAAGGTTGACAAGACTCGGATACTTTAAAAAAGAACCAAAATTGATTGAAAATGTCAGGGTTTAGCTAGTTGGACCCTGGAAAAGGATAAGTCTAATTTCCTCAATTTTAGTGTAGTAAAGTCTAGGATATTCCTATTAGATTCAAAAAAATTTTGAAAAGAAGCGCAGACATTTAAAAAGGGTATTTCAGCCTTTCTATCCGAGTTTCCAACGCTTAAATATTATTCATTTTTTCAAAATTAAAAAATAATGATATTCATTTCTTATATTCGCCACATATTGTGCAATAATGATGTCCAAAAGGCATCTTAACATGTCTGGTTCCTTCTTTGCATTGATAGCATATAAGTATGATTTTATCTTTATCATATAAGCATCTATTATACTCTGGAGAGAGTGATTTTACATTGACAACGTGTTCTAGTTTATTTTTCTAATGTATATCTAATGTTTTCCTCTGTAATTGTATGTTCAATTGTTTTATTACAAGGTCTACAATATCTCATTGCAATTTTCATCTTGTTTGTGGATTAATATGTATTTAATTTCTTACACTATTATTTCATTCTTAAATGATTTTATTCGAGTGAGTATTATACTAATCTAGGAGGTACAGTGATAGGTACCTAATTTTCTTCTCTAAAATCATTTATTTTTTCAACTAATAGTTTCTGATTATTTTTAAATTCAAAACATTTTTCAGAAAACTCTTCCAAATAACTGTCATTGTATTTAATGAACTCAAGTTCTTCAACCAACTCATCATTTTGTTCTAAATGTTTATTTATAATTAATTTTTTATTTGTAAAACATCTTGTTTGATCTTGATTTTTCATATTTCCAAAATTTGTTTTAGAATCGGATTTTTATTTTATAAAAAATTATTCCATGTAAATGGAAGTCTACAAAGATTCTATTGTTGATAAAGATGAATTTGATTTTGACAATATTACGTCATATATTTTAAAGACTCTAAAGAAAGATTTTTTATATTTCTTAGGATGATTGGGGAATTGTCGAAAAGTGGCAGCGCTTTAGAATGGAATTGATAAGTTTATTTTAGAGTGCCGAGAAAAAGGGTGAATGATCTTTAAATTTTTACTAAATTGATACAAGTTCGATACAGAAAATACTAGTGAAAAAGAAAATAAAATAGGGTGAAATAATTCATATTTCCTTTCAAAGCAACGTGAAAATTTGGTGAATTTTAGGGTTCCCAAAAAGAACGCCGAGAAAATGTTGGAAAATATTCTGCGTTACAGAGAAGCGCGCTAGAATATACGAGTACATGAGTACCCTATTAGTGTACAATATTTTGATAAATTGAGACTTGATTTTAGTCACAAACATGTACTCAGCATAGGCTAATTGGTCTCACGATGCTTAAGGCCCCTACGAGAAATACTCTTCAAGAAGTCGACCATAAAAATAAACTGTAAATATGAATTTAACACCGCCATAAGAATATGAAGACGCGATGTAAAGTTTTGGTACCCAACTTTGATTTTTAAAGACTATTGCTTGAATGTTGACGATCTGACGCTGCAAAATTTATATGTAACAATAAAACTAAGATATTGGTACTTATTTCGTTCATTTCATTCTTCACAACTCATTATCTCGGTAGAGCTTTTTTCCTCCGTAAAACGATACTTCCGAAGAGCGCTATTACGATTAGACGAGTGGAGTCGAAGATAAGATACTTCAGCAAAAAGCTAATGAATCGAAAGAAGGGTTGTCACCATGTGCGTGTACGATACACGCGAGAGATGTGCGAAGAAAAGAATAGACTGAGGATAAATGATATGGATTCGTTTCGTTCGGTAAATTGGGTTCAAAATGAAACCCCAAGATATTACCGAAAGTTTTTATGAACCGCTAAATAAGTTTTCATCACATTCGCCTTCAAGCTGATAGATTTTCTGACTCGACAAGGCAGCGTACATGTACGGTACCTATCACGAAAGGGAAAATTATGTGTTGGGTAATTGTATGTAACAACACCATACACACCTGCATCAGAGTCTCATAATTGAATATAATTTTTCTTCTCTTCCTTATTTCTTCCGGTCCTCGTCGTGAATTGTATAAGGAGGTTTCATAGTATCATTGTACCATCAATTAAAGGATTCTCATTGACTGAAATCCGTTTCATTGCAAACTGTTCTAAAAATCTTGGAAGTTGCTTCAATTACGCGAAAGGTAAATAATGAGCAACGGTACGTTTTGATATAAATTCTACATTCATAAAAATTGCTTCCACTTCAGATTCAATCAACGGAATAATACAATCTCATCGTATTAGAAACACAGCATCAATTTTTTCAACAGAACTGACAGCTATCATCGCATGCCTGGCCCACATCTTACTACTACCCCCTATTATAGGAAGAAAATTTTTCATTCTTACAGACTCTCTTTCATCTTTGCACTCTATCGCTGGTCCCCTCTCTACCAACCCAATAATCCAACGAATTCTTACAACCTGTAATTTGATTAATTCAAGTAGCCTTATCTCGGGACATGAATGATCTTGTCGATTAAACCGAAAAACAAGCTACCTCCTTTTCTCACTCTACTGATTAAAAACCCAATTCCACCTCATCAGAACTAAAAATTTATTTCCGCTCACTCATTCTTCGTTTCTGGAACTTTCTTTGAAAAAATCTATCATCCAATAAACTTGGAGCAATGAAAAATAAACCTACCCCTTGGTCATCTACAAACAGAAAGTCTAGGCGTGAAAAATCTCTTCTTGCTCGCCTTAGACTAGGAGATGGTCGACTCCCTCACTCCTACCTTTTCTTGAGTCTCTTCGCCCCCACCTCCTATCCGTATATCAATTATGAAACTTTATTTGTTCATCATCTCTTTTCCTGCCCTCGTCCTCAAGACCTACACGATCTGCAAAAAGTCTCCTCTCTTCCGATTTATCAAATAATTATGATAACAGTCACACGATCTCTCCGCAATATCTCCAATCAACGACATTCTATCCTCTACTATAACTTCTATCCTTGACAAAAAAAATATATATATTCCATGCTAATTATGCACTATTGATCTATAAGTCGAGCTTATGACCTTTGTACGATCGTAGTTGATAGCTCGTGAGAAGAAGAAAAAATTGTTTCTAATTGGAATGAAAATTTGATTTTCCTAATAGGTATAGGTAGAATGTTCAACCAGATTTCTATTATTTTGTGAATCCATCAAAATTTGGCTTGAGCTTGCATCAAAAAATATCCAACGCATTCATGTAATTTGTTTACGAATATTCAAATTGTGGGTAGTTCTGTAGATTTTTTTTAGAATAATTTATATTTATTAAAAAGGCATTTTCTTTTTTTTTTTAAACGTACGATTATAACTTATGAAAAATCTACATCAAGTTTTTGGATTTTGTAGATACGATCAACTACCGGTACTGCAATAATTTGAGCCTTCTTTATTTGAGTAAATGTTTAGAAAATTTTCAGGAAATTGCTTTTCGCCATTTCTCACTATCATTCAGTCATTATAGAAAGTAAATGTTGAGGATGTATAGATATTGAATCATTCAGCCTGTAGGTCGAATGACCTGAAAAAATTTTCATAACGTCGAGCCATATTTTTAGCCCCAATTATTTTCTGCTTTGTGTCTATCGGTAACATGCTTATAAGAAGTCTGATGTTAAATTTTTCATAATTGTTTTAAGTAAGTATATTATGAAGAGGTATACTCGCGATTCGCGAAGAGTAAAAAAAGAGAGCAAAAAATAGATTAAATAAATAATTCGTCAAGTAAGTACCTACAACTCTAAAAATGAATATAGCGACGAAGCAAAAATACTTTTTAGTTTCACAAGAAATTGGTGATTCGGAGAGTTATTAGAAAAAAAAAAAACAAGAAATTAAAAATAAAATAAGTAATTAATTCCTTCCTCTCGGCTAGATAATCCTAAAATAGCGAGTCAAGATTACAGCAGGAACGTCGAAAAATTGGAAATATTTTTCGGTTAATCTACTATTGGCCTACACCCCTAGAGGAGGAAAATGCTTCAAAAATGTAAGAATGCCAATTTTTACTGTCAATTTTGATTCTTCGAATACTACTCGCGAGTGCATAGATTTTAAGAGCTTCGTGTTAATATATTTCAAGAGCATTCTAAGTTCGCTAATACGGACGAAAAAAAATCAGTAAACGTAAGTGTACAATAAAGGACAAAATACAAAATTTTACAAACCTTTAAGCGAAATATACGAATGAATACCTATACACGTGTCGAATTGCGAACAATAGAATTCACGAAGGATCGAACTTCTTGTGACCGCGAAATTCACGTGGCCGACAAGTTACGATTTTGTGAGACGTTCTGAAAAGACTACAACATGGAAAAACTTGTAGCAGTGTTACCATCCCCAAATTTTTAATAAGGTTACCTTCTACATTCGCTGCCCTTTCACACTACACGTAGTAAGAGATGCGTCCAGGGCGCGTTTCGCAGATGAACGTAATACAAATGCAATTTACACTTAGAAAAAAAATACATTTTGGAAAATTTTACCATAATTCTTCTTTCTTTGAATATCGTTGGAGTAGGTAGATACAATCTACAATTATACGATAACCATCAACCAGAATCAATCGGACTCAAGTGGACAATCCTTACTCCGCATGATCTAATGGGAAACTTTGTTTATAACTTTTCAATTTTTTTATTTCGTGCCAAAGGTAGATTACCTTAAATCCTGCATGAATTTTGTGTGGTGATATACTTTGACAAAAGAAGAGAACTGAAATTGTCAACACTTGAGAAATATCCGAATGTTATAAAATTCTCAGGCATATCGAATTTCTTCCTAGTAAGCTTATTTCAAATAAAATTTGGACGATTAAATGAATTGAACAACAAAATACCTCCAGATCTCAATCGGTATACGACGTGTTAGAGTGGTTGTGTAATGCATTAAAGACAGAGCCAAGTTACACTTGTAATTATCCCTGGGTGTCTCTTTTTACTTCTTTGCCAGAGCAAAGGCAAAACACGAATTATGATATTTTACATATCTAGGACTTTCGTTGCACGTTTTTCATTCGTCGAATATTTTAGCGCACGAAGAACGGAAAAATTCGATATCAAGATCGTGACGTCACTTTACAACTCTTTGGGCAAAAAATGATATTTAATTCATACGCATCAGAGCCACAAACACACCAAAAGAAGTATTTCAAATACGACGAAAGAGTTTCTTGAACAAATTGAAATATCATATCAATCTTTCATCTCACTTTTATTGACTAGTTTTTACAAAGGAAACAAGTAAAAAAAAAAACATTGTGTACAGCGATTAAGTAAGTTATAAGATATCGATTTACAAAAGTTTAAATGAAAAGGATTTCAGTATCGTGATTTCACCATCCACAAATAAGAAAGAAGGAAGTAAATTGAGAATATCAAAAAATACAACGGAGTACTTCAAGACCTTCATTTTTAAATCCAGTGTCTTTTCTCATCTCTTCTCGCGAAAAACTCCTAAGAAATTACTAAGGAATGCTGCTATCACAAAATAATCGACAATGTGAATAAAAGCGTAACTAGACTACGTATCTTTTTCATTATTTTTTTCATCTCGGATTCTAACAAGATTTCGAAAAAGATATTGTTTAAAAATAAGTTGCAGCCTACAATATCGTGTACACGAGATTTCAAACGTCGCATCGTAATGCATCATTAATTTTAGAAAACCTATTTTGATAAAATTTAATTTGGAAATTAGACTTTGATGACATAAAAAACTAATATTCCTAATCTTCATACTATGATGAACTATTTGATATTTACTCAATAGCTGCAAAGCTTGCTACAATAGAAATAAAAAAAAATAGGATATTCTTCTGCACAGCTCAAGCCTGAAAACTATAAAAAATGCGCTTGAAAAACTCCAATGAATTTCTCGACTCATGTAGAGCTCCAGGACACACACATAATTCACATCAATGAGGAGAAAAATATTGAAATTAGAAATTCATAGAGATAGGAAAACTGAAAATCAATCTTCTAATCAATGAGCAAGATCTTCTTAAGAGTAAACTGAAAAAAAATGTGAAAAAGAACATAAGATAGAACATTATAAATTATTTTAAAATGAAAATTGGAAACGATATCGTTATAAACACATTTCGATTCGACAATCATTGACATTAAGCAAAAACGGAAAACTAAACGAAAAGAATCATTCTGATTCTAGTTTGTTCACAAAATTAATAATCTCGAAGTTTGTGACGATTAGAGGAATCAAAAGACCATCAAACTTTCCTCAGAGAATAAAACGCAAGCGTGTAACTGAATTACGAAAAGTCTCTATCACTCAGAATAAGCGGAGCTATCAGCGTCCATGCGTAAAGTCCCAAACATAACCAACTTGATACTTGTTTTGCCCACATGGACCCGTTTCCTTGGTGTGGTACGTTGAATGAATAAGTGGCGTTCGGACTGTAATATACAAAACAGAAGCTGCTCTCTTATTTTGCCATCATCACAATTTAAAAAGAACCCAGGTGAATACTTACGTGTACCAATTGGTCAACGTCATCATCACGTACATAGTCGCGAATGCGAACATCATATGGAAAAAAGACCAAGAGTACGCAACCTCATCTTCTTCGTTATCCCAAATACGGTTTCCATCAGTTGCTCTGCCACTCTCTTCTGTAGCGTCAGATTCTGAAAAAGTTAATCGAGAATTTAATCGTAACCTTAACTTTTTACACAACAAAACAGAGTACTACTGAAAAATCTCGCTATGAATTGGGATGTCTTACCAGCTCCATTATCGTGAACCAACATTTTATCACTGCCCACGATTTTTGATGAGCTTGAGGCGGTTCTCAAGGATGAATAAAGGACACAAGCCATCCACAATATCAAACCGATGACGTTTCCGGAATCGAAATAGACGGGGTTTTCATCATTGCCATTTGTAGAGAATATTCCTGGATTGCATTTTGGTTCTGCAGATTTGAGTAAATACCCAAATGAAATGACAAATAGTTATACTTGGTAAAAATTGTCACAGTCACTATTTATTACCTGCGCTGTTAGACAATGCCGACCACGTCAGATAAGTAACATACAGAGATACGATAGAGGATTGCAACAAGCCTGATTTTGGCTGAGCTTCTTGCACGTTAGGTAAAATAGATATTCCACTAGCAATGACGCTAAATATTATATTACTTGTGATGAAAAACTTATTTAAACCGCAGTCGTTGGACTATTTGAGGACAAAGAAACGAAGAACAATTATTCAAATGAAATGTAATAGTCATCGATAGCAAGACAAAAATAAAACTGTACCTTTGTGTATCTCATAAATAAGAAAATATAACCGATAATAGCGACACCATAGAGTACCATCATCGAAATGAGTAATGCAGCATACCTAAAGGAAAATTCGATATGGATAGAAAAGTCACATCATCTATCAATCGCACAATCGTTCCTTAATATTTTTACAAACCATTTTTTCGATTCGGTTTGTTCGTACTTTGTTACCCAATTTTCAGCCCACGAATGCGCGAAGTCGACAATTAATATCAACTGAACTACTATAAAAATGAAAGCACCAACGAGACCGAAGTACATCCAAACTTGTCCGAAACTTCCGTCAGGAATGAAGAATGCTGCGACAACACCTGCTGCAACTATCATGTATTTTATGCCCCAAAATCTGAACAGAAGCAATCATATTACCCTGTCGGAAACGGTACGATAAATATCGATACATGAAAGCTAAGCTTTACCCGTTCTGAATAGCAGCCCGGCCATCTTTTGAAGATTTCACACCAATCATTATTAATGCCATTACTAAGAAGAACATGCAAAGTGCAAAACACAATCGATACACAGCGACATAACCCACATATTTTTCACAGTCAACCGTCAAAATTAAAGACGTCGAATTCGAACAGAATGGAATCTGAGAAAAAAAAATTTTTTGCTTGATTATTCGAAAATTATTGAGAAGAGATATGCAAGATTAGCGTGCTACCTTCTTTAAGAAATCCTGAAGTCCCGGGGCAAGCATAATGCAAGAGACTAGAGTCCCGAATAACAGCATCACGGCATACATTACGCGAGTGGCTGTTGAATGTCTACACGAAGAACAGGAATTGCAGGCTGAGCAGCACATAGAGCAAGCTGCGCTTCCGCAGCAGGTCGCGAGCTGTAATAATATAATTGGAACAATGTTCAAGATCAATAATAGTTATGGATATTGCACATACAAGAAAACTCATCAGAATGAAATATTTTAGTCTAACATCTGAGCTTGAATAGAAAATACGTGAGACAGAAATAGTACGATAAGCATAACTTCATGCAGGTAACAGTTTCCGAGCACAGATATGGGTATTCAAAATATATTGTGAGCTATAATAACTAATTTTCACAGAACATTACCTGAGCTCCACCACAGAGTGTGAGTAATGCACCCATCTTGGTTTATTGTTTGCTATATCGCGAAAATATGTTTTCTGAAAGAATTCGAAAATTTATTACAAAACTTGGTAGAATAAAAGATCATAATATCAGAGAATCATGTGAGATAACAATGACTGAGAGAACAAGGATAGGATAATATAAGAAGAAAAGAACAATAAATTGAGTTGAAGTTGACTCACCTCTTATTGCTAGTTGGCTAATACTCAATTCTATTCTAATGATGACACAGGAGAACGAACAATAATTCGAAGCCGAAGGTAAAAATTTCAATTAATTCAAAGTTTTATAAAATATTTGAGAAGATAGCTACAGATTTAATCATGAACGATGATTTCATATAATTTCAAGAAGCGTAATAACAGAGAAATATTAATAACATTATCACCAGGACCGTCTGTGAGAAAAATCCACTTTTTTAGCACGAGCCAAGCTCAGTAGGACATGACGACCATGACGACATACGTCGGAATTTTGTGGAAGTTTAGTAGACTGATGTCATGTCAGTGATGTCACGCTTTTGGCTTTTGTTCAAGTCTGTTCACGTTAAGAAAGGATAGAAAGTATTTAGTACTAGTTAGGTTCATGCTCGTTTTTCTGTAGTGGTAGCTAGTACGAACTCAACGTACAAAGGTGATCATGGTTCAATTTGTATATCTCCTAACAGTTTTCCAATTCTGTTTTCCAATATTTAAATATGAGCTTTAGAAAAAATTGTTTATTACAAAAAATGTTCGTTTCAGAATTCTCTACAACTTTGATTCTCACACTTTTCTTGATTAAAAGTCAAATAACTTCAGAAAATTCGTTTGAACTAATTACTTTGGAACTAACGCATGTATTTGGTCCATAAGAAAAAAATCCATGATCACCTTTGTAACTAGCGCTACCTAGTGTAGGTTACGCCGCCTATTGACCGTGACTGTTTGATTGATAAATGTTTCGATCAAAACCAGGGACTGATCAAAACAGTCTTAACGTAGTTAGGTTGACAGTTATTTTTCAATGTTTTTTGTTTAAAAACTACAGTTTGATCCACGAGAGTTTGGTATTATAAATCACGGGGAACCCGCATTCCATTCGCATTCCGTAACGTAAAATAAGCGTGAGTGACGTGGGTTGCCTATCGTTCATAATACCAAACTCTCGTGGAACAGACTGTAGGGCCCTATTAAAAACATGTTTTTTCTTCCAAAAATGTTTTGAGTTATCGGTCAAACGGTCAACAAACTTTTTCATTTCGGTTATCGGCAGGGCTGGGAACCCTAACAATTATTTTTTACGGTTCTTTCTGGTTCCGGATCTTGGAGAAAAGAAAAAGAGGCGGTTCTTCCGGGTTCCGGATCTTTGAGAAGGAAAAAGATGCGATTCTTTCGAGTTCCGGATCTTTGAGAAATGAGAAAAAGAGAAGATGTTGTTCTTTCAGGTTCCGGATCTTTGAGAAAAAAAAGATGGGGTTCTTTCAGGTTCCGGATCTTTAAGAAAAAAAAATATGTGGTTCTTCCAGGTTTGGGATCTTTGAGAAAAAAAAAGATGCGGTTCTTTCGGGTTCCGGATCTTTGAGAAAAAGAGAAGATGCGTTCTTTCGGGTTCTGGATCTTGAAGAAAAAAAAAGATGTGGTTCTTTTGGGTTCCAGAT
The DNA here is from genome assembly GCA_035079385.1 of Aspidiotus rigidus. Lineage (NCBI taxonomy): Eukaryota > Metazoa > Arthropoda > Insecta > Hemiptera > Diaspididae > Aspidiotus > Aspidiotus rigidus. The sequence goes on from JAVHKY010000037.1 coordinate 3,703,642, forward strand.
CTTGTAGAAAAAAAAGATGCAGTTCTCTTGGGTTCTGGATCTCAGTGAAAAAAATATACGCAGTTCTTTTAGGTTCCAAATCTCTAAAGAAAAAAAAAGTAAAAAACTAAAAAAGATGCGGTCCTTTTATTGGGTTCTGGATCTTGGGAAAGAGAAGAAGACCCAAATCTTTTCAATTCCCCAAGAGGGGGAAAAAAAATTATGGGTCATATTTGATTGCCAAATTTGGGGTGGCAAATTACAAATGGAATGAATGATTATGCAAGTTGAATTTTCTCCATTTCAATGCCCAAGTGAACAAACATTGTAAGTCCACTCGCTGGTGTTTCGATATGGAAAATGTGGGCACCATTTTTCAAAAAATCTCGCGCAATTTCAAAAACGTGCTTCTCTCCAAGTGCTCAACGTTCATATGAATATAGTAATAAACACTGTTGTCTACCGGTCCTCTGAACCACAACGTACCTCTCAAGTCTCAACTCTCTGTTCAATGAGTGTCCATTATAAGATTTTTAATCTTGAAAAATAAATACACTTCAATTTTCAATGGGAAATTTGATATCTCATGTGAGTAAAACAAAAAATAATGTATAGTTCTGCCGTACAAAGTTGAATTGACGTATATGCGAAAACAACAATCACCCAGACAAGGCGTTCAATAATCACCCAGATGAGGCGGTCGGATCAATGGGCTGTATGTGTGTTGGCAACAAAGCTTTGTATTCACACACCACTACTATCACAGTTGATTGCATATAAGCGCATATACGTTCCTTTTGTGGACATATATGCATTGTGTATATGCATCGCCAGGGATGTTTATGTTCATGAACGCGTTCACTCGTTCACGTTCATTGAAAAAAATGAACGTGAATGGAATGGACGGCATGAAAAAAAGAACTGAAAGGAATGAACGCGTTCATTTCACTTGTTTTAATCCTGTGCTTTTGATAGTTTAAATCAATACATAAACAATAGAAAAGTCTTTGTAGTAGGACTGCAGGTACCCTAGTAGCAAGTAGAAACTCAACTGTGAACATTTGAAGAAGTAATTATGTGAAAAAGTGAAAAAAAAATAGAAATTTGAAAATGATCGTGAAAAAACACGTTCATAAAATGAACGTGCATTTTTTAGACGTTGACGTTCACGGAAAAAAATGAACGTGAACTTTTTGGATGTGCCTCACGTTCACGGAAAAGAATGAACGTGAACGTGAATTTCAGTTCAAGTTCATGAACATAACCATCCCTGTGCATCTTGCATATATGTCAATTCAACTTTGTACGGCAGAGTTGGTAATTGTGTACCCAACTCACGTCATGTTTTCATAATATTTTCAAGAACTTCTAGAGTGCAGGCTCTTATTGGGATGTTAACCCAAGTTGCAAATGAACGTGAACTTTTTGGATGTGCCTCACGTTCACGGAAAAGAATGAACGTGAACGTGAATTTCAGTTCAAGTTCATGAACATAACCATCCCTGTGCATCTTGCATATATGTCAATTCAACTTTGTACGGCAGAGTTGGTAATTGTGTACCCAACTCACGTCATGTTTTCATAATATTTTCAAGAACTTCTAGAGTGCAGGCTCTTATTGGGATGTTAACCCAAGTTGCGTAAGTTGGTAGCCATGCTCGAACATGGCCGAATACATTGAACGTAAAATCGTCACCCAGAAATTCAAGTGAGTGCGGCGAGAGAGGAAGGCGATTCTAGCGCTACCAAACATAGGTTAACATCCCAATTTCAATATACACGTAGTAATATATATATATATATATATATATATATAGTCAAAGAGGCTCTTAATAGTCTGTCTGCAAATAGAATGGGTCATGTAAACAAACCCGCAAACTGCTTCCTCGCCTCGTAATCAATTTTTTTGCATGAAAGCGGGTCGCGGGTTTGCTTACGTGACCCATTCTATTTGCGGACAGACTATAAGGCGATGTCGCGATTCGCAAACCGACGCAAACGCTCATTGAGGGTTTGTGTTATCAGTGTGCATTTACGCAATATTACAATTTGAAGTTTTCTTTTTCAAATATCTTCTTAAAAGGAATTTCTACAAAAAAAATCGTAAGAATGAAAGTTGTAGAGATTAAAATTCTCTTTAATTTGTGACCACTCTCAAATATCTACTTTGTTGAAAATATTTTCTGATTTTCATCCATAAACAAATACATTGGACGGAGCCCTCAGTGAGAGTTTGCGACATTGCCTTATAGCTATAGTGCAGAAGTGCAGGCTAATCGCTAAGTTTGGGAGCCGTTTTTCTTCAGAGGAGTTTCTTTCTTCATATTTTAGATTATAATATCATTTCTTTTAGGTCAGTTAATTGGACCCTAATAAGCAAAACTCGACCAAGCGACAATCACGTAGTTTTGTGATATTTAGACTTGAAGGAAATTGGTCATTTAAAAATAGGTGGAGGTCGATATTTTCAATTCATAATTATTCGACGAGTATTGCGTTTCCAATTTTTTAATCAGCACCGTTGGAAAGTGCTCGTTGAGCTCTTTCCAACAGTGTATATAACTCCAAAATCTCAAAAATGTCGCTTGGTCGAGTTTTGCTTATATTAGGGTCCAATTTTAGGTCAGTTTACATGGTGCCAGTTTTATTGGGATGTTAACCCAAGTTGCGTAAGGTAGTAACCGTGCTCGAACATGTGGGGGATAATTTTAACGTACCATGCTTCATGATGGGGGAATTTGCAATTTTCAAATACAATTTAAATTATTACAATTCGTAATATCAAAAAATTATATCCTATAAATCGTTTAAACACTTCAAGAGAATCGATAACTGAAAGAAGTAATTTTAATAGTGAAGTATTGAGTCATCTACGACTAATTGAAAATCTCGTTTCTTATGGCCAAATACATTGAACGTAAAATCGTCACCCAGAAATTCAAGCGAGTGCGGCGAGAGAGGAAGGCGATTCTAGCGCTACCAAACATAGGTTAACATCCCAATATGACCACCTTATGACCAAACAAAATCTCCCTGCTTCACACCGACGACAATGACACTCACGGTGGTTAAAATGCGAATAGCCTGCGCTCTCATATCTAGGGTTGTAACTGTTGTAAGTTATAACAACAAATCGTACCTATCTATTATTATTACATCAATGTCATCAATTTTCTTATCAATGAATCTGCCGTCAACAATTTTCTATTAGAAGGTGCAGTTTGTTCAATATGTTGTGGGATCGAGGAAAATTATTAAATTCCGCTATGAAACAGTGTGAATAGATCACTGGAGCGCAGATCCACTCGAAAATGCTTGCTCTTCTCTTGGTGTGAGCTAAAATTGATGGATTCGATGACATTTAATTCACTCGTAAGTAAGGTACTTTATATTTTCAGGTTGAATTTTCAAACCTGTTTCTTCCGAAACTCGAGATTATGTTGTAATAGAAAATAATTCAAGTGACCTGTCTCTTTAGAATAGATTCGTTAGAATTAAATTTCGTTGAATGGCTCGTCGCACACTTGCTGCCGTAAGAACAATACTTAATTCGATATTTTCTTAGAATCAATATTAGAACTTTTCTGCTAATTCCTGCGTGTCTGTATTTTCAGTATTCGACGCGCGATAATACTGCCGACGATATGAATGATGAAGAAGAGAAAGAAAATGAACTAGATTCCCCCGATGGACGTAAGAAATGGTATTTTGAAACAGAAAAAAAAATGATCGACTAAAATCGTCTAAGATTTCATTTATCTACTTTCGCAGAGCATATTTTGGAGAATTGCCGATTGGATGATCAAAATCTGGATGATTGCCTTAGTGCTTCTTCATTATTGAGTGTCCTTATTCAGCAGTGGAAATACGTGACCGTCATAGTAGTTTTATTATCGGCGATCATATCGGGTTACGTTTATGCAGTTCAGAAAGATGATATGCTGTATGAACCTGAACATGATAAACCTGAACATGATATTCTGAAATTACTAAAACCGATGAGCGAAAAACTTGTTTCACAAGAAAATGATACTTGGTTTCAAATTTTCACGGGTCTGACAAATTTGGTGAGTTCTCCTGTGAGCCCGGCTGTTTATCTGTTGGTCTCTGATGAAACGTCGGAAAAGGCATGTTCATGTGTTGCCGAAATGATAACAACGGTAGCAAATAAGTAAGGAGGACAATTTTTTCGTGTCCGTATTTTGCTCTTTACATCGTGTTTTAAAAACTATATTTTATTGAACTTTACAATGTTTTTTTCTTCAGGATTTACCCCAAAAAAGATACGTGGCTTTTCTTGAATGGTACCGAACTATCGAAATCTAAAAGCACCGATCCCGGCATTCTTTTAGAGTCCGTTTCGGACAAAATGCAGTCTTCAAAAGTCGTTTTAATTTCAGACATTCAAAAGATTCCCGGTAATTTGGCTGCTGGTTTCCATTTTCTCGTTGATCAGGAAAATCCAAAAATTAGAGACGCGGTTTATATTTTCACGATGAAACTTGAGAAGAAAAATGGTATTTCCAAGCTGCTGGATTCTGTGGAGAAAGTGTTGCATAAAAGTTGGCGTGATCTCGGTACAAATGTTCTTTACCCTTTAGTCACTCGAGTTACGGAAGTGGTTCTACGTATTGCTCGCGAAAACGACATTGGTGAATGTTCTCTGAAAACTCGTCAAACACTTGAAATTAAAATACCGTGAATTCTTAGCAGTGTGATATAATACGTAATAAATTTGAAGAGTTTCGATAGGTTTGTTTTTATGAATGTTTTTAAATATTTTTATTGCAAGTTAGATCTAGTTATTTTTTATTTAAAAATTGTTTTTAAGAAAAGAAAAAAATATAATACACTCGGTTCAGTTGTAAGAAATTTCACGTTTCTCCCAGGCTTTATTTTTAATGTACGTGTTTAGATTGAATCGTTGTCATCCGCACAACATTAAAAGCCTAACAGGGCTCTTCCAACGTTTCGTCTCTTCCACGGTCCTTGGACTGTAGCAGCATAGACTGCCGATACAATATCTCAACAACGTTTCTTCAAAAATTCGATTTTAAAATGTGAATAGGACGAAGTCTTGCAATTATCAAATATTATTTAACTTCGCTATTCAAATTAATGAATAATTTTGCGGTAATCAAAATCAGGTACTAATTGATGTTATTAACGTATATCTATAGTCTCACACCAAAACAATATTTGTTTCCTATTATTCCCAACCTTTTACATGAGCATATTTAAATTTGATCGCTCAAAACGTCTTACAATCATCATTACTACGTTCGGAAAGTATCGATTTTCATCTAGAAACCTGTTTTATGAAGGGTATTCGGTAAAAAGGTATGCTGTCACCCATTGTTTGGTCGATCGTGCTGTGATCGGGAGACGCAGGCGTTGACCCAATTCAGGAATCTAGAATAATTCTGGTGTCAGTTACCTACAGTCATACAAAATCCTTCTTTGGTATTATTTGGCTTAATTTCTGGACTTGAAGAAATTATGACCTTTGAGCTATAAAAACGTGTAGAGAGGTGTTCCGACCTTTGAGTTGTGAAGGTGAGCAATATGATTTGGAAAGAGAATTCGGACTTCAAATAAGTAGGAATGTGGAACGGTAAATTTTGATCTTCAAACTACAGATATGCATAGCAAGAATTGAAAAAAAATTTCAATTCTCGAAAATTTAAAAGGATTTTTATCAAAAAGATGATGCGAACTATTTAATTACTCATTTGATTCAAGAAAAAATGATGTCGGCCAACTAATTTTTTCCATGTTTTTAGAAGTGAACCAAAATCAAATGATTATAATACCACAATTTCAGAGAATCTGAATATTTTGGATCATTAAATTTACTGTTTTTTTTTTTTTTTTTCTTGTGTGTTCTCTGTGTATTGGCCTTTAAATTATTCTGTGTCCTTATTTTCCCATTGAAATGATAACTTTCTTGAAAATTCAAATTATGAAGGTATTCATCAAGAATCGACTACGTTTGTAATATACTGCAAGATATATTTTTTTATATTTTTTGAAACATCACAGCAATATTCGTTAGAAGTAAGTACATTGAAATTTGAAACTTAAAACATAAATTTACAGGTTTATATACATGTTGAACTTAGGAATACTTTTTCATCGAATAAAATATTACATCGACAAATTTAAAAGTCACAGAACTTAAGAAAACAGACTCTTCGTAGAAAATAATGAACTAAAGAATAAGTTGTTTCAATATTTCATCATAAAGATATTATGGAGCTTATCACTGTGTGTCGTCCAACTTACAAAACAAAATCATCGAAAGAAGATAGGAAAAAACAGATCCTATTTCGATCGTACAAGTTTTATCTTATCGCGGAGAGAATAAGAAGCTTCAAATATTAGTATTACACCGTCTGAATCACTTGCGATACTTTTCTAAATTGCCCAGTAATTCGTCAGCATCTCCGGCAGTTTTGACTTTTACAAGAATTGAAGTAGGTTGTTTAGTTTCTGGAGTAGGACAACAGATGATCATAACATTATTTTTACCCATTTTCTGCACAGGTATACTAGACGTTAGTAATACGTTAATTATAATGTTAGCTAATTTATTATTGGCGCGAACAATCAATTGACATTTTTGCTCATCACCTACTAGTTTTAAAAACAGGAAGCCAACTCCGTGGTCAATGAATTTGCCATCTTTCTTAATGAAAATTTTACACTTTTTATCGTAAACTGAACCGTCTTCTTTGACGGTGATATCCTCAACAGTAGGAGGACTATCATCATCGTTTTCCGTAGATTCGCTAGGTTGCGTATTTGAACTGTGGCTGAGAAGAGGATTTGTCGAGCTCAACTCTTTCGACTGGAAGGAAAAAAATGAAGCAGGTGATGGATCTGCATTACCGTTTGTTGGTTTCACTTCATTAGAAGCATTAAACTTGAACTCCAACTTAAAATCTGAATTACCAGCTTTGAAATTATTGTCATCTTTCGCTTTATCGAAGAATTTAAACCCATCCGTTTTCTCTTGAGGGGCTGGTGTAAATTTCACTTCTGGTAAACTATTCTCTTCCTTGTGGGAACCGGTTCCATGACATATTTTTGGCGTGGAAACCTCAGTATGAGGAGCCACAACACATAGTGACTGTCGCCATATTTCCCGCTGATTGGATTCAACTCTCGGTTTTTTGGAAGACGAACTAGTTTCTCGTTCTTTTCTCAGCTGCGTTAAATGTTTCTTGTAATCGTCAAATATCGGTGTTAAGATATAGCTTAAATTCTCATTCAAATGTTTAATGATCCACTCGGTACAAAGTAAGTTTAATGAACGTAATTTTTTCAAAAATACTTCGTCCGGAGTTTCAGCAACGTCATCATTCTTAGAGCCTGCGTTAGACTCTTCGTTTGAAACGGATTTCAGTTTATTCGATAGCGAATTCAATTTATCCGAACTATTGAGGTCTCCTGCAGCGTTAGTTTTGATCATAGAAGGGTCACACTTTATCGAGAACGATGGCTGCGTTGATTTGACACTACTAACCGCAGGAATACTGGAAACACTTGAAGATTTGAAGACGGCATTCGTTTCCGAAGAAGCGGACCCATTTTTGTTTGATTCTTTGACAGTATTAACTGTATCTACCCCTTTTAAATTCGAAACGAATGAGAAAGTGGATTTCTTGTCGTTGATTTTATTACCAAATCCTAGGAATCCCGAAAAAATTGAAGGACGTTCAGAATCAGGAACACCATTCGTCACTCGACGTTTCGCAGTTTTGATTACGCGATTCTTCAAGACATCCTGCGATGCTATTTGAAAAGTTCCACTGTCTTCAGGCTCATCTTCCTCATCCCAGTTATCACGATTCAAATCTTTGTCCGCTCTCCTTTTACAGGACATAGCCACTTATCAGAAAGATACGACTGAGGACAAAGTTCAGATCAGGACGAATATAGCAGAAGGATACAAAATTTTACTAACGATTTCACGTACAAACACACGCGATCACTCCACACCGTCAATTAAATTCAACATGCGAAAGCAAAAGCGAATGAATTATTACAGACAGAATACTGACTGAAAAAAGAAAATAATAATGCACTGAGAAGAATATTTCAGAAAGGACGTTTTTATTTTTACGTCTCTAGTTCGTCAACACCCCGTTAGAACAGCAGTGCAGTTGTTAGTTCAGGGACTCACGTGAAGTATCGTAATCCGCCATTTTGATTTTGGTATTACCGAACCGTTCATAATACTAACCGTGTACTATGTGATGAGTGATGACTACCTTTTATTAGCTGCATGCTCCGTTGCTTCTTGTTTGGATGCTTTCGTTTAGTATGGTGTAAAACTAGGAACCTAGGAACGATCCTCATTATTTTGCTATTTTCTACTTGCGCTGCTTGTCGAGCGTTGTCCTATCCCTATATCTGAAGTTCAGTCGTCTTGTCCGAGTTCAGTTCTTACGATACCCAATGTTGATAGACGATGATTGTGTCGCTCGTCAAATTGAGCTAGTGTGTTTCCCATCGATAGTATTATTAATTTATTCCGATTACTGTATTTATTATTCAACAATCTTTTGTAATTTTCTTGCTTATTTGTTCTTATCAGTAATCAGAAAATTGTAATTCTCGTAAAATGGTCACGGTCTCCGGACGTGATCTGATGCTCCAATACGAATGTGAAGTTCGCGCGGTATGTCGTAAGACAACTTGGAGCGGTCAAAGCTCTCTGTATCTTGAAATGAGAAAAAACACGAACGAAAACTGAGCCTTCAAAACATGTACCATGCTTCGTTGTGGAATGCCATCGGTAAATCGTAAGTGCAGTTTGATTGAGTTTATTTTTCCCTGATGAGAGATTCATGTTACTATCTTCTACACATCACAGTATACTTTCGTGAACCATATGACGAAGTTGCAGAAAGATTATTTTTCGTCTCGAAGAACTTACTATTTTAATTGATTTTTCAATCACTTTTTCAATCTCATATTCACTTTTCTTTTCGTTAATGAAATGATCTCCTGTTCTATACCTCAGTGCTGTTTTAATTTGGTGGTCTCTCTTGTCTTAGGAGAATATGAGGCTCAGAAGAGATGAGGTAATATCTCCCTGTTTACACTTTGGTTCTGATGTAATGAATATAATTACCTTGCTTGAAACTATAACTTCATTATAACTCTCGTACATAATTTTCTTTTCATTTTCTGCCCTGTTTTGCGTTACTTTTCTCTATCCAGGAACCCACCTTTGAACATAGAATTCTCTGCGATTTGCACACCCTTTTTGATCCTATGATTGCTCTTGATTAAGGATCTGCTCTTGGAAGTATGGCGTTAAGCAACTTGTTCGTTCCCATATCTTTTCTAGCAATGATCCTATTCTCAAAAGTTATGTTGCTTATTCATTTTTTTACCTCAGAATATTGATCGAGTTACTACTGAGTTTATGTCATTGAATTTGAATACTCGTATGTACTTAGTCAACGCCATCTACATGTATTCGTGCCTAAGACGATCTACTATTTGTCGACATATCCGTCTCCTCACACCAGAGTTGTAGTTCAAAAATTCTGACATTTTTTCGTCAAAACTTTCTGAAAACTTGTTATACTTCATAATGAAAAATTTTACTGATCTATCTTCATGGTCCTTCTACCCTTGATAAAGCATGACGATACCAAACCTAATATTTGTTTTTTCAAAAAATATTAATAGTTTTTGAACGAAAATATCTCTTCTTGATACGACTTCGTGTTTGTTACAAGTTTCCCAAAAAATTCACGAATTTTCATTTTCATCTGATTCTGAATACCTGATCTGAGACTATTAGCTACGAATCAGCTGATTGAGAAAATTTTCGCAACAGGTTAAAATGGCGCTAATATAACTGATTATATTATGCAACTAGAGCCAAAAATCAAAAATGGCTCATAAGTACTCAGTTTAGCCGAGTGTAGTAAATTATACGAACAGGCATTTTTTGATCTGGAGCACAAGATGCATACTACATGATTATATCGTATTCAAAAAGCGTGAGATGAATAAAAACATTTTTATGATTAAAAGAATGGAACGCCCGACTCTTATACAAACCTCTGTCAATTGGTGAGCAAAAAATTTCTCTTGCGTTTCATATCTATTGAAAATTCTAGGGAAAATCATCTCAAGTTTTTTTCCCCCCCAATATCGAATTCTATTTATGGGTGCTAGTTTATGAAACCGGGATGAAATCTGTGTATTTAGATTAAGACGAGTCAGAACGTTCGTAATACAACCAAGGAATCCTCTCTTTTTTCCTCGATCACTCGAAAGCCAAATTTTTGATCTGTAGGGAAGGGATTTAGAAAACTTTTAAAATCTGCAAAAAAATTTCTCTTTACTGACACCGACTACTTCATTTAATAGTCGAAGAATTCTGTTATATTGAGGTTTCGAAACTTTTATGCCGAAAAAAAGAAGTGACTATGTTTTTTTTTTTTTTTTTTACGATAAAACTTCTGGGTTTACTCATGAATTTGTGTGGCTATTGTGGTGCTGTTTTTTGAATAAGAATTAATCTCAAGTACCTGCGAAGAAATTGAAAATAATTTCTTTAGGTTAAAGTATTGGACTCTACAATATTAGAGAGGACTTTATATTTTTAATCGATCAATACTTTCCATAGTCTATAAAGAATAAGAGTCAAGCTTAAAAAAAGAGACGAAAAAAACACAAGACTATTCTGGAGACAGCAAGCAAGCTGCTTCTATTATCTGTGTGACTTATCAGAGGCTAAATACGAGAACGACCTGCTGAATACGAGTGGACCAGTCTGACAGATAAGTGGCGCCTAGTGTTCGTATATGCGATGAAAAATTGTCGAGGGTGACAGGAAACAGAAGATTTTTTTTTGTGAATTGGATTGCTATCAATGAATTCTCCTTTTCATAGTACGAGTGTTTGTTATTTACTATCTTTTTTTTTTTTTCTTCACGTATCTTCGATTTGTCACGCTCACATCATCCCTTCGGTTCGCGCAGCTTGAAAGATTTTTTTTTGTCAGTGTATTTCATTCAACGTGTTCCGGTCTGGAACGAATCATGATTTCTATCTTCCTGTAGGTATATAGATACTTCACACGAGGTATGACTGTGCGTGCTGAAGATTTTTAGGGCGTCTTCGACGTGCGATTTGAAAGAACTCGTCAAGTTGTTGAAGCACCGTAGGTTGTCAGAACGCACGTAGTTGAACGGTTTCTCTTCGACTTTAAAAGTTATATCGTCGATTCTTGCGACGAAAATCCCTCATTCGCCAGACTCGGACTACCTTTTTCTTACTTAAGAACAAGATTGGAAAGAGCGATATTTGACCATTCGTTTGTATTTTTTCAGATGTTGAAGAAATGGAAAGAAGTAGTCTGGCGCCGAGACCAAATGGAGCGACGACCGATAACGCCAGATATCTGCATAAAAAATTTAAGAAAATGGCTGAGTTGTTACCGAGTACTAGTAATCCATCTGTCATAACTCCTGCGCCGATGGTTGCCCAAGAGACCGAGGCAAATGAAGATACACACGCTTACATATCTGAACCGGCTAGACAAGCTGCTTGTTCGCCAGTCGCGTCGCCCTCGTGTTTACCAAATGTGATAAGGACAACGGTAGTATCGACATCATTCACTGCCTCTCCACCATCAACGACGGGACTCATAGGGACCATCTCATTGACCGGTACGGTAGGTGGTCGATACGCCTGCTCGTATTGTGAATTAGTTTGTAATAAGCCGAGCGTGTTACAAAAACATTTACGAGCGCATACTAATGAACGACCCTATCCATGTCTTCCGTGTGGATTAGCCTTCAAAACCCGAAGTAATCTGTATAAGCACTGTAGATCACGATCGCATTCCTTGATAGTTGAAGGACAGAACGAGAATAAAGGAAGCGGTGATGCCTGTGAAAACGTTTGCGATTCTGCCCCTTCAGGAGAGGAAACGAATGACGACGATGATACTCAGGGTGATTATGAGAATAACAATAATACTTGGAAAAATTCAGTAATTGATGAAGAAAAGCGCTCAGATCAAATCATTGTTCCACCCATCTATAAACCAAAATTTCACAAATATATTCAAAATAATGAAAAAGAATTTAAGATGATGCCGACGGTGACAAAAGTCGAACAGAAATCTGTTTTGACTAAGTTACATCCTGCTCCAAATAAACTCGAATGTGCGTCACAAATATCAGCGGCGACAAATTTGGTTCCGCTTTCGTCTGATCGATTGGTGCCGCCGACGTCGTCGGTCAATTCCTCGTTACCGAATGCCGAATTTTTACAAAGGCATATTAACAAACTTATCAGTGAGAATGAAGCTATCGTCGAGACAAACGATTCATTTAGGTCTCGCAAATTCTCCCAACATAGTAAAGAAAATGTGTCGCCGTGTAGCACACTTCCCATAATGACAACCTCTTCACTCGTGTCCACGTCCAGTTCTGAGCGAATGAACAAAATTTATCACTATCCATCTTTGAAGACGAGAGAGACCGTCACTGAAGAGAGGTTACCAACGCTGGGATCAAAATCGACAAGTGTGTCATCGCATCTTGAATTTGTCGTACGTTCGGTAGAGACGAACAATACTACCAGTTGCCTCGAACACATTGCAGATAATAGCAGTATTGTCACCTCATATACGTCTGAAGAATTTCAGCCTTTGAATTTGACAATGAACAACAAAGAGGTGAAATTTGTTCGGCCTAACCTCCTACCGTTACAACCAGGTACATTCGTACCGAAAAAATTGTTGCCTGAAGCTGTGACTGTGTTACCATTGGTTAGTCCAGAAACTCCTCGTTCCAATAAGTCGTACGGTCAACTCTACATTGGAGATAATGCGTATACCTATTTGGGATTGAAATGCTCGACTCGTAATACATTTTGTACGCTGCATAAATCGCAACCTACCTATGTTCCTCTAGGTCCAAAGCACAACAAAATTTCTATGTATTCAAATTGGACGGTGAGCACCTTATATTCAATTTTCTCGTTATTATGTGTATGTCTAATGGCGACTCCACTCATGCTGACTAATTCTGTATGTATATGTTTCAGGTGCGATCTGAATTGGATCCATATACGGCAACCAGTGCAATAGCATCTTATGATTCGAGGCAGCGCTATTCTCCATATACGGCAGGGCATTTGAAAAAGGAAGATAGGGTCACTCATTCGTCTTACTGGTTCAGTCGAACTAGACTGAAATCTGTCGCAGGTAGCGGCAGCCAGGATGACAGTAATGATGGCTTCGAGAATAAAACGTATCGAGTAAGTGGTCTAAGTAGAGTTCTTATGGAAATTATTATGAGTTAATGATGAAGAACAATTTGATATCCTTTCAAAAATCGAGGTTTTCAACTTCGTGTGTTTTACGCTGGAATAAAATTACTTGATGTAAAAGTTGAAAGAAGAAATACAAACGAAGAAAAGATTTTGTGTTATCTATTGATGATTCATTTTTTGTTGCAGTCGAAACTTGTAGACCCAAGCTTAGAACATTTTGTGACTCACGCTGTAAATCACCATGAAGAGCGTGGCGACGAATATGAAAGAAAAGATTATCATAAAGGTATGTGCTAGCTGAAGGCATAATCTTATTTATCTGTCTCAAATTCAAAATATCTTTTTTCGAAAATGAATATAAAAGCAGTAAAGATATTATGCTACAGATATTTTCATGTTAGTTGTATAAATGAGTAAAGTGGAGGTGAACTGATAATTTAGCTGCAGACAACACTGATAGTAATACATCAACATCTTGTTATCAATACGTTATATAGTAATATTTTTGTTCATTTCGTTATAGATGACTCAAAATGCCAACTGGAAAGGGAAGTAGCAAAGTCGTTGCTATCTTTATCCGAAATTCCGCTTCAAAAAGTTTCTGAGCAATATGTCACCGCCGGTCTTGTATCATTGAACACTCGGCCTCATACTTATCCATACAATTGTTCTACAAATATGTCTTCCAAACCGCAAATGTCGACTTCGATGTTGATCAGCGAGCAAAACGAACGCGAAACGGTTAGAAAATTGTACTTTCCGTTTTCAGATCGTCGAGTGGAATGTTCTTCGACAGGCCTAACAAACTTTATCCCGAACTTCGAAACTGGAGTGACTTTTCACATTTTTTCAACTAATTTTAGTTGCACAATTATCACTTTTGAAAGCTAGAAACGATTGAACAGAGTGCATTCAAGCAGATTTCTTTAGGAGTCTTCTCGGTAGTATTATAGAGAAGGGGTAAATGTTTGCTCTTTCAACAACTCAGTAAGGATCACAGCACCCATCCCTATTTGAATATTGCAACTTCTATTTTCGACTCACTTGGTCAATTTTGATCAATGAATTTCTGCGGGACCGGAATTAAGTGTTTTTTGCACTGGCTATCGAGTTTTTCCAACTTGACGATGGTCATTAGTTTAATAACTCCTATCATATTCTTAATTTTTTACATGTTTACAGATGTTAAGGAATACAGGACTAGTTCGTGGGTTGCAATCTGCTTCATCAAACCCTGGTAAAATGATGATGCAAGAATTCGATGTGCCAGCTCTGTTGAGCAACCATCGTTATTTTTTCGGTTCGTCTTCCAAGAGAGAAGTGACTTCTAAATTCACACCTGATCTCCCAAAATTAGTTTTTAAGAATTCAGCAGCAGTTGTTCCCGTCTTCCCTATTGATCTCAGCAATAAAAATGCATTTGGCGGTAGGTGTACATCCGTTGGTAATTGAACCTTGCTTATTTTTTGGAACTCGATTTTTATATTTCTCTTTCATATTCCATAGACGATCCATCTCGAGTCTCGACTTCGATTCGCGTTTTGAATACCGTACCTAGTTCAGTGACAGCGACGGTCGCCAATTTCCGAAAAATTATTACGCCCGTCTCGCAGGCGGTCGTACTCAAAACTATTTGCTCAACGGCTGATCGATCGTTGGCTAGGGTCGAAGAAATCGTGCCACCTCATTGGTCATTTGTTTCCAACAAAGCAGACATCGCTACTGGAAGTTCAACGTTCGTATCACAGACTTTCTTTCAGGAGGATATCGCACAAGATCTCCAAATGAAATCGGTGCATCGGTCACCACGTACTCAATTAGAAGAGCGTAATTTTGAAGTTAATAAAGTGAAAGTTCTCAACGAAGCGTTCGTCAAGAGGGAAGAGATTCCAGTAGTCGCTCAGAATATGGTGGTGACGACCTCTTCCTATAAGAGTGTCTTGTTGGACGGTATGATGGCCGCACAGACTACCTTAAATCCCACGCGCAAGAACCACTTCGTCTTTGATAATAATGACGCAGAAAAATCGTTTCTGGTACGATATGAAAACAATGATAAAATGAGATTCAAACGCGTCAGTGATAGCGATTCGAAAGAGAATTGTATTTTAGCGTCAATGAATTCAGTGGTTAATAGTGGTTACTCTCCGGCTTCGATTGGAAACACAGTTAAAAATAATTTGGCAAAAAAACTGAAGACGGAATTCATAGCGCCTACAGGCGGACCATTACCGGAGTACGCAATGTGAGTTATAAAAATATCAGTTATCAAAGTCGATGAACGAGGAGTTCGCTGGTTTTGTATCAGCAAAGTATATTATCAAAAATTATTCGATATCTATTCAGTAATGAACATTTCCAGATGTATGATTTTGTTCGTGGAAAAGTTGAGGACAATTATTCAGTTTTCCTTATGTCCCTATCTTTGGGTGTTAGATATGAAAATGAAATTCGGATATCGACCCTAGATAAAACCTGCTTGAAACTACGAATTAATTTTTTTGTATAGAATTTTTCTAAACCCTATCTGTTCCTTGAACTAAGAGAACGCATTGGAAAAATCGTTTTGAAAATCGATTTACGAGTATTTAAACGCGCAAGGATTTTTTTAGAGCGAGAGTAAGTTTATCAATTTTTATATCTTCTGTTCATTTTCAGTATGTTGGAAGATGGTCGAAGCAAATGTGCTGTGTGCAATAAAATATTTAGTAAGCTGAGTCAGTTGCTCTTACATGTAAATATTCATTATTTCGAACAACCATTTCGATGTGAGCCTTGTGCAGTATCGTTCCGTACGAAAGGTCATCTTCAGAAACATTTGGATTCTAATGCGCATTCTACAAAGGTAATGTGTGAAAATGATTCTCTTTATACTTTTTTACGACCTAGAATTTTCATTTTTTTGAACGGTGAAATCTACTTCTCTTTTCTCTCCCCCAATTCTTCTTCTAAATTACTCGAACTTTGAGAAAATTTTAGTTCTATTTTTCCTTATTTTACTCGTATTCTACTGCGCCCTTTTTTCTTTCGGGTTTGTTTCATGATTTCAATTTTCTTGTCAGGATTATTCCAAGTATTCCACTCCTCTAATTTTAGGTCGACTAGATTGAAATAGGGTTTCATATATGTTTCATATCTCATAACCTTATCGTCAGTCAATCAAGCATATCGCTTAAGGAAAGTTTTGAATCAAGTTTTCACCCCATCAGTTCGAATTAGGATCCATCCGATCGGCTTAAAACTTATTTATTTAAAATTGTCTGTTTCTTATGTCGTAAAATGTAGTCAAGATTGAATTCCAAATCTTTCAGAAAAACAAATAGAACTTAATATTCATTCTAATTCGTCGTAATCGGTTTGTAGATGAGCATGAACTCGAAAGGAAATGCGCAAACTCTGACAAATGACCCCAGGCCGTACAAATGTAGTGATTGCACTTTGGGATTTCGTATCCATGGCCATTTGGCTAAACATTTACGTTCCAAGTTGCACATCATGAAACTAGAATGCCTAGGTAAATTACCATTCGGTACGTACACCGAGATAGAACGATGCGGTATCAGCCTGCTCAATGATATCGATACTACTGATTATGAAAAATATTTGGAGCATTTACAAGTAAGTTACGGTACCTCTTTGACTCCTGCTAATATAATGTAGCAAAACTTATCAATGTCTCTTTAAACTTGCAGAGAATAGCTAAAGGAATTGTTAATCCGGATATATGAAGGAACAATCTAGACGATAGAGGTAACTGAATCATTATCGAGTTTGATACTTCTGTATTATGTAATGTTATTTCTTATTGTTACCCACATTTTTTTTTTTTTCTCTTCGCTATTGTTATAATGTTCTGTGAATTAAGTGTTTAGTTCGTACTTATTGAAATTTGCCTCGTCTTTTTCGTGTCGGTATTCCAAACGGAAATATTTTTCATTATTAAAAAAAAAAACAAAAAGTTGAATTCATCCAAGTTTTTAGTTCGAGTAAAATTTAGTATCTTATGTCACATTTCTTTCCAAATCGTATTTACCTACAATTGAAATTTGAGTATTTAGGAATTATCGTAATCGCTAAGAAGAAATTCCTGCCTACGTTTTGGCCATCGAATATAAGGAAATTATCGATTGTCAACGAGATAACAATTTTTAAATCATGTGGAAAGTTTGAGAAATTCATTGGACGTTGCCACCGTTTTGTTGTTTGTTTTAATGGTGATTTTAATCGTATGTAAAATGAAAATGAGTTTAAAGACTTTCTTTAGAATTTACTCTACTTTTTTGTGAAAGGTTCTTTTCTCAAATGAACATGAGTCGTTGCTGTAGTTAGCCCTTAAAATTCTGAATTGATATGAAAGTACATATCAACCGCCTCGAGCACTGACATATCGTCGAAAATTTGAAATTTTCAATCGGTTAGTATTTGGATGCCGAATGATGATGTTAATAGTTTTACGACATCTTGTATTTACCTCAAACAGTACAAATTATTACAATAAAAGTTGAAGAATTTTATTCATCTAAGATTGTAGAATAAATTTCTCGTTTTTTCAAACAATATATGTATTATCGACTGATGATAATTACATAATCTCGAAGTTTATATTTTTGTTTTTCGTATTTTTTATACTTGCGCCTATCCGTACGTAGTTATTATTTGTTCCTTTTATTCAAATTTTACGGACGTGGTATCTTACAATATTCTCTAACATAGCACAGGCTGAGAAAAAATTCATTGAAATAGACTAAAAAGCCAGTTACATAATTAGTTTAATAGTGTAAGGCAATTTGCTCTAATGTTTTTAAATATTCTAGAAGATGATAGGTGCCTTAGATCTCGAGTTGAAAATTTACTGACTAGTCAACATGTGTACACATTAACGAAGATAGATTTATTATGTATCGTCCTGTATTTCAAAAATAGTTTCACTGTATCAACCGCTTTTTTTCTTCTTCTTTCTTTACCATAATTCATCCGTAAATCTAGGCTTCTCCTTCATTATTTTTTCGAATTTGTGGTGTCAATAATATCTTCATACTTGGCAATCAGTTGGACTTCATATTTATTCTTTCCAGTTGTTAATTAATGCACAAACTATGCTGTAGAAATATAGATGAAATGTTATTTATTTGATCGCAATTCTATAGCTCAAAAGAAAGACTTGATACTTCACGAATTCGAGTTTCCCATCGGGAAATGTACTTGTATTAAATGAATTTTTGATACCATTGACAACAATATTTGTATTACTTCGTTGTTGACAACAATGAAGAAATTTTTTTTCCCTAGCGATCGTCGACTATTTTTCTGCATGAATTCTTTACGCTCGAGAAATTGAAGAAAAAATCTCATGTAGGTATTTCGTTTCTGCCTTGTGAGTTGAACAGGTTAAATTTCAATTCCTATTTCTGTGTTTTCTCAGTGTAGATTTTCCTTTGAAGACGTGTCGCTATAATTATTGTTCCTTCACATGAAGAGGAGGATTTTGGTAGAGATTTTTTAAAATATTTATCATTTTAACAAAAATTCGAATTTTAGATCTCAGGAATTATCGAGACTGTGTAATGTTATGTTTTTTATTACCGTATCCGTTCTTTTTTAGCTCATGATTCTCAAGTTGAAGGTTATTAGAATTTTGTGCGTACATATTGCAACCCGATTAGATGAAGATCAAAATTACCTCATTCTCCTTTTCTCTCTTTTTCATGTTTTATTATTATTATTATTTTCTCTTTTACCTATAACGCATCAAACTTATTCGTTCACGGATTTTGAGTGAAAGATTTGAATAAACTTTTTCGAGAAGATTGTATTCTTGTAAGATTACTTACAAAAAAAGATATCTCATTATAAACTAGTTTTTTTTTTCTGTTATTTTTTTAATCGTTCGTTTATTTGTTTGATGAAATAGATTGTATTCTTTTTTCCTAGGCAAGAAAATATTACGTCGACTGTATTTTTACTGTTTCTTGTTTCGTCATTCTATATGTAAATAAAAGTCCTAAAAGTTCGTCTATTCCTTTTTTTTTAACGACTTGGATAGAACAATTTACCATAATTTAAATCAATTGCCTTTATTCTTTTTGGGAAGTTACAGTCGGAGTTGGCCTTCAAAGATGAATGGGAAAAAGTAATTACAATTAAGGTGACCCGAGGAAGAACCAATACAATACATTTCAACGTAAGTTTTATTCTCTGTGATTGTAATCAACTGTGCACGGTCAGGTCAAGAATGTTGTTCAATCACTCTTCGTTTCCTTACCAGTTCAAGTACCCAGGGCTTGTGTTCTATTTTCGAAATCTCGCAAACCTATCTCATAGAAAGACATTTCCACTAGGAAAACTAGGAATATTTCCTGAAAGACATCACCAGTTATTCCATTGCTGTCGTGGGACTACAAATACTTGTATCTTTAAGTTTATCAAGCGTAAAAGCATTTCAAATTCAAAAAAAAAAAAAAAATGGAAAACAAGAGCTTCTTTCACAACAATGTTTATTTTAAACTCCGACGTTTCGAATGCATGACAGCCATTACTGCCGGGCAGCCGAAACGTCGGAGTTTCAAATGAACATTGTTGTGAAAGGAAAAGCCCCAATTCTCGCTCTTCTTGTGTCCTTATATTGAGGATGACTGATGTCAACCAGAATAAAAGTTTTTGATGATTAGATAAATGATGGAGTACGAAGAATTATGTGCGTGTGATGAAGCTTTTAATCAGATTTATATTATTCAACCAAAAAAGTTTAATTGAAAGTTGTAAGGAAAAACGATGGCGTTAATAAACAAAGTCAAACAAGAAATTCAGAGATCCTCTTCTATGGGGGATTGTTTTTGATATTGAGAATTGAATTCCAAATTCGAGTCCCAAAAAAAAACGGATTGCATTTGATAAAACTTCTAAAATTGAACTAACTAAAGCAGAAGGGACTCGGAAAAATTGGAAAAATTAAGACTTTCGAGCTGTATAATGATGGATGGGGATTAGTAAAAATGTTTTCTATCAAGGCAGTCAGATTTGAAAAATTTCAACTATTGGGAATCAAGCTATGTATGACAGGAGAGGATCTTAGAAAACATTGAACCACCAAATGAGTTGAAATTGAAAAAATTTTGTACATCAAGCTATACAATTACGACAAGAGGGTATCTTGGGAAAATTTTTACTTTCAAGCTTTGATGAGAGAGAAATATGGAATTTCGATTTCCAACATTTATATGACAGGAGGAGGTGTTGGAAAAATTTCAACCATTATTCTTGGCAAATGACAAGACATCACAATTTTCAAGAATCCCCCCCATAGAAAAGGTTCCCAATTAAACTTTTAATTTAAATAACTGGAGAAGGACTTGACGGGCTCTACTTGACGTCATCAGGATTTAACAGATGAATACTTATAAAAAAAATAGTGAATTACAAATACCAGGACTCAACGTCAAGAATAAGTGAACAACCGTTAGTCGGAGGTGAGTGGAGCGGAAAGAATATATCAACGGCCTCATGCACACTTGACCCAAGTTGTATTTTTGCAATCTGGGAAAATAGGTCTCTTTGACTGGTAAAAGAAACCTATTTCCTCAGATTGCAAAAATGCGATTTGGTTCAAGTGTGCATGAGGCCGTTGATATTGAGGACCTCGAAAAGAAAAAGTGAAAGAGAAAAGGGAAAATGAATTAGCTAATCTTAGAATCAAAACGGTTTTCTCCTATTCATTTGCAGATTACAGGAGGACAACAAGTACCGTATTTCATTGGATGTAAGCCGCCAGCTATATAAGCCGCACCCCCGATTTGAAGACATAAAAAAAAAAAAAAAAAGGCGTCGCACGTAAGCCGCGCTTTTACCAAATAAAAAATGTGTCTTTATCCACGAAAAATATCTTCTTTATAGAAAAAATACCATATTACAATAGGTAATTACAAATCAATGCACAATTATACCAATCTACCATGAGATCAGTCGTCATCCACCCCTTTCCTTGAGCGCGCACAACTGTATTGATGGGAAATATTTCATTTTTCGGTATGGTTTTCTTCTTCTGGACGTCCAAGTCAGAATATGTCCTTCGTAATGATTCATTTTATAAGACAGTTCAAGTCAACTCATAGATAAGCCACACCCGGATTTTGAAGCTCGAAAAACGAAAAAAAGGTGCGGCTTACATTCAATGAAATACGGTAGTATCAATTATTACAGTGTGGTTATAAGTAGAGGAGATGGATGCAGAAGACTGGAAAAGAAAGAAAGTTTGCGTAAAAATTTTGAATACAAGTCTACATAAAAGCATTGACTATATATTACTTCGTAACCCAGACGTACAGTCCTATTGTTATGAACGGTGTCGTTTTGCTGGAAACGACAACGTGAGTGCGCTGCGTATTAACCAGTAGAGTAAAAGAGAAAAAACATCGCTGAACATCGTTCCCTCTCTGTTACACCTACGTCTTGACATCTGGCGCGATCTGTTATTCGTATCCAACGTAATCCAAGAAAACGACACCGTTTATAACAATAGGACTGTACGTCTGGGCACGCGTCTGGGTTACGAAGTCGAATTTCTATTTTTTTTTTTTTTTTTTTTTCATTTTCCAGAGTAGAAATCAGAGTAGAAATATCCACATTAGTTACCAAAGTTATTAAAAAAATAAAAATCATTCCTATTTACATGTTTTGTTTTCTATAAAAAATTTTTGCTTTGCCAATACCTAATTCATTGACAATTTCTTACTTCTTCTGTTTTGTAATGAATGATAGGCAATGATAGGCAATACAAAGAAACATTTGAAAATTTAGATGACACAAGTATTATAAAATAAAAAAAAATATTATGTTCTAATAATTCCAAAAAATGTCTAAAATTATAAAAATAGTAAAATACGAGAGAGGCGCGCCGTAGACGCGCCGTCTTGCTAGTTAATTTATGAAGAGTGTGGTGTGCATCTGGTTGCAGACTTCGACTACAAGCTACGCGTTAGGCGTTATTCGCGCCTTCTCCCCTGAATGTCAGATTCAAGTTAACCGCACGTAGTATCAGTCCATACTTACTATTTGCTTACTACCACTGGTTTGTGGTTTGTACTGTCGTCAAAGAACGTGTATATTTCTCTTTTCAGGAAATTATTGAAAGTATGAAAGCCTGCAGAATGATGAATTAAGCCTACTGAAGAAGCATGTAGACTATAGCAGGATCACTGTCCTCCTGGTACTCTGAAAAATTCGTTCTTATCGAGTTCTTGTCCAGTAACTTCCAGTCTTGTCTTGGTCTTGGAGGTTGTTAATAGTTATTCTATATCGCAATCTTGGAATTACAATATCTTTTCTACTTTCTCAAGTAAGTTCTAGTTCGATTCAATCGTTGAAAGCTGTAGAATCGTGCCCTTAATCCCTTAATCAGTGCTCTCGTCCAAATTTTAGAATTTTTTATGTACCTATAGTCATTAATTTTACGTTTATCTTTACAGATATTCCGAGTCACTATTAATTATTCATAGTAATCAATAACATGCCTACCAAGAAGAGAAAAAAAAGTGTTTTAAATGCTATTGATCGGTACCTTTTGCAGAAGAAATATAGTATAGGTAAAAAGATGTATTTCATTCTGAAGATGAGTTATCTCGTCAAGATAATCAGAAATTGTGATAGATTACACCATCATTCACTCCTCATCTTTTTCAGAAAAGGAAGACAAAATAACGGAGAACGCTATGCGAGTTGTTCCGAAAGTTCTCAAAGAAATGGTTCCTATTGTAATGAGAAAAGGAGCGAAAATTCGCCCTTCTGTGAAATCAGCTAAAAATAGGAAGTCAGGTAAAATTTGAAAAAATTGAATACTCAAGTATCACTGCGTTCGGTGTTCTTAGATTCATCTTGCATATTGTAAAGTCTCATCACGGCTTAAGTACGTACAAAGAAATACAGGTGATTAACGTTTACTTTCATTTGTGAATTCTAGAGCCCAAAATATTGACCAGCAAAGTGGAGGCACGAAAAACCGTGAAGAAAGATATAAGTACGTGCGTCCGGGCGTATATTAAGTAAGGAGATCTGACTTAATATTTAATGGTTTTAATTTTACTCAGAAAATTCTACTTTTCGTAAGAAGAAATCTTTGAATGTTGAACTACCGAATTCTCGTAAAAGCGTGAAGTCCGAAATTCCGAAGACATCACCAAAAACACCGAAAAGTTAGTCTGCCCTATCCAATTATCTACTGTAAAGAAGTTGTGTAAATTAAATAGAACGTATTTGGTTTTAGTTAAACTTCTGAGCTCAAAAATTCTTACAAGAGGCAAGAGAGGTCCGGTGACTCAGAGTAAATCATGTAAGTATATTATGATGGAGTTTCCTATTTACAATGTATAGTTTTCATTTATCACTGATTAACGAATGATTGTGAGCAGATGAACGAGCGAATATTGAAATCGAACTCTCAAGAGTTGAACGGTTTCGTGAAGGTTAGTAAGATTTTAATAAGGACTATGTGGGATAAAAAAACACTTTCCAAGTAAAATGAATGTATCGATGGTAGGAAAAATACGGAAGAATGCGAAAGATCTTCGTAAAACTGCACAAATCACTAAAGCATCGAGTTCCTCCAATGACGAATCCTCAGGTTGAATTTATTTTAATGTGTTCTAAATTTTTTACAATCGTTTCTCTAAAAGAAAAATGAAATCATTCTAGGTGGAAATAAAATCATGGTTAAAAAACTCGGGAAACTCTCCAGAACTACAAAACGTGCAGCAAATAGTCAAGCGAGCAATAAAAAGCTTACAATTAATTCATCAGGTAAGACTTCTTTTTTTTTAATTCGTGCTATTTGTTTTCCTTTCTTTCAATTTTTCAAAATTTCACCGGTTCTTCAGGTATTATGAACTGAAATATTGATACTCAATTCAATCTCTAGAATTCCTGCTGTAATGAGCAGGAGAACCTGATTCTTAAGATTGAAGAATTGCGCTTACATCGCGTTTCAACTTTCAAAGAAACGGCCTTCTAATAAACATTGAATCTTTCTAGGAAAGAATCAGATTATGAAGAAAAAACCTGTGAAACTTTCCAAAACTGTTAATCGTGTTTTAAAAAAACAGTCAAGCTCAAAGAATCATGAAAACACTTTGACGGGTGAGAATACTTTAAGAAATTTTAATGCCATGGTGAACTTTTTCGATTACTTTACATTTTAATTAGTGAGAATTCGTCCTTAATCCTTTCAGGATTAAATAAAACTACGTCGAAGAGGCGTGGAAGACGTACTACAATCACCAAAGCCGTCCCAGAGAAATTGTCAAGTACTGAAAATCTTGAAAATGCTCGGACAGGTGAGAATTGTGCCAATATTCTTTCTTAACTTCAAATCCAAATGCTGAATTAAAGAAGGGGAAAATTATAGAACGCTCGACGCTACTGGAAGGGAACAAAAATTTGTCCATTTTTTTTCTCTTCTTATGACTTCCTCAACGATCCAAAGGGACGATTAAAAAAATATATTAATTCTGGTAAATATGTCTGGTACTAAATTTAGAACTACGTATTGTCTGATTTACTAGACATAAGATGATTGGGATTGAATTTTTGGAATTTTCGAATGTACAAAAAATTGAAAAAGAGTAGCTGTACCTATCGAGAAAAATAGACTAAAAAGGCCGTTTTCTGCTCTATTCGCGAATTTGAATACTTGATCGAGAACAGAATACATTTGTTATGAATTTTTCAAAAATCCGGTGTGATGAGCTATCTCGTGGACTTGGTCATGTGGCGGGGCAGGTGATGAACGTCTGAAGACAATGTTAATTGTGTTCTTTCTTCTTTGCTTTCTTATCATACAATATTGATACAAATTATTATTGTTCGTTTAGAACGAGCTTAATGGGGATGAAATTATTTTAGGAGAAAATCAAATCACGACGCAGGAGTCGAAAAAACCTTTCAGAAGTAGGATACGTGTTCCAAGCCAGAAGTTCAGAGGTGAGAATCCTAATAATAATTTAATGGGTGAAAAGTGTCATCAACTTCGTTTTTCAAGCTCGTCCTGTTTGCTTTTTTTTCTGTATAATAATAAAGATCATTTTACTAGTATTTTTCTTAATCTTTCTCTTTTTCATGGTATGAATTCAAACATTCTAGGCCTCGTGAGCCAAAAAAATCTCATAATCTTTCAGGTTGAACTTTCTTCCTTGCATTTCAATTTTCGAAAAATCATCTAATGGAAGTGGAATTGTTTCAGGAGGAGATTATGTTACCGAGAAGAAGTCTGAAGAAGTCTGCAGAACTACTAAGCGTATTTCGAAGAAAAAGTCGAACACTGAAAACTTTGAAAATAATTCGATGGGTAAGAATTTTTGTATCTTCTTTTTCTTGGTTGATGCTATTTGTTTTTTTTTCTTCTTTAAATTTCCAATTTGATCTCTCGGAAGTCTAAAATTTCCTCGTTCTTGACCTTTACCATCCGAAAAATAGACCAAAACGATCAATTCAGTACAAAAAATCCAATTCTTTATTCTGTGGTTCTTCAGGTTGAACTTTTCTTATAGCGTACTATTCGAAGTCGTCGTTCTAATTGATTAAATCGTCTTAGGTGGAAATCAGATTTCGAAGAAGCAGCCGAGGACATTTATTAAAACCCCCAAAGGTGTTTCAGAGAAACAGTCGAGCACTCAGAGCATCGAAAATAACTTAGGAAATCAGATTACGAGGAAACAGCTGGGAAAACTTTCTAGAACCACCAAAAGTGTTTCGAAGAAACAGTCGAGCACTCAGAGTATCGAAAAT
The DNA here is from genome assembly GCA_035079385.1 of Aspidiotus rigidus. Taxonomy (NCBI): domain Eukaryota; kingdom Metazoa; phylum Arthropoda; class Insecta; order Hemiptera; family Diaspididae; genus Aspidiotus; species Aspidiotus rigidus. Next base: position 3,729,709 of record JAVHKY010000037.1, read on the forward strand.
AATTCAGAAAATCAGATTACGAGGAAACAGCTGGGGAAACTTTCCAGAACCACCAAAGGTGTTTTAGAGAAACAGTCGAGCACTGAGAGTATTGAAAATGATTCGGCGGGTGAGAATTTTACAGAATATCTCGATTCTAGTTGGTCTTGTTTATTTTTTGTTATTCTTTTATAAAAACTCCGTACATCTCAATCGATCCTCCCTTTTTTTACTCTCATGGTAAGAACAAAAAAAAACTCAATTCTTCATCAGAAATTCTCGTATTGTTTTAGGTTCTAAAAAAATAACTTCGGAACGTACTAGCTCTCCTGTACCGAAAAGTAATTAGTATTGTATTAAGCAACTCCGTTATTTTAAGAATTTATTCTTAATGGTCGATGAATTCGTCTTTATTTTTTTATTTGAACTAGAAAAACAGAAAGTTGTCAACGAAAAAACTGACGTTGCGGAGACATGTTCGTCAATTGTAGAAAATGAACCATGCAGTACTCAAGATGAAGTCGTTCCAAGCTCACGCGGTATTTATCCTTTTGTCTATCTTGTATCATAAAATTAGTATTCGAAGTGTCTGAAAAACCGGAACTAAAGAAAAATTCTCCAAAACAAAAAATTGGCCAGTCATTCAATAATCTTAAATTAAATTCATCAATGTCTGTCTTTATTAAGTTTGTGTATTAATATCATCCAGAAAAGAATTAGAAGACTTAAATTTCCATCCCTCTACCGATAACCATGCTTTGTAGGAATTATTCCACAATGTATAATTTACTGAAAAATATCTCGGAAAAAGATCATTTATCCGTTTTTCCACTCAATTCTGGCTACGCCTTCGTATTATCTACTATTCGGACTCACCTGGCTGTTCCCCTGCTAACATTCGTCCTCAATTTTACTTACGCTTAACGTGCCTCCTTAATTTCAATTGACTCTTAGTGTGTACCGACCGTGAGAGGACGAGTGCGCACATTGGCCGTGCACACTTCCCGACACGTATTGTACCACTCAATGATATATTGGCGAACTTTACAGGTCCTAGTCCCTGTTGTTGAAGCTGAGAAGTCCATAACATACAGATCGAGTACTCTAGCACCTTGATTTCGTTACTACTCATATTTCTCTTTCTCACACCTTTATGTACGCACAATCACCTGATGGTAGATCGCATATACCATTTCAGTGGCACTCAGGTAGACCACCTATCAGACCTGCACCCGGATTTCATTCTCTCTGTTCCGTCAGTTATTTCCTTCTTAAATCTATCATTACGTACATAACTTTTTATTTTACATTCTGTTGTAGATTTTAATGCGGATACAGAAATGAGTGAAGAAATGACCAAAATTATTAAGAAATATCAACCCTAGTAAGTATTATTTTCATATCAGATCTCCTTTGTTCGGTTCGATGTTTAATGAATTGAAAAATCGGCTTGTAGCATGGAACGACTGAAGTCACTCTCATCTGACGATATAAAGAAATATATTCAAGATCACCAGCAGTACTACGTTGACTACAAGAAACAAATAGAGACAAAAACTGAGGTAATCTGATTAAACCTTCATTTTTTTCTTCTCTCTGTTTCTGTATATATTTTTACTCATTTTACGAGTATACTCTGCTTTCTGTCAGATTGCAATCACTCCAGGGAAGAAACCAAGGAAATATGATGAGATGAGGGAAAGTTTCAAATGTAACCCTTTCAATTCTGGTCAACAACTTGCCATGTATTACACATTCAGGGAGCTATTCGATGTGCCGAAGACCCATTTTTTGGTGCGTATTCAATGATGAATTATCATTAAGATTATTATGAAGGTTTGTTCAACGCCGAAAGGTATTGGAGAGAAAGACGAAACTTTATTTTGTAATTAACTAAATGATGTGCGATTAAAAAAAACAAAAAAAAAAAAAAAAAAAAAACATGACAAAGATTAAGAGTTTTAGACGTAGTTTGTGCCTACATCGTTATTAAAGACATTCTCCGATTCAAAGGCAGCGAGAGTAAATTTCTCAAACATATTTTTATCACGCTGACCATTGTTAGGTTCGCAAACGGTATACACTATTTTACTATTGAGTAAGTAATGAAAATTTTTGGCGATGTTGGGAATTGCAGTGAACTGGGTAAATTTTCAGAGGTTTAGAAAATCGAGATTTTTCAAAGGAGGAAGCGCTAATTTTTTCTATTTTTTTCATCCCTCTATCAATCCTATCTTATACGTGATGTTACTGCGAACATCAATTCGGTAAATTGATTCGTGCATCGTTTCGTGAGATACATCATTCTTACAATTTAACTATTTTTCTATTTTCAGGAATGTCGAAATTTCTTCACCGCCTTATTACCAGAAGTAGCATGTCAACTTTTTGCCGAAACATTTCATGTTAAAGTTTCGTTCGCTCCACGACTAATAAAAAAATTGTACCCGAATCCAGTTTGTCCTGTTTAGTTCGTTACCTAATTTTTGTATTATTCTTATTATTTTTAAGAACATCTACTTTCATTCTGTATTATGTAGGAAGTCTTTTTTGTAACGAAGTTGACATGACGAATAATTCTGATTTTTAGTTTGATATTACGTCTCGATTTTGTACTGTGACAAAGATTTTGTTTATGTCAGCTTTTCAGATGATTGTATTTTTGTTATTAGTCGAAAAATAAAATGTTTTCCGCGATATTGAGTTTGTGCTGAGTGTCAGAAAGATGACAGTATTCCTGTTTTAGAGTAAATTTCACAACTCTCCGTCACGAAAGAAGAAAATATAAATTCTCGTGAGTCGAAATAACCAACGATATACTTATACTTAGCTATTCAAAACCTTCCAACAGCAATAACTCATATAGTTGAAATGAAAATATTCTTGATACGATAATAAAAATCATACTTGTAAAAATTTCTAAAAATATGTCTCGTTGCTACAAATCAATCCGAAGATTGACGCAACCAGTCCTCTATAATATCAAAGCGTTTTGAATTGGTACAAATTTTACATTATTTCTAAAAAACAAACATAGAAATTGAGCTATTTCCATCTACGTTCTGATAAGTAAATGAAAAACATTTGTCATACTTTGACAAATCAATGGTATTGTAGCAAAATGCTTCTTCTGTCATTGACTCGGTACAACAGTAGCGATTCCACAAATTTGGTTATAATATTCTGGTTGAAAGAGACACTTGACGAAAAATTCTCCCAAGTCGTACTTCGAAATCGCTCGCCCAGGAGAAGAATCCAGAGTAACTTTGTATTCACCTTTGGGCGAGTCAGCGATATGAGGAGGTAAAACTGCTATCCATTTTAAGGTAGTTTCTTTTTTAAGCATATCAAACATTCGTTGATGATCTGCATTCAAATCTCGAAACATTGCTGGTACTTTTTCAGGGTCGTAAAATAAGAAGGCTGAAAACAATGAGGAATCTATTTCAATTTTCACTGAAACACTTGAAATGTTAGGGATGGAGGCACTCAAATTTACCTGACAAACAAACCGAAATCTTTTCAACGTTCTTCTTCTTCATTGCTGATAGAATATTTTTAAGCCCTTCGGACATCGCGGTCGTGGGTGCTATAACGAATTAGGAAGAAATGTATGAGTAAAAAATGGAAATGATACATCCATTCTACTTTAATATAAGAATAGAACTTTTTTGAAGTTATAATCGAAGAAGACATAACGCACAGCCGAAATTATGCACAAACGAACCATTAATATAACTGAAGGAATAACTTATTAATATCATAATTAGGTTTGATTCCGATCAAATGATAAATTGAGCGTAAATTTTTATTCGCGGAGGATTTTGATTTCAATTGAACAGAGAACCTGGCTTCGCGAGTCCAGTTTTAGGCAGTTTTAGTACTTATAGCGAGGATTTTTCCGTCTATTTTACAGGCTGAACTCAGTAATTTTCCTCTTATACCTAATTTGATAGAAGTCGACGAATCACACCGCAAACCAGTCCAAGAAAAAGTATGTTACTCAAATACAAGTACTATCGACACAATTTTTTGATTGGAGGAGGGTTTTATGATTAATGCGAGGAATTATAGACCACTAAATGAAATCTGTAAGAGAAAGTTCTGAATTACAGATTCTTCATTTCAATATTTACAGCGTACCCTTCAATCGTTAGTAGCTAAATAAAACGAGTTCTTCTAATCTTAAATAATACCTAAAGAATTTCTGGTTCCTAAAGTTACGACGACTGCATCTTTCCCATCAACAGTTTTCTCCACATCAGATTCGACGAGCACATCGCCTTGAATTATCTCCACTTTGTTACGATACGTTTCCGGTAGACGTGCAGGATCACGAAGCAAAGCTCGAACTTCTAATCCTGAAGAAAAAATCTCATGATTAAAATTCTAAACCAGGATACAGAAGTTCATGAAAGATGACCTGATATTCACCCATGTTCAGAGCAGCTTCTAGGGCACATAAACCAGTCATTCCACTGGCACCAAATATTGCTATACTTTTCATCATGAAATAAGAAACCAAGCATCAAGAATCACGAAAATCCAACCAGAGAATCCACCTGACAGAAGGTGATAAGATGACTTAATACGTTGTAAACTTAATACGAAAGTACTACTTTATTACTACATGGAATTACAGAGTTCGTTATCTGATTCCGATTCGGTTCGATCTGGTAAAGGTACGCACCTTGCGATTCCGATTAACCCGTCTGTGGATTAACCTGACGTCAATCGGAAATATAAAAATATTCTCATGATTCGATTGATGGAAGGTATGAGCAAGAGGGAGGTTTAGGGCTTTTACAATGTTTACATTTTTTATCAGTTTGCAGGACGAAATAATAATCATGAATTCATGATGTCAAGAAAGATAGAATGAGAGTGACATGACGCTATCTTTCTGTCCTTCTTGCTCTCATGATATTCGTTATTGGGGCTCATTAAACTTTGAGTTGGGGAGTTGGTCTTCGAAGAGTTGGTAGTCCTGACGATCGCCATTAATCGAGTATCATTTTTTAAAGCAAATGCAAGCATAAATTTTGTAATGCATATCATCAACTTTGGAGTTTGAGTTTGGATACAAAAAAATTATAGTGATAAATGGGATATTGAAAAAATAACGTCTGTTTGAAAATCAATGTACAAACTAGCCCAAGTTCTCTTGTTCACCATTTCAGTAGCGCATTCTGGTGGAGGTTAAAATGGGCACTTCAACCAGCAGAATTGCGATTTGCGACTTTTCATCAGTAGAACCTGGCAGCACTGATTAAGACACGGGCTTGACTTCAGAAAATATTTAAAATTATTTTGTTCCTTATTTTCTTGTTTTCATGAAAACTTTGTGTTTCTATTATTTCGTAAGAAAATCAAAACCGGTGATCAAAACTGATTGAGCCAATATGGCTCGTTGATTAGGGGCTATTCTCTGTAATCTTTCCACGATTTCGCGAGCTTCGATCAGAAGGAATGGCCAACGCTTACGTTGTTACTGCCCATAAGGCGACCGCAGTTACATCCTGTGTGACCGGTAAATTAGATTTTCTCTTATTTAGGGATATTGAATGATTTCTAAATTCCTGAGTTTCTATTTTTTGAACTCATAATTCCATATTCTTCTATCTTTCGTAGGAAACTTTACCTCCAGTAAGGATTTGAATTTGATCCTAGCCAAGAGTAATCGTTTGGAGGTCCATCTAGTAACGCCAGAAGGTCTGCGACCTATGAAAGAAATAGGAATAAATGGGAAAATTTCGGTTATAAAATTATATCGTCCGCCGGTAATTTGAGTTTGTTCGATATTTTTCTTCGCGGTTTCAGAACGTTCATTAGTGACAATCAAATCTTTTCAGGGTTCCAAGAGAGATCTGCTATTTTTGATAACGATGAAATATAACGCAATGATACTCCAATGTCAAGGAGATGGAGATGATTTTGATATTATAACGAAAGCTCATGGAAATGTTGCGGACCGTATTGGAAAAGTATCTGAGAATGGTATCATCGCTATAGTCGATCCACTTGCTCGGGTCATAGGTTTAAGACTTTATGATGGGCTATTCAAGATTATACCGTTGGATAAGGGTAATAACGAATTAAGAGCTTGTAGCATTCGGTGAGTGATTCTTCTTTGATTCTTAAAAGATATTCGAACTATTCTATCATTTTTTTTCGTGTGCAGAATGGAAGAGGTCGAAGTGTTCGACATAGAATTTCTTCATGGCTGTGCTAATCCAACCATCATTCTCATTCATCAAGATGTTAATGGAAGGCATATAAAAACGCACGAAATATCGTTGAAAGATAAGGAATTTACGAAGGTGAATAATCTTGTTTCCAATTTATAATTTCCATTTTTATTCTGTGAGAATTTAATTCAGACAATTTTTCTTTAATTCAGAATCCTTGGAAACAAGATAATATTGAGAATGAGGCATCTCTCATAATTCCGGTTCCGGAGCCCATTTGTGGGGCCATCATTATCGGTCAAGAATCCATTCTATATCATAATGGTTCCAATTACGTTGCCGTTGCTCCTCCAGCAATAAAGGTAGAAGGCTTACAATTCCGTCGTAAAACCCTTCTCGTATTATCAGTTAGTAGTTAATCTTTTTCCCCTGTAGGATAGTAACATAGGTTGTTATACGAGGATCGATGCCAAAGGAACAAGTTATTTACTAGGTAATATGTCTGGTCAGTTATTGATGTTACTTCTCTTAACGGAAGAAAATTCTGATGGGACGATAGTCGTCAAGAAACCAAAAGTGGAAGTTCTAGGTAAATGTTTTCTTTCGAAGAAAAAAATCTTTTGTGTTGTCGATGTTTGTGAAAATAACCCTCAATTTTTAGGCGAAGTCAGTATCCCGGAATCAATAACCTACCTAGATAATAGTGTGCTCTTTATTGGATCTAGACTGGGGGACTCTCAGTTAGTGAAACTTAATAAAATGCCAGACGAGAATGGTTCGTATGTGACAGTTATGGAGAGTTTCACAAATTTAGGCCCAATAATCGATATGATTGTGGTCGATTTGGAGCGGCAAGGGCAAGGACAACTTATTACATGTTCAGGTTTGGCTCAGTCCTTTTAAAGATACCAATTCTATTTTTGTTTTCTTTAATTTCTGACTATCTTCAATTATCAGGTGCATATAAGGAAGGGTCATTGAGAATCATTCGTAACGGTATCGGTATTCAAGAACACGCATCTATCGACTTACCAGGCATAAAAGGTATTTGGGCCTTGAATACGTCATCTCCGGAAGGCTTAAACGATACTATTGTTTTATCGTTCGTTGGCCATACTAGGTGAATCTTTGTCCCGTCATTCCTTTCGTGTTGTTTCTTATTTAAAAATGTTTAAAATGATCGGGTTTTAATAATCCTGCAGAATCTTGACTTTACACGGAGAAGAAGTTGAAGAGACGGAAATCTCCGGTTTTCAATCTGATAAACAAACGTTTTATTGTGGAAATGTGAATGGAGAGCTCATTATTCAAGTAACATCCTCCAGCGCGAGATTAATATCAACAAAAAAGAAATCGCTATTAAGGTGACTCATCTCAAAAAAACTGATTTATTTTAGAAGTCTGAAGAATGGAATTGAAAAAAGAATATATATTGAAATTTTTATAGTGAATGGAAACCTTGTGAAGACAAAACAATCAGTGTTGTAGCTTGCAATGGTAGTCAAATCGTATGTGCTGCTGGAAGCGAATTGTATTATTTAGAATTATTTATGGATGAAATCATATTGAAAAAGTAATGAAACGTTCATCAGTGTTTTTCATGTTGAATACAATTTTAATAGTAACTTCATGAATCGTGTAAGGTCTACGACTCTGGAACATGATGTTTCTTGTTTGGATATGTCACCTGTTTCAAATACAGGTGGTAAAGACGAACGTTCAGACTTCGTCGCAATCGGTTTATGGACGGATATTAGCGCTCGAGTTTTGAAAATACCAACACTGGATGAATTGAGTAGAGAACAGCTAGGAGGAGGCAAGTTGTGACTCAAAATGATGTAGATTGTAATGAAGGGAGTTTGCTTGTGAAATTAATGGTTCTCTTCTTTTTTTTTTAGAAATCATCGCAAGATCGATACTCATGACCGTTTTCGAAGGAGTTACCTATCTTCTTTGTGCACTTGGGGACGGATCTATGTTCTACTTTACTATGGATAAAAATACTGGAATACTTTCTGACAGGAAAAAGGTAAATGTTTCTGTTATACATGATAACAATTGATTTATTTTAAATCATTCGGTGTGATAAACTTCTGCAGGTGACCTTGGGAACCCAACCTATCATTCTGAGTACGTTTAGATCTTTGTCTACTACGAATGTGTTCGCTTGTTCAGATCGACCAACGGTTATTTATTCTTCAAACCATAAATTGGTGTTTTCTAATGTCAATTTAAAACAAGTAAATCATATGTGTTCGTTGAACGCAGAAGCGTACCCCGATAGGTGAATATCAACTCGATGAGAAAAAATTGGTCCTTCTCGTATCTGCTACAATTTTAATCTTCTTTGTCATAGTTTGGCAATGGCAACGGATAATACCGTGACGATCGGAACCATTGACGAAATCCAAAAATTGCATATACGAACTATACCATTAGGGGAGGCACCTAAAAGGATTGCTTATCAAGAGACTTCGCAAGTAATTGAATAACTTATTGATAATTGTATGACGAAAAATGTTTGACCCGTAAACATTTAAAATGTTTTCTTTGTCTATAGACATTCGGTGTTATCACTATGCGTGTGGATGCTTTAGAAGGTGGAAATTTATGCCCTGCACGACCCAGTGCAAGCACTCAAGCTCAAAGCACATCCCACTCGTCTCTAACTTCTTTATCTATGGTTAACAAAAATAATTATTTACCGGATATGGGAACTGAAGTCGAGGTGCATAATTTATTGATTATCGATCAGAATACATTTGAAGGTGAATAAAAGTTTTCTTCAGTTTTATTTTTCGTAGTGTTCGTATTTTTTTCTAATTCGTTTTCTATCATTTTCAGTGTTGCATGTACATCAACTTCCTCCTAATGAATACGCGTTGAGTTTAGAATCGTGTAGATTGGGTGACGATCCAAATCACTATTATGTAATCGGAACAGCGTTGGTAAATCCCGAAGAAAGCGAACCTAAAGTTGGTCGAATCATGATGTTTCAATATGAGGACGGAAAATTAACGACTGTCGCCGAAAAAGAAGTGAAAGGAGCTTGTTACTCCTTAGTTGAATTTAATGGAAAGTTACTAGCCAGTATTAATAGCACTGTAAGTCGTGAAAATTGACTTCGTTATCAATTTTAGAATTAGAACTGAAAGCTCTTCTTGTCATTTTTTTCAATAGGTCCGATTATTTGAATGGACAGCAGAAAAAGAATTACGTATCGAATGTAGTCACTTCAATAATATAATTGCTTTGTTCTTGAAAACCAAGGGTGATTTCGTCTTGATTGGTGATTTGATGAGATCCATGGCTTTATTACAATATAAAACCATGGAAGGAAGTTTCGACGAGGTGAGTGGTTTTATTCAGCGCAGTTTATCTACCGTAGACACCCTGAAAATTTCGAATAGATTTAACATAGCTCGATGGAAATGTGGATAGTAATGATTTTGTTGTATTGCTTATGATGGTTATATTCACATTTTACTTATCAAGAAAGAGAGAAGAATGGAAAAAGTTCAAAGAAAGATACGTCTAATACGGTTTTTCTGATTGTCTCGTTCTATCTCATAAAATTTTCTGAATATTATTATCATTATTATTATCATTACTAAAAAAACAAAAATTGAAATTATCTCTTTCGTGAACAGATATCTCGTGACTATACACCCAACTGGATGACTGCCGTCGAAATTATGGACGACGATACGTTTTTGGGAAGTGAAAATCATTATAATCTTTTCGTATGCCAAAAAGATAGGTAATTCAAGTCATCAGTTTAGTATTTAAATTTTGTTGTTTCAACGTTTTTGATTGATTCATCGATTATAGTGCTGCTACGACTGATGAAGAACGACAACAAATGGCTGAAATAGGACAGTTTTATTTAGGAGATTTGGTAAATGTATTCAGGCATGGTTCTCTTGTGATGCAACATTCTGGTGATACGACCACTCCAACACATGGTTGTATTCTATTTGGAACTGTCAGTGGAGCAATAGGTACGAAATAGTTTGTATGTTAAACACTCGAAGAAAATGTCTGATGAATTTCTACTAAGTAGTACTTCTTCATGTTACTAGGTCTGGTCACTCAGGTTTCGCCTCAGCTGTATGAGTTTTTACATCAGTTACAAGATAAATTAGCCGAAACAATAAAATCCGTCGGTAAAATTGATCATAAATTCTGGCGTAGTTTTTACACGGACGTTAAATGCGAACCAAGCGAATCATTCATTGACGGCGACCTTATTGAGAGTTTTTTGGACCTGGGACAAAAAGATATGGAGTTAGTCGCTCGATCTTTCCAAGTAGGGTCTATTTTTTTTCATTTTTCATTCGTTCTTCTTCTCCAATGGTATTTTCATGTAAAATCTTTTCCATAGGGCAATTCTCAAGCATTGGGTTTCTTTGAAGATAGCGTAAGTGGAGTGACGAAAAATGAAATAACGATTAACGATATAATTAAATTAGTTGAAGATCTGACCAGGATTCATTAATAGGAATGAAGAATTTTGTAAATAATTTATTTTTTTTTGTGTGTGTACATAATTATCGATTTTGTGATATTGTGTTTTAACAATATAATTAATGATAACTCCTAGATTGTTAGTTCTGAAAAAATAAGTCGATTATTGTGATTCCTCAGTGACGGATTGATGTATATTTTAATACATTTTTTTCTATAATTGAATATTGTTCGCCTATTGAGAGTCTAGCCAGTTGATAATATCCTGAAACCCTACATTCGTTATGGAACTAAATTCAACTATGGTAATTTTTTGTTGTATCTGTGATTTGAGTTTCTCCACTTGCAACATCAACAGGGCTTCGTTCCGCATTTGACGGTAAGATAAATCGATTTTTGATAAAACTAGTAATATCTGAAATGAGAGAAGATTTAACCCATCAGTGACAACCAAAGACGTATGCAAAGCAAATTTCAAAATTCAGAACACGTACATCGGCATTTTTCAGTAGAAATTCCACAAGAATCGTATAAAACAGCACGCCTGAGAAAGAAATCTGACACAAATTGCTGGCATCGACGACGAATATAACTTTGTTAATATTATGGTAATAATGTGACCATAATGGCGCTATCAAACCTCCTAATTCTCGAACGAGAAGATACCTGTTATTTTGGAATTTCACCTTATATAGACTCGTACCTACTGTAGGAACACTACTGGTTGTTTCGTCTATTTCAGCACGTTTCTGCAGTTTTCGTAACATCAGAGTTTTTCCAACTCCTGGTGCTCCAACACAAATGCATGTAATTTTCTGATGAACGGCTGGGAAGATTTGACATTCACATTTGATCAGAGTGTTACTATTACATAAGAATATATTTTTCCTTTTGTATCTTCAAATGATACTCACAAGCCATCGCACGTGCTCCACGTATTTGGAATGCTGAGTAAAACGGTTCAGATAGACTTTATCACATGAAGCGAAGATATGACTTCGTTCATTTAGAGGAAAAACAAACGTTATCAAAGGTAGTAACTATAGTAACCATTCAATAATTCGTTTTATGCGAAGAAAATTTCAAACCCTCTAAAAGAAAAATTCATATTCACCACGACGCTCATCAAATGATACTAAGTATGGTGAACGACGGCCTACAACTTCGAAAGGTCGCGAAATTAACGTGTAGGCCCTATTCACAAAACTTCCCCAGAAAAATCATTCAATGTTTTAAATGTTCAAATGATGTTCAGAAACTCGTAGGTATTCAATTAAAATTTTCAGATTTTTTTTTCTCAGTCATGTAACAAAAAAGAAGATAGTCGGTGTTTTATAGAACAGAATAATATAATTAGAATAAAGTAAAAATTTTCGATCAAATAAAATGGCAAAAATACTGCAAGTAGATTGATGATTACCACAAATATTTTAAATCAACAAAACAATTAATATTATACGAACATACCCGGAAGTTGGGCAAAAAATAAGAGCGCGTACATGAATATTAATCAGACTTTGAGATAGAAGACGAGAAAAAAATAATAATAATAAAAGAAGGACTGAACGCATGTTTTATAGTTTGAAGAAGCAAATTAATCGCGTATATAGTAACTGTATCCTAAATACATAACATCTACAATATGTTCACTGAAAATATGAAACAAAAAATCAACATAAAGAGCAAAATCACGGAACGAAAGGGTGAAATTGGAAAGAATATAAGAAAAATAAGAGCACTGAAAAGGGCATTATATTTTAGGGAACAAGGGAAAACGATTCAAAGAGAATTTTCACATGAGTAACTGCCTTTATTCATCACATTCGTTCTTCTTACAAAATTATGTGAATAATTCTTATGAACTTCTGGTATTTGAAATCAAATCTGCAACTGCGAGGACGTTTTATGGAACCGCGGGGAAAAGAAAATTATAACAAAAATACATCTTGTCTCAGACTTGCATCCAAGAACGCAAAACTAGAAGTTTACTTTGAAAGTCAGACTTTTTCTTCTCAGAACAGAATACTTCCATTTTTTTATTAATCATCATTGAAATTACCGGAGGAACATCTAATGATGATAATAATTGTATACTGCCAATATATCTTATATAATATGTACACCTGGGACTAACAAGAATTACCCGTAACAGAAAAAGAGTATGAAAATTAAATGTATCACTCAAGGAAAATTAAATGACATCTGTATTTAAGTAGAAATACAATTTTATGCAGGATTTTCCGATATACCTCGAAAATATTAAAAAAAAAAAAAAAAAAATTCTGTTTGTACGACCCAGAAAATCGAAGTACAGAGAAGAAGGCACCACATTTTGGTGAATTAGCCAAAATTATTCGAGAATTACTTAATTCATCATATCCCTGAGAAGACAATCGGCAAATTCACCTCTGCAATTTTCATTAAAATCGATTATCGCCGATTTTGACTTCTTTCAAGACTAGATCGTAAATTTTTCAACAATGTACCAATCTGCATAGCTTGAAGAACGGTGACATTAGGATCAGAGCACGCCTTCAACCAATCTAAGAATACTTCACCATGCTTCAACGCTTCTTCAACCGATAATGTTTGTTTGGTATTATCGTTGTTGTCATTTGTGAAAATGGCGTCGTTACAATAATTACTTTTACTAATAACACCATTATCACTTAAATTCTGATTAATAGCAACACGAGGATGATTTGCTTTATCACCATTACATAAACCGTTCTCCATATAGTAAGGTGTGACAATAAAATTATTGTTCTTACTGAAACAATTATTATTGTCATTATTATTATCATTATTGACAGTATTATTATCGTTACAATTTATATTATTATGAATTGTATTATTAATTATGACTGGTCTGTCATGGTACATCTTGTTTAATTCGTTTTTGAAACAGGTTTCTAAATCAGAAAGACGTCGTTTACTTGGTACTACGAGAGCCAATGGCTCATCTTCGTAAGAATCAATCTTATCGGAAGAAGCGGGTGATATGGGTGACACAGGAGATGAATATCCATCGCATACCGTGCTGGTGTTCGTTTTACACCAATTATAAAAGCTAACACTTTTCGGGAATACCGGTAACATTCTGTAACGGAACAAGAAAAACAGAACATAAGTACTGAGAATAATCCCCAAATGGATTCGAAACAAAATAAACTAAAAATAAGCAGGTAGTGTTAGCTAAGTATGTTGCGTATTGTAGAAAGGACCAAAACAATCGACACCAAACTCCACTTCCCTTTTCTTCTCATTGCCGATGCGATGAGATTATTTTCTTGAGGAGTAACTCTTCCTAACCGAGTTACGATCCTACCTATATTGCTCTCAATAATTTTTCCATTTCGATTATTTACTTCCAAGACCAGACTTACCACGCATGACATTCATCAGACAGGTATAGAGATAAGCTGTAGGTTTTCAATTACTATTTATTTTTTGTTTGCTCAAAGTTCTAAGTCTTTTGGAAACCAGTAGCTCTATCTTATGCAAAGATCATCAAGTTATTGAATGGGTATGACAACTTATTTTATCAAAATGCAATAAAACCGGCTGTACCATGCACATTCACGTGTTTGGTTTTAATCACCTTCATTCTCAAGATCTTCCTCAGGATCCCTCAAATTCAGTTCTTCTAAATTACTTCAGTTTTCTTTTATTCAGGCTGGACAAGGTTTTCATTAATCAAACTGATGCAATTTTTATGAGAAAAGAGGACTTCAGGAAATTTTAGGCTCTATAAAATTTTGTTCTAATTTTTTTCCTGAATCGCTTCGTTCCCAAGTTATTTTGAGATTACTCAATGAACATTAAAATGGAAAAATCGCCCTAATCGCGTTTTAGTATCGCCGATCGTAAAGCTCCTAGTAGATGGTGGGCCCGAACTCCGATGAACATTACACCTATGGAACATTTTCCCAAATTCAGCAGAACATTATTTTCTCCAAGTTCACTTCACGACACATCACCCGCAAAATGCAATAACCCCTTCACTGTTACGACATGCAATATATTCGACAGTTCCTTTTCTCGCTCTCCCTCGACTCCGCTATACTGATGGGAAAAAAAAATAGTCAATCATTTTCGGTTTGTCGCGTCGCCCGTCGTGACCGCATCTCTTCGACAATTATGAGAATTACAGTTTCTTCACGACTCTCTCTTTCTGTCTTTTTTTTTTCACTCTATCTCGTTTTTCCTAATAATTATATTCTTTCCTTTTTTCGGTACACCACGCTCACGTCTCGACACACGTTCGCGCTCATCCACCAAGTATAATGATTACACTCGAAGCGAAACTTACTGTGCTCGGTTACAGTGATCGTTATTCGGTTTGCACGGTTTGGACGATTTCGAAGTAGGTTTAACTATATCATCACAAGTAGAGCTGGTAACGACTGGTTGTGCAGGCTTGTTATCGTTGGTTGATGGTGTCTGCGCCGCCAATTGAGAATAGTGCCCGTAATTCAACCAATCCAATACCCGTCTCTGTTCTTCCGGAATCACAGCGGACGGCTTTATGTCCTCGTCTTCTGGCTCGTCCGAAAACGGGTGTATTGTACTCCCCTCGTCACTTCCGCTTCCTTTCGAATAACCGCAGTCTCGATACGCCATCTAGAGGCAAACAAACAAAATATAATTATTAATTAGCGAAAATTGACACCTTTGACAGACATTAATATTAATCTATATCGATAAACTCTCTGTCTACGCGCATAGTACAGGATCGAAATGAGATTGATACTTGATAATTTACTAACATTGAACAGTGAGAGAATTGAGGACCTTTCTGTCAGAAGGTCTTCAATTGTAATTATTGGAGTTTTTGAATAAATCAATACAAGAAGAAATCAATTTTTCTTTTCTCCTGTTTTTCCGTTTGGTGTTCCTATTCCTAGATCTTAATCGTTGTCCAGGGTGTCTGGCAATTGGCTAGTGACTGGCGACTATATTATTTCTGTTTTCTGTCTCACGTGGTCTTTTTTCCCTTTGGTCTTCGGAATTTCTGGATTCTGATTTGATAATCGAATTTAATGAAATTCTAATAGGATAATGATATTCTACTGCTGAAAACCTTTCAAAGGATACCAAACTCAACGACCAGCCGAAAGCCAGCTTTATTGTTTCGGCTGATGGAAAGCCGAAAGTCCAAGTTGTTTTTTCAAGGTTATTAGCTTCAGCCGAAAGCCTGAGCCGTATTATTTGGCTGCAACACCCTGCTCACAAGATTCACTATCGGAAGTTTGAAACTATCGGTTTTTGCACTAATCGGAGTCATATCCAAGATTGACTTGGTAGGGGCGCTACTGTCCGCGGTGGCTTACTGTCGAGTCGACCATCCGTTAGGAGTGAACCGATCGGCAAAATTGAAAGCGGGAGCAGGGCAATTTTCCTATTTGAAAGTTCAAATAATCTCGGGAAGAGAGCAGTTTAGGAGAAAAGTGGAGGAAACAAGATTTGCACAGAGCAAGAATTTTCTGCAAATCATTTCTTCTCAGAAAAATTGGTTTACATTAATGAAAGGAAACTTTCCACCCGTCACCTCTGACAATATTAACAGATCTGTAAAGCATTCTTGTACTCGTCGAGACATTTATGTTTTATTCCAACCCAGTTTCATACATTCTCAGACCTATCCAGAAAATAGTCATGTAATGATCTATTCCCAAGTCACTGTTGAACTTAATTATTCATAAATAAATTGTTATATTTGTCTCGAGAGCGAGAGAGCCCCATTCTTAGTCTAGTATTCTGTATAATTATTAAACCTATACATTATACAATGAAGGCTAAACCTACTATAATAGGCTAGTATAATGAAGGCTAAAAATCGAAATTTTTTCAAGCCCCTAACGTAAGTCAAGGTCACTAATGACGTCATCGAGCGTGACAAAAACCATGACGATTTTCACAGGAATAACCCCCGCCAAAACTTTCAGGAAACCGTGACTGTTTTTTCGTGATGGTCTTTTCAAGAGTAGTCCCAATCTTGAAAGCATAATAATTATAAAATGCAAAAAGAAAAAAGAACAAAACTGATTCAATAAATGAATAATTCCAAGACGAGCCTTATCTTGTCTCGAACTGGTAGGTTCAATCTTACAGGTCAAAAAATCACCTCAAAAATGTCAACACGTCTTCATTTTATTAAAAAACTGATTTTTCGGTATTTACCACCCTTTTTCAGCGTTTTTGACACAGAAATACAGTATTTCTCAACGGCGATTTTAACCACTGTTAGCGATTTTGGCCATTATTTTTTAGAAAGAATATCTTGCTGATACAAGAGATCTAAATCAGAATTTGCCGCTCAAACATCGTCCAGCGAATTCTTACTTCAATTTTCTCGTAAAGCGAGATACTATTTTTCGTCCTCCTACTAACGCAAAACGTATTCACTTGAAGGAGCCGGGGCTCACGAGGGAGGAAAAAGAGTACTCTACTCCCAAGCCCGAAACTCCCAGATGGTCCAAACTTATAACGAAATCAAAATAAAGCAGTGAATTGAAGAGAACGATCTTGTGGCAAGCACACGGATAGCAGATTTTTCTCTTGGCCTCATTCGGTTCTTGGCGGTCCTGAGGTAGGGCCTCATTTGATAAATGCCGAGGAACGGTCTCTCCTCAGAAGAAATCTATTCTCAAAAATTGTGTTTTAATGGTTTTTAAAAATACGAGTCCGGGAGGGGTTGAGGTAATTATCAAGAACATAATTATGCTCTCATTTCAAAATTGAATAAGTACAGCACGAGGAAATCTATAGCATCCTCGTTCATATAATCGAAGAGGGATCCAAAATTCGCATATACTTCTAACAGACTAAGGAATGGTAGGCCGATAACGAGTAAAAGACTCTGTCCAAGAATGAGTCATTGCGATCCGGCGATAATACATAATAGTTTTTCACTCGCATTTCTAAAATAGAATAATGGCAACCTTATACCAGACTGAGAAATTCTAAAATGAACGTACAAAAAAGTGCCACCCAGAACGTGTGTTCCCTCGGTTGTACTTTCTAATCCATTGTAAGCGGAGGGATGACTCGGGTTCGCGCCGCACCTGCAAACATGATGAATTCCTAATAACCCACTGTGAATGAAAATTATCGAAAAACTCGGTGACACACAAATCATCAGTTTGGGTCCACTTCCGACGCTTTCCGAAGTACAATAAGATTACTCATAAGACAAGAATTTAAAAAAGAAAAAAAAAGTATTGCCAACTAGTCTTTATTAATTTCCAGATTTGTACAGCCAGATATACACATACTGCTTACAGGACGTATGCGCACCTCTCTATACAATACTGTTCACCTTTATTTCCTATAAATTTTGTACTGCTCAATGCTTATATTCTTTCATTTTAATGTGCTTCTTATTAATGCCCTTTTATTTCAATTAATTGCTCATATACACATTCTTCTGTCACCCATTTCTTTGTCGCACAACACACGTTAGATATTTCTTCTTTCCTTTTCAGAGGCGTGGTACATTTCAATACGATTTTAACCTGAAGTCACGTTCGCGAATAACACTCGCTGTATTGTCTCAATTTCTTGACAAAATAACGAAAGCAACGAAAACCATCCTGTAAACTGGTTCTCTTTAAACACTTCGCATAATTCGTGCTGTTGAAATTAAAAAAAATTTCCTCGTGCTGTTGTCAACTGGCTAGATAGTTTGTGTTCGCGTCTTTAAATTTTAAATCTTATTCTTGGTAGAAGATCATAAACGATTCTGGATTGATTGTTTATATTCCTCATGTGAGATATGTAACCGCAAATGTATCCATTAGCCCATGATCACTAGAAAACAAGATAAGTCTTGAACGATGAAGAATCGAGAGAGGATGGGAGGATTGAAGTGCATAATTGGGTCGCCGTCTGGAAGTTCTGGGAAATATCTGGAATAGTGTCCACAGGTATATTGACCCGGTTGGAGACCATGATAAATCAAAATAAAGCGGAAATGTACCAGCTTTTGAATGAGATGAAGCAGACCTTGAGCAATGAAGTAGAGAGACGACGAGACAGATAGAACCATTACTGTAGGCAGACAAGAGCTTACCGACAGAAGCCCTGCCCTCCAGTTTGAATGCTGAAGAAGACACAAAAGCAGATAATAATGTTCTGGACCCTACGCAGTCTATAGACTCAGTCGGTCTGCTTTGAACCATTCGAAAAAACTTCAATCTAAGAATACAAAATCTTGTAGAAGAGATCCAAAGCCAGTAAAAAAAGATGTCAGAAATCAATATGGATGACTGGAAGCATTACAACAGAATATGAGCTGAAAATCCGAAGTTTTATGATGAAACACACCACAAGTCAGCGCCCTTCACTGGTTTTAGTGCATGGTGGAAAATTTTCAGCTGAAAAGATGGAGCAATGTAAAAATATACAGCAAAATTCCGTTCGTGGTTTCAGAATTATGACAAAATATTAAGATTGTCACATGATCAGAATGGCTTGTGACAAAGTTTTGGTCAGATCAGAGTTTAACAACTGCAGACAAAATATAGAGCACAAAAATTAAATTTGGGCAGCATTATTCAAATTTTCATTATTACTTCTGTCAAGAGTTTGTGAACTTTTTTTTCTGTTTTTTAGTTGTTTTATTTGAATTATTTCGAATTCATTTTTATTCATTTTTTTCATTCCGTGCAAATCGGTTAACTGACTCCTCTTAGGGGGTGGCGCGGAATTAGGTGAAGAGAAGTCAGTTAACGGATTCGTATGAAATAGAGAAAGGTGAAGAAAATTTTAAAAACTCGAAAACAAAAAAAAAACACTATATACAAAGGTCGAATTTATCAGCGATGAGTAGCTTTAGCTTATCCCATATAACCGATAATAGTATTTAGCCAATTGCTAAATAGCTATTTTCAGCTTTTATTAGGAATAATTTTTATGGAATTTTAGCCGATACCAGCAGTCAATTAGCCGTTAGCTTTCCGTTCTTCAATCAGAATAATATTAGAATAATTTAAAAACATGAAGGAAAAAAATAAAAGAATTCAAAAATATGTATGTATAAATAAAAAGGTCAAAAAAGGGAATAAACAAACTTTCAAGAAGGGAATTAAAAACTGAATGCCTCACAACGTCATTGAAATAGATCACACGATTGATAATAATCATTGAAATTATATTATTTGAACTGGCAGTGTATATTTACTTTCTAATCCGAGTTTGTACGTCTGAGTTTATAAGCCAATCTAGGGAATTGCATTGCAAAATTAGCCAATCATCACTCACTCTGTACATCAATGACAGAATTTGATTATTTTGTTTGAAACCTATCGCATGAAAGGATAAAGGAGAAATAAGATTCGAGTTGACCAACCAGTTGGAGTTTCATGATTGTGAATAAATAGAATAGATTTAGGCTGACCCTGCTACTACATCGCCTGCGACATAGCTTGTTTTTTTCTTGGTTATTTCAATTTTTGGCACTCATATAAGCAAACTTTTTGCTCAATCCCCCTCCCCCTTTATCACCCCTTCTCGATGTCGTGGGTATGCGAGTCTGAGAAGTAGCTGGATTAACAAAGAGTAAGTGATCAATCATGCACTAATTTATGAGAGAGTGGCGGTTTTGCCGGCCGCCTACGGCGACCCATTGACCTACGCATCGGAAGTCAGCAATACCCAAATATTCCCCCCCCCCCCAAAAAAAAATAAATAAATAAATAAATAAGACAGCTAAAATAGAATCAGTACATCGCGACTCTCGACGCAGTCGAAATAGTGGTGTTGAGGCCGCGATGTAGACTATTTAGTTCCTACTACATATTTACCGGCTCTTCACCTGATAAAAAGAAAGAAGAAAGCATGTAGATAGAATTGTCCATCGGCATCGCGGTATGCGACAAAGTTAGGATTTTGTCTTGGTGGCGTCATCGCGAGGTATACCTTCATAAATCTCTTCTACCTTAATGTAGTTCTTAGTTTCTATATATTTTTTTGCTGGTCGAATCCTTATTGAATACTGTCCTTTCTTTTTCCTCTCCTGCAAGGAAGAGTATGGAATACGTGACTTCAACAATAGTATATCTGTAGGTTCTATTTCAATTTATTGTGTGCACTTTCTTGATAGAAAAAACCATAGTAAAAGAGGGTGTTCCACTAAGTCAATAATAGTAGCTGTACGTCCAAAATTAAACCACAGTGTGCACATTTTCAATGGAAATTGACGGTAATCTAGCGCTTCCCCAAATGAACCAAAATTGATATATAAGAATACCTCTGATCGACTAGAAATGTTTATCGTGTTTAATAATTTCTGCATCTTAATTACAGTTCAAGATTAATTCATTTTTTTATAGTTTGTTCTATCTGACCTCGATCCTCGTACAATTTTATAATGAAGGGTCGAATTCTACATAATTCAGAAGAGAACAGATTCCGCCCTCTTAGTTTGATTTATTTTGTTACCAAATGGGTGCACAGAGAGATAGATTCCCTCTATGTAAATTTGGGTCCATTCTTCTGACCATCGAGTATTTCTCTTGTTAGCAGGGTTTCTTCATAAGTGGGGCAGTATTGAAGCCCTCTGAACTTTGAGGCACTTCGCGGTCTTGAAGACATACCTTGTTTGTGGCTACTCGCTGCGACTTCTGAGTCTTGTGAGCTTCTCATCTTCTACAAATCCGTAACTTACGCCTGTCTGAATAGGTTCAAAGAAAAAAGCCTGTCTGAATAGGTTCAAAGAAAAAATCTTCACTCGTCAATTTGTCGTTATCGGGACATCCAAAGATATCGTTCGCTTCCTTCACCTATAGTACACACACGTACATTTATGTCAATCCATTGATAATTTGGAATAATTTGTGATCCTCTCTTACCTTCGCACCACATGAAAGAAGAAAGATATGTCGCGTACCTTCCTACAATTCCTTATTTTAGGTTCGCTCGGTGGTGTATTAGAGAATAAAGCCACCTATAGATCTTTCGATCAAAATTTAACACCCAATACGCGTGAAAGTGAGTAAAGGGACATCCGTTCAGAATTAGACTTTCTTAGACTTTCGTGTACCTGAAGTATCGATAAGCGCAAGAAAATAATGCAGTTGCGAAAAACAAGATCAAGCATCCAGGTCAGAAATCTCAGCCTCATAATGGCACTTGATTCGTCTTCCCAATAACATATTCTCTCTCTTTTCTGCTCCGTTCGCCGACAAAGCAGTATATTAGTTTCGGAGAAGTCAACAACATACGTACACTTCGTAAAAAGAAAGATGAAAGGAAGACAAAAAATAGGAGAAGGAAAGGAAAGAAGAAAAAAAAAGTGCGAGGGTTGCACGAGCGCGTTTCTAATTCGGCGCAGATTCGTATGACCGGATGTCGGTGTGACGGACAACGCACATATATACGGTTACACACACGCACACTATGCAGGAATACACGGAGCGACGACCGGTTCGCTGTACCTGTATAGAGAGATGCATGTAATTATATAAGCCCGCCGCCGCCGTCGTAGCCGTAGACTGAAATCAGCACTTGTGTGCGAAACGCGAACACGAAATGTGTTTTCGATACACAAACGGTTGTTTACTGCGCGGACCTGCATTCGGGCTGTCGAGTCGCGATTCGTTAGAACTAACGGATCATACGTAGACCGTACAGACGTAATCGGACACCATAGACCATAATAATACGTCCTGCGAGTAATAGGAAGCTGACTGAGTGAGACTGGCTAGCCACAAGCAGCATTCTGGCTACGGTATGTGATCAAAGAAATATTTTTTCGCGAAACAAGGGAAAAAAAATCCTCGCTAGATCACGAACAATAGAGATGGAAAGATGTTCATAATTTAATTAAGTTTCAAATGTCTCTCTGCAGTCTGCAGAACTAATCTCGCCCAATTCTTGATGCACTGAAAGAAATTCATAGTTGCGAGACATCGAAGACAGAAATAAGAGCACCTACTCTTCCTCTCAAGAGATACCAACTTTTTAAGTTTGACGAACTACCTTCAAAATAGTATCCGAAAGACATCACCCACAATAGCAGTAATACCTAAGCCTTTTACACTTCGGGTTTTTAATGCGGATAGTATTTAAGCGTTTGCCTGATTTGTTATCAAACTTGTAGTCAAACAAAAATTCAAGTTTTTATTTCCAAATAATTTTTGTAATTTTGTGGATTATATGTATTTACATTTTACCATCCCGTAAAGAAGCAAAAATAAAAATTTGCCCGAAACTTCCAAGAATTTTGTCAATTTTTCAATCTGAATTTTCTCATTTTGATAATATGACTACGTGTATGATAAGGAAAATGTAAACAAACGCCAAGTGTGAAAGGTTTATTAGAAGATAAAAATGGGCCAAGACGTTTTGCACAAAACTACATATTAGTCTTCAAACTCAAGACGTTAGGTGACCGTTTTGTGAACCTAAATCCAGAGATGATAAGCCGAAGCCGTTGATCAGCTTAGTAGCAGCAGCAGCCGAGTTTTGATCGGCTTTTTCAGGTAGCCAATAGCTAACCAATGAAATCACAGAGTTTTGATCGGCTTTTTCAGGTAGCCAATAGCTAACCAATGAAATCACAATCAGCCAAAAGCTAGCCAATAGTCGATGTACAAGAGCTACTTTTTCAAAAAATCAAATTTTTTTGTTTTTTTTAGTAGTACATCTCTGCTCATCATGTATCTCAGAAGTTGAAAAAAAGCTGTATTTTTTCGACTTTTCTATTCGGCTTTTCTCATTTTCTGAATGATTATCAATGATGTACGAAGTACAAAGATCATATGAAAGAAAAAGAACTAAAGAGTTAAAGAGGTGACAAGCTGACAAGTGACAACTGACTACTGAGTGTTGAGTGATGACTACTTATCACTCAGTAGACTGTGTTATTTGTGATAACGCAACATGAATGTGAGTGCAAGATGCATAAGTGAGCAGAAGTACCTACTCTGCTGAAAATATGTCCATTTCCCATTTTGCTCTTCATAAGAAATACATGCGGAGCAAAGATGACCATGGTATGAGATGTAAAATTTACAGAAAAGTTTATATTTTAGATTTATCAAGTTCTCGCTATTTGAAAAGAAAAATCTCTTGACCGTATCATTTTTTATATGTAATTGGTAGCGTAGTGATCTCTGCTCCACCATTTATTTCTTATGGGAGCAACATGCCAAATGGACAAAATCGATCTTTTATCGATAGTTGTGACGTCACAATAACACAGTCCAGTAGTGATGACTGATGAACTGAGAAACTAAAAAAATCTATGAGTCTGTTCTCCTAGTTATCTACATTGTAAGTTTCTATAAGTTTGAATGTTTGAATTTGCGACTATGACTTGAACCTATTGGTTGGTATTTCATGTTCAATTAATTATCATTATTTCCACTGAATGAACTTTTTTCAAATTACGATTACTCACCATTTGGTATTATTTATAAGTACTTGCCTATGAGTATGACCATGAAGTATGATGACGTGATTATTATACATCAGCATTCCATTTCAAAAAATTCCAGAGATTCATGCGTTTTAATTACTCATTTCTCGTTTTCTTACACTTTGGTTTGAATTTCTGGTTGTTTCTTGTTATTCATTGATTACCTATTACCAATATAATATTTTTTTATATGATTGCTAATTATTTCTTCATTTTCAGAGGGTTTGAAAGCTAGATATTTATCTATTGTTTTTCCAAGACTTACTACTCTCTCCTTTCTTGTGCCAATCTGCTACAACAGACCATTGCAGAGCTTAAAAATTGTTTTAAAACACATATTTAGCATTTTTCATGTTTTTATCAATCAGAAATCGATTTTTCAGTAGTTATAAGCTCGTTTTTGAATTCTACGATGAATTCTATAGTTAATCAACACGTCAGTCGTCACTTACAAAATTATCCCAATCTAGCCAATAGCCAATCATTAAAAAACCAATGAAATTATGAAAAGCCAATGAAAAAGTTTTAGCCAATCCTGAGAGAAATTTTCAAAAACTGGAAGCTAATAGCCAATCACAAATGGATTATCATCTCTGCCTAAATCATGGTACTCTACTATTCCTAACGGAAGTAAATTGAATTGGACTTATCACTCCTATCAACAAAAATTTGGAGAACCCGCAAACTCGTACAAAACTTAAAATGGTATTGTAAAGTCTTCGTGAGTTCTTCTGACTCAGGTTGATTGCGTCATCCCCAAGTCCTGTTCTGAAGTTCCTCCTCAAGTATAAGTATAGCTCGATGGTCAAAAATATTTCAAGATTCTGGACATTTCCCCTAAATGATGACGTTAGAAAAGTCGGATAGTTTGAGAATTGAAATTTTCCAAGTACGCTGCGGACGCGGAAGTGCTCGCGTTCGTTCTATTGTCATATGTAGCAAGAGTCAAAATTTTTTAAGCCCCCTCTAAGGTTGAAATTCTCTAATGAAGAATTTGGATTTTAGAAGATTTCTACTTTTTGAGGGACAAAGAGAAATTTTGACTTTCCAGTCATAGTATAATATGATAGGAGGGGGGAACTTGGGAAAATTTCGATTCTCGAGCCATAGTAATAATTGAAAATACTCACGGGTTCTTTAACGGAGATAAACGAGGTTTAGCAGGACCTGTTTCATGGGGCACGTGGGATCTGAAAAACGAAGATTGTGACGTCATAAGGCCTGGCTCCCAAGCTATATATGATAGGAGTGGGACTTCGAAAAATTTCGACCTCCGAGATATATGTGACACGAGAGAGACTTTGAAAATTTTCGAGCTCCGAGCTTTGCCGGCCAATAAAAAAGGTGTTTCAAGCTCTACTATGCGGGGACTTGGTAAAATTTCAACTTTCGAGCCATGATAGGAAAGGGACTCGGAAAAATTTTGACTCTCAAGACATATTATGATAGGAGAAGAACTTGAAAGGATTTCGACGCTCGAGCCATAATATATGATAGGAAAGGAACTTGGAAGAATTTGGACTTGAAAAAAATTTTCAACTCTCGAGCTGCAATACATGATAGGAGGACTTGGAATAATTTTCACTCTCGAACCATATAATATATGATAGAAAGGGGACTAAATGATATTTTTTTACTTTCAGGCTATATGTACACACCACGATACAAAGGACTCAAAAAAACTTAGGACTCTTCAAGATTTCAATTTGAATTTCCAATACCAAAATCAAAATGACCCATAGAGCAGGTTCTATGCGTTCCTCGTTCAACTTCGTTGAGGGAGCCGTAGTTTTTCCAAGTCCTGAAATCTAATCTAACTCAGGTTGATGACGTCATCAAAATCGAACGCGCTCCGTTATGCTCGCGCAAGTTTCCTAAAAATTCCTCCCAACAAACAAGATAGCGGGTCAATTTGTACATGAGACAGGGACCTAAACGCAATGGTACTTTCTGTAGAACAATTTTTCAAAGGGACTACTTCAAAATGACAAGGAAATGGAAAACGCGACGAAGTGAGTGAATACAAGGGGAGCCAACTCTTATGGTCAATCTCATAAGAATCAGAAAGATATTCAGCAGAAGGTTTGAGAAAACCTCCTGAGGACTCGATTGTGTCCTTCTCCTTGAAAGAGGGAAAGCTTATAGACTGAACTGAAAGGAACGAGAGATAATTCTTTTTGCATTTCACCGTCTGGTAATGACGCGTTTACACTGAGTGTTTGAGCATATTTTAATAATGTTGCGCCGATTCGATTCCATTCGGTTTTATGGGGAATATTGTGTTGCATTGCGTTGAAAAATGGTTAAACACTCGGTGTAAATGCGCCGCGAGGATTTTACAATTTTTCAACGAACTATGCATTTAAGTAGCCTTTCCCAAGGTCATAACCCATTGGCTGAAGAAGAAGTTAAGACAAAGTCACCTTCCCCAATACATACTAATTTCACATTATACTAGGTTCAGGTGCGGACTTACGATGGAGGGGGGTAACAGGGGTAACTTTCGAGACATCTCCCTCCAAACCTGGCAAATAAGACAAAAGAAAGGGAAAACTTCCTTTTTTTTTTGGCTTGTAAAATAGCAAAAAATTTGTGAACTTACCCTCCCAAAATCATCTGTCTAGTCCACCCCTGTGAGAGATTTATGTACACATACATTGACAGAAAATACAGAATACGATACATTATTACTATAGCCTTAAGGTTCTCCTACCCCCTCCCGATGATACCTCATTCGTAACCAATAATTTCCTACTGACTGACCCACATCTCGTTGAGTCATTCCGCTTTCCACAAGGAATGAATGACCATAAAACACGTGGCCAGAGAGAATGAGATCAATTTGGATATCGATCTCAAGGCCCACAGGAGAATCGCGAGAAAATGTCTCGATTCTACCTCCTCCCTTGCAAAATCAATCGTGACACTAGGACGCGCTGGATCAGGCTCCCATTTCTGGGGAAGTTTTCCATACACCTGAACCGTGTCCTTCGCCCTTTTGGCTTTCGTCCAGTATTATACAACCCGTCTCCGTGGGATTGTTCGTCGAGGGTGTTTACTGAAAGGAAATTCTGAAAACGCTTGAATTTTACTAGACCTTTTTTTCAAAATTAGCCAGTCAACAAGAGAAAAAAAAATTCAAATCAACTGAAAATACTGTTTTTTTTTTTGCTTTTTTCAAAATTTGTAGTCATTTTCATCACTTTTACTTGACCGTTAATGAAAATACTTGATTTCTATTTGACTTATTTGACTTTTTATCAAATACTCGACTTTTACTTG
The DNA here is from genome assembly GCA_035079385.1 of Aspidiotus rigidus. Taxonomy (NCBI): domain Eukaryota; kingdom Metazoa; phylum Arthropoda; class Insecta; order Hemiptera; family Diaspididae; genus Aspidiotus; species Aspidiotus rigidus. Next base: position 3,757,048 of record JAVHKY010000037.1, read on the forward strand.
ATTTACTTGCCTTACTGGACCGGTAGACACCCTGTGACGTCACGTTAAAGGACCCTAGCTATTCCGCAGGTCAAGAATAGTGGAGTGGAATGTAAGAACTGCAATGGCGTTTATAAAGAGGGAGACCATTCGCCAACTCAAGATTAGTGTGGCCGAGCATAAGAGAGCTTGGAAAAAAGGGAGTATAGGAGAATCGGATTTTGCGGACCATTCAACCACTGGCGGTCACAGTTTCAGGGAGGGGTCAGAAGTCCTCCTCTACAAGGAAAATTTCTACTTCAGATGCATCGCGCTCGAGCATACGATGTCACTGTGCTAAGCAGCTACATTCCTAATGAAGGGTCGATTGAATTACGAGTAGTCTACAAGTATGAATAACATTGCGATGACTCACTAGTTCAGTTCTGATTTCTTTGGATGTTCCAGTTTTCAGTCGTTGTTTGGTTAGTTGCTTTCACGTCTTTCTACATGATGGTTATTGCATCGAGGGCACTCGCTGATTGTTCAATTCTTTCTACGGTTTTCGCAACTCAAGTTTACATTGTGAAGTATCCCTCCCTCTTACCTCACCCTGAAGCTCTGAAAATTTTTCAAGGCCAATCTCACACTCATACTTTCCAGCAAATTGGTGACAGGGGTTTAGTAAAATTTGAAATATATTTTTCTAAAAAATCAAATTACAGGTTTCTGTGAACAAAGAAGCCACTATCTTGAGGCTAACCATGTTTCCTAGCCCCCTGGTAACATGGCGACATTCAACACCTTGGTGAGTTGCTGTTCACCTTCACACTGAAATATCAACTTCTGAAGCTAAGGTAGGGCTTTCTTCAATTTACTTTCTCACATTCAATCATTTGTTTAGAAATGGACAACCTCTGAATACTGAATCCAAAAATGTTTCGACAAGCCCTGTTGAGACATACTGTCTTAACAATTGAGTCAACATCGATACAAAGACGCCCGCGAAGTTGACTGGGAAGCCACGAGATACGAGTTTGCCCAAGTCCGGGAAATGAGATTTTTTCATTATATTTTCTTTTAGAATGGCATATTCAATTTCAAACATTTTGTTTTTTCTCAATAATTAGGCCCATGGACAACACCAGGCCTCGGCTAGCAATCATAGCACTATGAGCAGAGGGAGTAAAATTCGGATGAAAAAATTGTGAAAAGGTCGAAAACTCCCACCCCTCAATTACGATGTAGGGTGCGCTCTCTCTCTCTCCCGGGTTCGCGTCTTGGAGAAAGTGGTAAGCTATGCTGACGAGACGGCAAAGGGATGAAACAAGAAGAACGAGATAAGATTGAAAAACTGGTTGAGATTTACGAGACGCGAAAAAGAGAAAGAGTCACCGCGTCCAAATGGAAAGAAAAAATCATTTTGCAAATTTTCGCAAGCTGTACCAAAAATCAATATTTTGAATCTTCTTCATACGTACCTCTGACGTCATTAAAACTGGAGACATGGTTGAAGTAACTTGTAGAGATTTATTCATCACAGATTGACAGTGACCATTAAGTTTAGCCTTCTTGCACCAACCTCGGAGAGTGGATTCAGGCACACCAAATTCCCGAGCAACCGCTGCTTTTGTTTCTCCTTTTTGGACCTTCGTTATTGCCTCCATTTTTTGGACATCAGACAACTGTTGCAGACCGCGTTTATTCTTCCGGTGCTGCATTGATATCATCTTGTTGTACACCGCACGAAAGATCTGGAAAAGGCAGAAATATTAAATTTCTATACTGACAAGTGCGAAGTGTTGATCTCAGACGGAATAATCCATGCGAAAGGGGAAAAGTTGACATTTTTTATATAGCATTTTATCCAGTTCAAAGTTCATAGTGCTCAAAGAGATAAAAGATGTTCATTTTAATTGAAAATAGAAAAAAATTGGTCGATGAAATTTTATAATCTCCATTTTAGCTATATTATTCAATTCTCCCGAGAGTGCGTTTGAATATTTTTTTATTCATTTGAAAATAGCAGAAGGAACTCTCGATATTCTTCGGGAGCGACCTGACATTCTCATTCAGGCATTACCGATACCCTTTTCGTGGATTTTTCTTTTCCTTGATTCGCAAGGTGTATTTTAGTAGTAATTAAATTTCCGTAATAAACTCACGTCTCTTATAGCCGATGTCGTAGAATAATATTTTATTTTTTCATCTTTTTTTTTCTGGTTTCTTTCATTCGCATACAAACACATATATATATATACATATACAAATAGTATGGAACCAGCAGCTAGACCAGACACACACGCACTCCAATCATCTCTTTCTCCTCGTCTCGCTCATTCGAACTCTCTATCAGACTTTTAACTGGGACACAAATACGCGAATGCTGACATGTAATCGCGCGTGTCTGAAACTACCGCAGGACATGAGTCATCGGCCCGCTGCGTACACCCGAATAGTGGTCTCGACCAGCCAGCAATTAAGGATGCGATCTTGGCTCCGTAATCGGAATTCGCGAGAAAGAGAGCGACCGTAAGGTGAATTATTTTTCGATCAAGTCCGTCTGCACTAACTTGATTTGGCTCGGTTGCATGGGAATAGGCGACGCGGCATGTTACCATTCTATTCTCTTCTGTTTTATAGTCGGCGTACTCGACTAGTATGTTTTTTTTTTTCTTTCTTCTTGCAAGCTATTCCTCTCTCGTTCTCTGACATAATTATTTCTCTTTCTTTTTTGTAGCTCTCTCGTCTCTTCCGAATTTCGCGAGACTTTCGTTACTGGCTAAATATTTATCAAACCGTGTGTTTCGTGACGACGCAAAGCTAACTACTACGTTATTGCAGACTGTTTCTTACAAGGTGGCTGCGGCTTACCCAGTCTACCTCCTTAGTTAATAATCGCATTTATGGAGTACGGTGAACACGTCTGTGCAATTCTTTTCCTCCTCAATCTCTACACCGAATCATCAAATTTAGAAGTCATCACCCTAGGCCTATCGCGAGAGGACATCGAGAGTCCGCTGATTCGTTCAACAAGTGGAGGAAAAGATGATTTCTATACTACAAAAAACAAGCCGAATTGGTGAATTCTTGCAAGACAGCACTACAAAAGAAAAATACACCAGTTTCTAGTAGAGTCATAATTATAGGATGAAAATAATTTGATCTTTTATCAATAAATTGAAAATTGATGAGCCCTAAATACACATACTGTAGAAAGTGGAAGTATGTTGCACAGAATGAGGTTAGTCAGCATACAACGAAAATTTTCAATCCACAAATGTACGGCAAATATTTTGCATTGTGTGCGTGGATTTAGAAGCGAAACTAGGATAAAAGAGATGGGTGTCAATTCAAATAATGGTCGTAAAATTTTAGGTCATTTCCAGACGGTCTAGATGAGAATTTGTGAAGTACCATCATGATATTCTATCACCTGAAAGTTGAAAACCTTATTTTTTGACGCTTTTATGCTTCGCAGATTCTCAAAATAAGTCGTTCAGTTCTACAATAAAGTGCTGTTGTACGCGGCTGCGCGAATTAGGGAGTAGGAAGCAAAATATATTTAGAAAATGCCGAGACCCACCCGCTCCTCCTTCTAGCTGTACCGCCGCTGTCTGTAAGACAACTTATTTGAAAGTATGGTCGAAGGTTGGTGCATCGAAGATCAGACGGATCTGTTACTGCGATTCCATCAGCAGCTGCCGCGTCAGCTTCGGACGACTTCCTAAATTTGGTATCGTTCGATGGTGCAAAAGGCTGCTCAACTAGTTTCGATTGCCGTAAAGACAGTAATTATCGGAATGATCGGGTTAATCATACTCGTACACATAACAGACGGATATTTTTTTCCCCCAATAAAACGTTAAAAATATTTGAACGTGTACTCGAATTGCAAGAGAAGCGAGTCGAACACGACTCTGAGCAATTTTTTGACGAAAATGAATTTTTATAAGTTTCCTAATTTCTTACACTCACGCCTAATGTTATTTTTATATTTTCAAAAAATAATGGTGAATTTAATTATACTTTCAATTTTTCAGTACATTGGCGAGACAAAGAGTCAAGTAAAGTAAATTAGTTAACCAAACAACCAATAGTCCATCTCCAACAGTATTTCTTGGCCATTTGGCCTAGTTAAGCCACGTACTTAAGCCTCGCCTCCAGTATCCGGCTCAACCTCTCTCATTTAGTTGAACGCTGTCCACCAATATTACAAGCCCAGCCTAGTTCAACACTCACGATGTGCTCTCAACTTGGTTTAGGCCCCCTCGGAAATTGTGGACCAGCCTAGTTCGGCACTTTTAGCCTAGCTCAGTTTTCTTTGTCTCTGACAAGGCAAATCCATTAATCTAATTCAACCCTCTCTCCTTTCTTCTCTTCTAACTACATACTGTAAGTAACTTAGTTCAGCCCCTCTTCTAACGTATATTTGAAGAAAAATATTCTGGCACAGCCAACTGAATAAAGATAATTTTTTATGTCTTTTCAACTATCTAATATTTTGATCTTTTTCTTGCAATTCTGGTGAAGAATCCGAGTTTAGAATCATCAATATTGTCGTTGGATCGGAAAAAACCTCCTATGTGGCAAAAATAAAATTTTACAGGAGAAGCAAAAAACTGATTGATTTTGTGAAAAGAAGGTCAAAATACTTTGGAAACGTCTCATTAAATGTGGAAAAGCTTCTTTGATACAGTAGTAACAAAAAATTTTCAAAATTCTCTAAAATACGGCGGTATTGGGCGATAAATGCACATAGGAGGAATTCCTGGCCCTAAATATTGCACATAAGAGGTTTGCTCTGCACATAGGAGGTATTCAAAACCGCTCCTACCAGCGTAATTTTGAACTTAGCACATAGGGGATTTTTCCAGTCGATGCGCCTTGAAATTCCGCGTCCAACCATATAAAAAAGTTCATTTCTCAAAAAATGGCACATAGGAGGGTTTTTCCGATCCAACGACAATATACTAAGCTTATACTAGGTTTAGGCCTCTTTTATACTAGGCTTGTAAGCTCAACTGCTGGTCGTACAAAATGTTGTACATCAGGGTGTCTACCAGAATTGAAAAATGGAAATAGTTGACATTAGTTGACTTTTTTTCGATATTTTATTTGACACCCCCCTCCCTCCCTCCCTCCCTCCAAACTAATATCGTAATTTCGGCATTTTTTTATTCGTTTGCAAGAATTAATATTTAATTGAGAAAAGTATCATTTTAAAAGTCAGAAGTTTGTTGATTATACCTTAATATTGTGCATATCAAGTATAGGAAGACATGTGTAAAGCATTCTTTACACAAAATTATGCATTTTTGGACTTTTTAGTTGACCTACGGATAGAAAAGTTGACTTTACTTGACTTGGTTGACCTGGTAGACACCCTGGTACTTGATATAAGGTGGTACTTGCTTAGTCCACTGTCATGGTGCCTACTCAAAGGAAATCCTGAAAATACTCAACTTTAACTTGCCTTTTTTTCAAAATTAACGAGTCAACAAGGGGGGGAAAAAAAGTCAAATTGGCTAAACATGCTATTTCTTTGCTTTTTAAAAAAAATTTTGTCATTTTCAACATTTCTACTTGACCGTTAGTGAAAATACTAGACTTCTACTTGTTTACCTGACTTTTTATCAAATACTTGACCTTTACTTGATTTATTTGACCGGTAGACACCCTGATTGTATATTCGACTGAGTGGCTCCCTCCCCGTTTTATGCAGTATTTTGTACTGCTTGTATATTAACTTCATAGTAGGCCTAGAACTCTCTTCGTTCCATGTAGTTAACAACTTGTATACTATACTAGGCCTACGCCTCCACCTATTCTATGCAGTATATTAATTTTATATTAGTCCTACGCCTTCACTTTTACTAGCCTTATCCTAGGTGTAAGCCTCTTTTATACTACCTTCTACCAGGAGGCTTGCACTAGTTAATATTAGCTCTCTACTGCAAACTAGTTTACAGCTCAACATCTGAAGCGAGAAAGCCACTTAAGCTGAGATAAGCCTAGTATAAAACTAATAATTATACTGAAGACAGAAAGCGTACATAGAGAAGCCTAGATAAGACTAGGTTAGCCGAGTATAGGCGAGCAGTATTTTGTACCAGCTTTACACTGGGAGCTCTCTATCCTGGTATGAAACCAAATCTGAAGAGAGAAAACCAATATCCAGTATTGTAGACTAATACTAAGCTGACCCCTGAGAGAGACTCAACCTAATTGTCTAATCACTCAACCTAACATATTGTACGACACTAGACGTATACTAAGCTGAAGCGAGCAAGCCCCGTAAGCTACTCAGCCTGTACTGTATGTTACACCAACTTTAATTGCTAAGAATGGAGGCAATCGAGCGGAGCTGAGCTTATGAGCCGCTCAGTCTAATATACAGTAGACTAAACAGGTACTACTTTATACCAACAACTAGATTTTGTACGACCAGTATTCAATGAAGTTACAATAACTATCAACTAGTTAAATAGGGGAAGACCCTCGACGTAATTACCCTTCATACTAAACAGCTTTTCAATCCGTGACGCACCGTGAAGTAAGTGGTCATAAACCCACCTCTAACAGTAGTGACGTCATCAGCTCGTCACTCCTTCATCGCTAATCCCAAAACTATACACCTTTGTGACAGCATCATTCCGTGCCGCGAAGTGAGCATTACATATTTCAAAAGATATTGACGGACAACCTCTCTTGGAGAAGGCATATCCATGTCAAAAATATCTTAAAACAAATAAACTGTTGTACCTTTCACTCTATATTATGTAATAATTAATAAATGGGATGGTTTCTTCGAAGCTACGAGACATAATTAATAGCGTAGAAATAAATTACAATCATTGTAACACAAGAAAAAATTAAAAAAAAAATTTCCATTAAAAAATTTTTTTCTTATGTTACGTGATTGTAATTTATTTCTACGCTATTTATTATGTAATTAATATTTCTAAAATTACATCAATGCAAAATAACGTTTTTGGATCAAACCTCATAAAAACGGAGGCTAAAAGATACCACAGAAAATTATCCAAAATACTCCTGAGGAAAAGAGAGAGAGAGAGAGAGAGAGAGATCGCACCCTACATCGTAATTGAGGAGTGGGATTGAGCGAGTATAATGTTGTTGCTGGTATTTGAAAGACGATGATTGAAGTGTAAGTGCGGTGCTATCGAATGGTATTTGTAGTACCCTTAAAAAGGTTCTTTCAAAATTCTTAGAATAATATCATCTCATAAATGAAGAATGTAATAGATTTAGTACGCATTTCAAACAGAGTAGAAGCCCGATTTCCTTCAGAATTGAAGGAGTTATCCCAAAGAAATTTAGCAGGTTGAGGTAAAGTCATTAAAGCGAATTGATTGAATCATCTACCTGACGAACTACAAAAATATTCGAAGATGACCATAGATACCCGCGGAAGAAGATGCCACGACCAAGGTTAGAAACTTGGAGACGTTCCGACGAGCTTATGACCACATATTATGATTCCAAGATACGCGTAGCTGAAACTTGAGATTTCAACTTCTAAGATATAATGAAACTTGGAAAAATCTTGATAGCGAGCTGAATAAATATAATTACACTTGCGATATATACAGGCTTGAAAAATTTTCGATTTCACCAAATAATCGATCATTGAAACGTTCCTTGTTCGCCTTACTAGCATAGTTCATAAATAAGACCTCGCGAGCAGTAAATCTTTCTTCTTACTGGAATGGCTAACAACCAGAAAAGAAATATGATATTTGGTTTCTTTTACTTGAAATTTTACTGCAACCTACTAAATGTTATTTGGATTCCTTCAACAATCCTACAGAAATTGAGTTTTAATACTGTTCGAAAACTTCTCGTACAAAAATTTACAAGTAGACCATCATTCAATAAAATATGAATCAATTCCGCACATCCTCTTCAATCGGTCAGGAATGGATTTTTCATCGAGAATCATATTCAGATATTGGGCGTAACTTTGGCATCCTGTTCGCTCAACACCTAACGAGCCATTCTTCTTGCCATCAAGGTCTATCTACCTTCCCCAACAATGTTTACAGAATTCAATGTGTTCGTCAACTGGACCATCATAATATTCTAGAACTTGAAAAAATTCTCAAAACCAAAGCATCTGAAATATCAAATATCATTGTTCTGATCACACCTTTGATTAAGCTCTTCTGCCCAACTTTCTTAATGGCAAGAATAATAAAGGATTAAGAACATCTGAAAATCTTACAGGTTCCACATCAACCCACAGGACGACTCTGAATTCATTACTATAGCTTTGCATTCGGCTCATATGTGACTAACCAAACAAACAGGGACCTGCACACAAGGGCAAACTACTTCGAGAGATTCTGACAAATCCTAATTTTTACCCTTTTTCTTCTTCTAAAGCTGCGCGCACAAGTTTCTTGAAATCCGGTACCTCACAAAAGATGAATTATTTTTGCAAATTGATCTCTGTATTAATTACTGCTCATTTTTTGGTAAGTTTAAGTTTCGTCTTAAAGCCTCTCGTAGCAACGGGGCTCACTTAACAAAGCTGCTTGTGACACTTTACCATACAAGAAGTAGTCGATCAAAACAAAAAGTCAGGCAAACTTTGTAGGACTTCGTTCGCTAGAAGACGTTCTTTTTTGGAAGGGAATATGCAAAAGTATTTCCGACGCTGGAAACGATACAGTTTCTCAGTTTTTTGTTACCACATCTAGTGAGATTCGCGTTCCGATCAACGAGAAAATCTGACAAGCAACGTATTCAAAACACAGCATTAATATGTTGGTATTGCAAAAATGGGTAAATTGACACTGGGGGGGGGGGGCGTCTGACAAAAGTTTCAATTTCCGAGCTGTATATGATAAGAGAAAGACTTGAAACTGACGCGGGGGGGGAGGGGGTTTCGATAATCGAGAGTCAAACTTTTTTCAAATCCCGTCTCCTTATCGAGTATAGCTCGGAGGTCAACATTTTCCCAGTCTTCCTCACATCATGTATACCCCGAGAGTCGAATTTTTTCAAGTTACGCTCCTGTCATGTAATATAGCTTGAAAGTCGAAATTATTTTTTCCAAATTTCGCTGTGGTTCATAAGTCAACATTTTTCCAATTTCTCTTCGTATAGTTAGGTTAGGTCGCTTGCCGGCCGGCGGAAATTTTCTCCAAAATAACCCTCGACAGAACAGGTTCCCTATTAAAACGTCCTAATTCTTCTACTTTTTCTGTAGATGGAAAAATGAATAAAGAAGAGAAAAGCAAGAAAATTCACATTTCCCTGTCTCTTGGATTCGCCCATGTCAGCAACCCTACCGGATTGAAGGCTTCAAGTTTGACGGTATTGTTATAGACCGATTGACGTACGACGTTTGGGGATGAGTTATTGTAAGCAAAACTATCCATCGTTGTTGCCGAAGTACGTATTGACTCCCATAACGGAGAGCAAAGAGTATCATGTTCGGAAATAAGAAATTTCTTAAATAATGTCAGAGATTCCTAAGCGAATACTAGGAGGTTCTCAATATAGAAATTGTTCATAAAGCTCCTGGAATCTGAGAAATTTTCCACTTCCAATGAGTAACGCTCCGTGGGTTATTCTTATGGAAGGGAATACGTGCGTTGCCAACAATTTGGGTACTTTTGCTTTTTGTGATTCGCGTCTGTGCCGTCAGAGTGAATCAATCTAACCTCGAGGGAACATGTACTCGTAGATGCCGAAAAATACTTTATTCTGCGGCTCTTGTAATTCTTTTTTCATTTTTTTTTCTAAGTATTTTTTGATATGTCGGGTCGTAACCTGGAGAATCGCATCCACTGGATTACTCGTAGATGCTTGATCAAAAGACACCGACTTTTACTGAGTTTCAAAATGAGTGGAGAACCGAAGTTTACCTGGCCTTGGAGGTCGCAATTAAATTTCTTAGAAAAAAAAACACATCCCAGAAAGGTAACATACAATTCTTTGGACTCATGAAGACTATAGCAGTGAGCATCGCATATGACTGTGAAGATATTGGAAATCTTTTTTCTAAAACGTTATCTTTTTCAACGTCGCGGGTGCAGACACACACAGAGACTACAGGATGGCGACATTTGGGACCGTTTCAACCTCATTCGTCACGGATGTCATTCTGCTTCTAATGTATAAAAAAAAGCAAAATTAACGTTCTTCCTGCGGTGCTGTACACTACACATTTGCGAACCTTTTTTTTTTTGACACTACTCGCGGAGATACCCGCACAGACTTACAAAAGATCTATACACAATTGGAACACGCAACGAAGAAGAAGATGAGAAATTGAAACCTGTATTCGCCACTGATACAGACAAGGATATTCGAGGTGGCAAACCTAGATTTTATTGATTTCGTTCAAGGGAAGGTGTCAACAGCACTTTTGATCGCTATAATATGTCTCTTTAAAATAAGAGAAGCACCCACGAAGAATCAAATATCTCAAGACACGTATTTAAGAAGCAAAATGACTGATAAACTGGTACAAAAATCTGCAGGAGATACAAAATGGTAAACTGGAAGGTGAAAAACTGTAAATTGAAAAGCAATAGAACAAAAATTGAAATGTAAAAACCTGTAAAACACTCTATATTATAAAATCATAAGAGGATCGAGGCCAATTTTAGGCAGAGCAAACTATTAAAAAATGAATATTGAAATATCTTCGACTGTAATTAAGATACAGATCTTATTAAACGTGATGGACACTTCATAAAAAATGTTCATTCAGACGTACTCTTGTACATCAATTTCGGTCTATCTTGGGAAGCGTTCGGTGACAATACCACAATTTCTTCAATTTCGATTAAAAATGTGGACACAATGGTTTGATATAGGACGTACAGCTACTATTATTGACTTCGTGTTACACCCTCTTCACCTATGGTTTTTTCCAACGAGAGTACGCACACAATGAATTAAAAGGAACCTACAGGTACTATTGTTGAAGTCACGTATTTCATACTCGTTTCTTGAAGGAGAGGAAAAATGTAGAACAGTATTCAATAAGGATTCGACCAGCAAAAAAATACACAAAAACTAAGAGTCACATTAAGGTAGAAGAGATTTGTAAAGAAGGTGTACCTCGCTACGACGCCACCAAGACTAAATCCTAACTTTGTCGCATGCCGCGATGTGCGAGTCTATCTTTACGCGTTCGTCTTTCTTCTTTAATGTAATAGGTAGGAACTAAATAGTCAATAGTATAGGGCTTTTCCATATTCTCCTCCGTCTTATCGAAATGGTAGTATTTCTAACATTGCACTTATGGGTGTTGTTGGATTGCATACTCATTTTCATTGTGGAGTAGTTTGCCATAAGAGCAATGTTAGAAATACTACCATTTCGATAACACGTAGGAGAATACGTATGCAATGCGCCGATATGGAAAAGCCCTATACAGAATACATTGTGGACTCAACACCACTACAGGTCTACAGTCTTGACTGCGTCGAGAGCCGCGGTGATGTACATGACTCTATTTCAGCTGTCTTATTCTATTTCCTTGGGAAAATGCAGATTATATTTGATGTAGGATATCGCTGACTTCCGATGCGTTGGCCGATGGGTTGGCAGGTCGTCTTAGGCGGCCGGTGAAGCCGCTAGTGGGCTGATGTACTTGAACTCTGTAAATTGAATTTTGCACAGCCTGTAAGTTGGAAAGTTTGCATGGACCATAATTTGAAGAGAACTTTACCCTACTGTCCTTACTCGAGGACAAAAGAGGGGGCAGATTTGAAGTATTCGTGTCAAAAATTATAACAATAACGTTGGAGCGATACTCGCGGAGTAAAAAGCAAGCACTATCTATCAAAGATAGAATTAGCGTGTGAAGATGGTAATATGTATTCTAAAAGCAGTCATCTGATCGAAAATTGAACAATTTCTCTGAAGGTATAAGCGGAAAGATTCATCTAGAGGAAATATTTTGTAGGAAGGCTATCCCAGGATCAAATTGGAAATTCAGAAAGAAGTAAAAGTGTTGCAGAAAAAACAGAAGAAGAAATACGGGTATCGGCTCGTACATCCCACGGCTTTAAGGGTGGCAACCGCTCGCAAAACAAACGCTCGCGAGCCGATAAGAATTACGAGCGAGCGGCGCTCTTCTTAGAAACCGAGCATGAGAGCGAGCGTTAATGGCGAACCGGTTCGCGTGCGGAAATGAGCGACAGCTCACGAACGAGCTTTTCTAATGATTTTTTGATTTTTTCTTCGCCTATATACAGAGTTGGGAAGCTCAATCGTTACCCGAAAGTAACGTAACGATGGGTAAATAATGGGTAATGGTACCGATTCAAAAATCTCTTGTGTGGGTGAAGAGGGAATGTTACCGGTAGGTAACGTGCCAATAGGCTAACAATAGGTAAAGAACAATCGATCGTTACGGTATTTGCCCAACCCTGACTATTGAGAATTCAAGGAAGCCTAGACCTGGTATAAAGCTAGTATAAAGAAGGCCTAGAATTACTATAAGCCTAGTATAAAATAGGACGTCATCAGTGACTTGGATCTATATCAAAGACTTCATTATATAGCTCAAAAATTGAAATTTTTCCAAGTTTTTCGCCTGGCGGATTTCACAAAAGAAAAGGCACATAGAATAGGTTCCCTGATAAAATTAAAATAAGACAAGCTGTTTTGCACGGGGCCCCAAAGCTCATGGATCCTCCACTGCCAAAGCAAAGTTTGCCATGGCCTCCATTTTTTTTTTTTTTTGTTTCGTGTTCGTTCAATATTGAAGAAGTCGTTGATTTCCCCTAACAAAATTATTCTTCAAATCCACCCCCGTTTATACACCTCCATGTTCAGAATTTGCCTAAGTCTCAAAGTAAGTCTAAGCCTCTTCCACCTTCGGAACCACGACTTTCTAAAAAGGCGGCGTACAATTTTCCCGAATGACTCCCCAGAAAACAGATTTCCTGTCCAGTCTGCCCCCCCCCTACTGATGACACAGCTCAGGGGTCTTGAACGACTTCCCTGCTCTTTTTCTCTCTCCTCAGAACCACAGTCTCTCATTTATAAAGCTCGGAGGTGAAAATCTTTCCAAGACCCGATGATTCAAAGTTCGAAATTTCCCCAAGGGTAGTGTCGTTGTTGAGGAAATATTCATTTACTTTTTAGGAAAGGATCGCGCGATCTCAATATTTAGCGGACTGCGTATGAAACATGGCACATAAAGCTGCTTACTTTGCTATTATCACTGTTGGTTTCTGTATTGGGTTACTCATGCGTGAGAAATGAAGGAGGAATGGCATGTATAAAAATTTTTATCGTTGATGTTAGAGGCTATCAGGTAATCTACCTAACTTACTATAATGATTAACTGAAAACACCAAGGAAAAAAAATTGGGGGAGTGGTTCGGGGTGGAGGGACAACCCCATAGATGTAAAATTCAATTCTCGATACTTCACATCATCATAAATTTCCTTCTATTATTGATAGTTTCCGCTACAAAGACAAATAATTAAAATTTGATGTATTTTTGAAACTCATTTTTTAAATTTGCACCTCAAGGGTTGCTTTAAATTACTCTTTTATAATGGGTAAAAATGTAGAAGAGTCTTCAAGGAACAATTTTTGTCTGAAAATTTTTCTTGTAAGACTCATAGGAGAAGATATACACGCAATTTTAAGAAAGGAAGGAGGGTGGTTCCTGTGATGGGGTGGGGCTGGAAAAAATGGCATCCATACCTAATTCGCTCTAAATACTTTCTAGATTATGGGTATCAGTCATCGAAATGCTTCTAAGACGCCGATCACGTGGAAGCTATTTTTGCTGCAATTTGACTATACTGCGCTGAATCGAACCGAACGCGAAGTGTTTACTGTTTATCACCGTCCCCTCCAACATGGAAAGTAATTGGATTTTGATAGTTCTCAAAATGATTCCACATTTTCAGTTGCAAAAAGTTAAATTGTTGCAGAGTGCTGATCACGCACAAATGAAGAGAATGAAAGGGTTAAAAAGAAAGTTTCCGCCGTTTACCCTAATAAATTTGCCTCTTCACTCCAAGTGAATCGGTCATCTGAAAAGCCACCCAAGTCTATGGAAGTAAATACACAAAACAGTGTGATTGAAATGTATAATATTATCCTAGAACAGAAGAAGTGTTGCCCAATCGAACCGTGACTATATTGAAGCGCAAATTGTTTATCACCACCCCCCTCTCTTACAGGGAAGTAAGTGGACTTAGGTGGGTTTCAAAATAACCGATATTACTAAGACACAAATTAAGCTACCTTCGGTATTTCTTTTTGTTTGAAATTCGTTGTGAAGATACTTTGTTTCGAAAATGATTAGAAATAGTATTTTGATAAAATTGTGACTTAAGTAGCCTTCAAAATGACCGATTCAAATATTAGATGAGGAAACCTGAAATTTTTTCTCATACTAGTTGTGATCTAGGATCTTCCAAACATCGAGAAAATTCACCGCCCACTCCCATTTTAGTACGGATATAATACGTAGTTTTTCTAGCAAAAAGTCAGTAGAATAAGAACCATTACTCGGTCGGATATACTGCTACACGGTGTAATGAGAACTGCACCCGGCACTTTCATTCATGATTTATTTGAGTAAATCAACGCCTCGTTTATAGCGTAATAGCGCGTCGCAAAAGAGAGGGACAACAAAGTCGTTAATATTATACTCCAGCTTTATTAAAAAGTACGAAATAAGGCACACTCTAAAATGGAATGAAGTGATCGCGAACCAGACGAAGGTCGTCACAGGTGATGTTGAAAGTATCAGGGTCGGGGCGGGGAGCAGCGCCAATGATGAATCGATTTCCCTCGTACGCACCGTCGACAAATAAAAAACAAAAAGCCGTAAAAAGCGCAAAAATATTTGTCGGAAATAAAATTTTCGTTCCGAATTTCGATGTACGACGGACTGTAAACTTGACAAGTATGAATACTTTCTTCGGCGTCCAGAAATTTTTGCGAAGTCAGGAACAGTGCCGGAAACTTATGTTTTCAATGTGTGTCAAAAAGATGGCAAAAATTAAAAACACACGAAATTTACGTCATAATCATAATTCAGGTAAATGTCTACGTGTAGCAAGAAATTTTCCATGTGTAGCGAGTGCACGCTTGATACACCTAAATTTCCACCCATGCTGCTGTAAATTGATGAAAAATAAGGTGCATTTTAAGCCCAAACGGGAAATTGGTAACACGATTCATTAATTAACATCTATACAGACAACGTGCGTAAACAAAGCATTTCCATCGAGACACGGCACGACAGATCTGAATCGGGAATTCCACTATCGCGGACACCGGTTAACCCGGCACGTTTTCAGCGACTTACCAAATATTCAGAAGACGAGCAATGTTTCGCTCGATTACGCAGGGTGTAGATTTTCAAGAACGTCGGCTTTTGATTCCCGTACAACGATTCAATGTATGATCGGCATGATATACTTCCACAAAATGTTTCAATTCAATTAAGATACTAGCACTATCGAACAATTGACTGAATTTATAAATAAATTCGTTTGTGAATGAACAAGTGCGGATTTTTTTTTTATCGTAAGAACACGAGTTTTTCACTTTCGTACACGGTTTGACTGCGTAATCGAAAGAAAATGAAGAAGGTCTAAATCATGCGACCGTCTCATTTTTCGACATGTTTCGACACATCGACGACGCTCGATAAACCACCACCGCGCGATAAAGGGAGAAAAAAAAATGTTGAACGTAAGAAAAAGACGCGGAAAATACGAGCAGAAAACACCGGTACTCACTGAACTAGTGCCGACGACGTACTGCACGAATGTACACAACAGCGATACTGTGAACTATGCGTATGTCGACGAGAGATCCTTTGATCAATACCCCCTCTACTGTAGGCATTTCACACCCGTGCCTTTCCTGTCCCAAAGTGGACACGATATATACGTCTTACATCGCGCGGTGAGGTATAAACTGGACGCCCATCTCTTGATGATGCTACTTCAGGAAAGTTCGCCAAAAAGAGTTGCGACGATAACGGGTAATGCGTACCGCGAACCCGGTCTGCGTTCGTTCTTTCCTTCTCTCTTTTTTTTTTTTCGTATAATGATGAAGCATTAAAGGGAAAAAATGAGAGAATTCGCGAAAGAAACGACAACGAAACATAGCAGAGGCGAGGTAGACGATCCTGAAGCGACAGAACTCACTACTATCAAAATACTGCGAGTTGCGACTCCTAAAAATATTTTACATATGTATACCTGTACTTTTTCTTCAAGGTTTCTGGTAGACGGTATGTAGGGCATGTCTGAGAAAATTTTAAAATGTCCAAAAGAGACATAATCAGAAAAAAAAAATTAATATGTACTATCCTCCGACGCGACGATTCGAAAATTTTATCTAAAAAAATATTTTCGGACTTTTCAAAAGTTCGAGAACTGAAACAGAAAAATTACACAAAACGATGAATGAGGGGGTAAATTACTTTCCGCTTTTAAATATCGCTACATTTTATTATCTTCTGATCCTAAAATCGCGCTAAAAATCCTCAATTAATTTTTAATAAAGTCTCTATCTTAAGTGAAAATTAATATCAACGAGTAAAGTGTTTGTAAATAACAATGTCCTATAGCTTCCCAGGAATGTGAATAGTGTGAGGTAATCTCAAATATATTTTCAACGCTGAAAACGATTCTCCTTAAAATTTTTTGCTAGGGGAAATATGTGTATTAGCTTTTAAATGTACACAAAAAATAGGTGAAACCTATATAAATTTAGCAGTACATGTTCACAAATGATAGAAATACAGTACTTAGTTACCTATAGGAAAATTATTCCCGTTGGGAAAGATTGGCACGATCGACACAGAAAAATGACATTTTTTTGACAAATTATTGTCATTTTGTCAGAGAGAGTGCCATTGCCTCTAAAAACGACAATTTTTTGGCAAATTATTGACAATCAAGATAGAAGTGCAATGCGGTTTCTACGATCCAATTTTCTGCCAATTATTTGTCAAATCCAAGTCAATTTTATGCCAAGATCCAGCCAATATTGGGAAGATTAGCACAGTTGACGCAGAAAAACGTTTTATTGTCAAATTATTGTCATTTTTACAAATGAAGAACAATTGACCAAGAGAAGACATTTTTTTGACAGATGATTGGCATCCAAGGTTAAGATCCAATATTCTGTTGTTTTTTGTCATTCTCAAACAATTCGGCACAATTGACAGAGAAAAACGACGTTTTCATGACAAGGTAATACCATTTTGGTAAAAGGAAAACAATTAACCAGAAGCTCACGGGTTCTTTTACAGACAAAAAAGAGAGGAGGTAAGGAACGCCTTTTTGTGGGGCACATGGGATCTGAAAAATGTAGTTGGTCATGAGAGAGGGATATGGAAATTTTGACCTCCAACCTATATAGGATAAGAGAGGGATTTGGAATAATTTCGCCTCCAAGTTATGTACAATAGGAGGGAGACTTGGAAAAATTTTTAATTTGTTGGCCAGCTGGACAACAGACGGCGGACGTTTTTTCCAAAAAAAAACCCACAATAAAACAGGTTTCCTGCTGGAAAATGATACTTTTCCAACAGATTATCAGAATCCAAGCTAGAAATGTATCGTTTTCTTTGAGATCTAATACTCTGTCGTTCATTTGTTGATTTTCAAAAATCCAGACAATTGGTCAAATTACTAAATTGACAAGAAATATAAACTCATTTGAACCAGACATTCTTTAGGATCGCTAACAACACAATAATGATATTTTTACCAATTTTTACCACACGAGATGGCGGTTGCAAAAGCCGTCCAAGCGACATTTTTTTGAATCTGGCAAATGGGCTCACTGTCATGACGCAATCAGAAGTCTCTTCCCCAAAATGACAGATTGTCGCTTGGACGGCTTTTGCATAACGCAGTTTATTTGAGAAATCTTGACAAATACCTAAGTCAATTTGCGGCGCATGTTGGTTCATTACTCGACTCAGAAAAGACGTACAAACGTTGTATTGGGCTCAAATTGAAGATCAAATCGAGTAGAATTGAGCTTTAAGTCCAACATTTTGTATTTTGGGGCTGAAACACATTTAGAGCAAACTTCCATCTAGCTGCTAACATCTTTTAGCTTCATCCAGTATATACTTATAAGAGAAATATGAGAAATTTGAAATATCCATTAAGTATGTCTGTCATCTCATCTTTATAGATATTTTTAAAACATTTTTCAGGGGATGTCGAAAGCCCAAATTTGCTTTATTCAAGTAATTTGTCATTTTCCCCCCAAACCTCCAAGGTATAATATTTTTGAGATATTTTGCCGGTTGAATTTTAGAATATTTTTCAATATGTTTTTTGAGAAAAAAAAAAAAAAATTCAAGTGCCAAGGAATTACCTATTTTTTTTATGGTTTTTATGTTTTTTTGTTATAACTTTTATAAATTGGGTACGCCAATTTAAAAATAATGCTTTATATTTTTTTAAAAGCTTTGTTTACTTGTTTTCTTTTTCAAACAATGATTAAGACAATTTTCCTAGTTTGAAAATTAATACTGAAAAAGACGTTTTTATTTGTTTGAGCAATACCTCGAAAAATATTCAAGCTTTGTTGATTTACCATACAGAATAAATTTTTTTTTTCATTCTCGCAAGCAAAATCCAAAAAATTATCAAGGTTCAACTTCTTTTTTTCTCTTTTTTTTTCCCATCAAGAATTATAATAATTATTATGATTTCTTTTTAAATCCATTTACAAGCTCTTCAAGATTATCAGCTCAATGGGCGGAAGGAGGTTGAAAGTGAGAAAAGAAGAGAGTACAAGGCGTAAATGTTGTCATGAAGATTTATGAAATGAAAAAATTTTGTACTGATCAAAAAATCATTGAGGTCGAAAAGTAGGTGTTTTCAAGCTTTTTTGTTTCCTATTTTGCAAACAACATCTCAAAAACCATGGTCAACCCAAGAATCTTCAATTCCAATCAAAGATGAGTACTTGAGGAATATTCCAAGCCAAAAAATGAATATCTGAAAAATATTCCAAGCTTTTCTGAATGAAATTTCAATGTTTCCAAATTTTCAAAGTCACCATCATTTTCAAAGGTAGATCGCACATTTTTGCACTGCAGGAACTGATTCCATTTTAAAAAATTAATTTAATTCATTTATAGAAAAATTAATAAAAAAAAAAAAAAAAAAGATGAATGGTTTACAAGAGACATTTCTAGTGAGCTGAGGCAAAGTACATAATAGCTTAGTTATGCATATGATTTGATTTGTGTTATTCTTGTTCAGCGTCTTATTCTAGGTTAGGGGTTGGATGGGTGACCGCACTGCCAAAAGTGTACCAAAACTGAGTCAATTCTATGCCAAATCTGAGTCAATGTTTTGCCAAAATGATACCAATTTATTGTCGTTTTTTGCTAAACTGGTATTGACAAACTACTGTCGTTTTTATGCCATTTTTTTGTCAATAAAAGTGCATCTTAAAAACGCATCACTTCTCGCTGATTGGTTGAATACTGTGCCAATTTGCCAAAATCAGTGTCAAAATTTACACATTTTGGCAGTGTCGATTTTGTGCCAATCATTTCCCAACGGGTTTCAATTTTTGCAAATTCTGTGTACAGTCATTTATGACTATGCATTTTGATCTCTGTATCAAAACAATAACCAATTAGAGACATCTAGAATAAAATTAAGTAAAATCATTGTAAAAAAAAAGAAAAAGATGAAGAAGAAAAAAAAACTTCCATTAAACTTCTTTAAATCCTCTCGGAAGTACCAATAGAAGGTAAAATTTATCCTTCTCTATTACCGCTTCATAATGTATCGCTATAATATTATAGAAAATCATTGTGTTATTACTCCAGAAACTGAAATAAAAGTTAGCACTCGCATTCATCTTAAATCTGAAAGTAACAGCTGCAATTCCATAGGTCATTTTATTTTATGAATGTTATCTACTCGTACATTGATATTGTACAGGCCATTTCAGTCGTCAGTGTTTGGAGCAATGGGAGCATTCACCGCTAATGTAACAGGTGTCAAATCCGTCAAAAAAGCATTTGATCAATATTTCAACGTTGAGCCACAAATAAGGGACAGTCCTTTTTCTGCAAATAGACCAGATTATCGTGACGTCACGAGCTTCACATCTGGTCTCCTTCGACGATTTATTACATGGACATACCATATTAATGAGAACGTGAAGCCAAACAAAGGGATTTTGTTGATGGAATACCGACTGTTAAGGAAGGTGAGAAAAGAGCGAAGGTAGGAAAGGGAACCATTCCAGACGCATAAGACATCTCTACATATCGGTGCCAATAAACAATGTAGGGGATGAGATGAACACCAGAGTCGAAGACTTTGTTCTCAAAACGTTTAAGAAAGATCTCGGAAACCAAAGATCCGAGGGGAAACCAATATTAGGGGGGAACTCAGATTTTTCTGGTAAAATTCAAATGGAAAGCTACCTAAAAGAGTTTTGAAATTGTTAGAGGAGATTCGGTTCCAATTTTTGTATATCTCATGGCTGGTAACGAGTTGTGTCCCAGCCAATTTTATGATGTTTGAGTTGTGACCCACCATGCATGATTTGCGTCCTGAAGTAAAATGACCAACATAGGAGTTCCGTCTCACTATTAGCTGAATAGCGGCCGCGGCTCAGTTTTGCGTTCCTTTTTTGGTCTCGCCTTCTTATCTCCCGGTGTTGTTGAAGAATGCTTCACCGAGGACTTCGGACCCATTGAGCCGGAAGATCGTGCAGTTCGAGATTTCGCTTCATACGTGTATGACAAGTACATCAAGAACGACGTCAAGTATCCACCAAATATGTGGGCTGCATACGCAGCTCATAAAATTTGAACAGCAAATGCTTGCGAGGCATTAGGCATTCCATTCAAAATTGAATGGAATGTTCTACCGCAGCCATCCTCACATTTTTTTACTAACCGATGCACTATTGGAGGAGCAAGACATATCTTACATCAAGATGAGGAGTAGGTCGTCCCCTGCAGCATGCCAAAAAGAAAATTTCATTGCCAAAACAATGGCACACTTAGATGGAAAAAAAATAATACGATTTGAATTTGTACTCTTACTTTCTCGAAAGTTCTTACCGCCTAAAAATTTGTGAATATTTTATTAAGCCACTTCAAAATGTAGACCCCTATTTTGCAAATTAGTATTTTAATTAAATTGTACTGTACTGTTTTCAAGATCTCATTCAATGTTCCATTTTTCTAGAGAGGCCGCAATTTGTAGTAAAACGCCTTTTTCGGCCGCAACTCGTGATTTGCCTATCTTATTTTTTTGAATCGGTTGATCTATTAAGTAGTGGAGAACTTTTAAAAATCATTCCTGTGGTATTTATATGGGACTATATTACACACCATCATTTTTGAGTGTAACGTGGAAAGTGACGCTCCTGGCAGAGCCCGTACCGGCCAATGGGCTGAGCATTTCCCCAATGAAATTCCAGAAACTAGCTTTTGGCTCAGCTTTCTGACCAATCAATCACGGCTTCTGCAATTCGTTAAACCATTATTGGCTTTTGCTTTCCATTTGCGGATTTAAACTGGTCAGTTTTTGGTGTAGTGATCGAATCTGTTGAGCTTTTTAACAGGGGACCTATTCTGGGGGGTTGAGAAATTCGCCATGCGCCATGCTGCGCCGTCCAACAAAAAATTTGGAAAAATTTCGACCCTCGAGCCATATATGATAGGAGGGGGACTAGAAAATGTTTCGATTCTCGAGCTGTACATGATAGGAGAGGGACTCAGAATAATTTTTTCCAAGTTTCCCTCCTATCATAAGTACCTATGTATATAGCGTGGAGGTCGAAATTATTTCAAGTCTCTCTTCTATCATATATAGTTCGAAAGTGGACATTTTTTCAAGTCTCCCTTCTATCATAATATAGTTAGAGAGTTAATATTTTTTCAAGTCGCCTTCCTATCATATATAGCTCAAGAGTCAAGAAAAATTTAGACTCTTGAACTATATTATACTAGGTTTATAATAGGTCTAGGAAAATTTAGACTCTTGAACTATATTATACTAGGTTTATAATAGGTCTAGGACTTTTTAATAGGTACTAGCTTTACCTATATTAGGCCTGGGCTTCCTAGAATTCTCAATACCAAATCCAATTTGACTCATAAAACACGTTCCCTGCGTTCCTCATTCAACTTTGTTATTTATGTTCAGATTTAACATTGATCAGATTTTACTGACCTATGTCCTGTTCTACCACTTTGAGTTTTGTCTTCGACCTTGATACTCCATCTCGAAAAAATTTCAATTTAAATGCTATAAGTACAAGCACAGAGATCAGTTTTATCTTAATTAAAAAAATTTTGAAGTCCTGCACGAAAACAATCTAAAAATTTAATAGACCGATTCCCCGTGACGTCAACATCTTCGATTTTGATTGAATGCTTGTTCTCTGCGGCTGGGTTTGGGGCAGCCATTCTAGAATCCCATAAGAATACACAGGGAACGTTTTGATCATTCACTAGTATTCAAAAGCAAGAAATACGTTAACAATCAAACTACTTACATATTTAAATTCCAGAGAACTTCTAGATTCCAGATAGAGATCTCTTATACATTAGGAACATCTTGTTTTTGAATATCTGTATGTGATCGAATCGTTCCCTGTGTATTCTTATGGAAATTGATATCATGATTGGCCCAATAATCGTAATATCAATTACAAATATGGGTACTTTGACTCACTATTGGTCACTGTCATCAACACTGTGACGTCACCGGGGAATCGGTCTATTATAGGTAATGTTAGTTCAGTATTTTTTTTTTTTTTTTTTTTTTTTTTTTTTTTATGAAGAATATTTAATTTTCTACATTATTCTGTAAATTTCTTTTCGTTCCTTTTTTCTAAAAATTATGAATTGATTACTAAGTTATAATGCAAGATTTTTTTGTTTTTTTACAATTTAAAAACAACGTTGTTGAGCACAAAAATTTCTAGGACTGGGATCAATTTCTCGATTTTTTGTGAACAATTACAAGATGAGGACTTTGCACATTTAAGAAACAGAAGAAGAAGATTTCCAATCTTTTAATATGGTATGCTTCCAAAAGGCAAACAAATTTTCCGCATCATTTGATCAAAATGTAATTGAAGCTACAGACCTAGACGCTTACAAGAACTTTAAAACATACCTACACTTAGGATACCGGTACGGCGAAAATTTTAAATGGTGGGTATATGTATAGATACTTCCTAATTGGCAATAGAACATTCAACTTTACTATTCTTGTCACCAGTGAATTAGGAAAAAAAATTCAAGAATGTATTTTCTAGCAATGTCCAAATTTAATTGGGATCAAAGACATAGTTGTAAGATGAAGGGATCAACATTCAATTATTAGGATATACACGTATTTTCAAAAAGTGTTAGGAATGTAATATTTATTATAAATAT
This sequence comes from Aspidiotus rigidus, assembly GCA_035079385.1. Classification (NCBI taxonomy): domain Eukaryota; kingdom Metazoa; phylum Arthropoda; class Insecta; order Hemiptera; family Diaspididae; genus Aspidiotus; species Aspidiotus rigidus. Next base: position 3,780,438 of record JAVHKY010000037.1, read on the forward strand.
CAGGATCGATGCTTTACATTAAAAATACGAATGCACAAATTGACAAAAGTCCTATACCAGGACGATAATACAAATATATTGAAACTTATTATTTGTGATGTGGGCTCAATTGAATTGTAAATACATCCAAACTGTGATAACGATTTTTCTTTCTTTTTTTGTTCCTTGAAACTTTTCCACTGTCAGTATGATTGTACGCCACGCAATACAATAACGGCTAGCGCGCAGAATTGTGAGAAAGGGTGTTTTTAATTGCACCGAATTTATGGAGTCGGCTTCCTAGCGGCGACGTCTCGCCGCCACTTTTTGTAAGCCGTGTCGATGTTGGAGCGGCCTAAATTTACTTAACGAATTTCATGCAGGAAGGGAATATAGTGGAAGAGAACACCAACCAGGAAATATGAAGGAGCCGAAATAAAAAAAATTCACCCCCGAAAAAAGAAAGGGAGATATATACGAGTAATAGGCCTAAACTGCATAAATGTAAGACTTCAGTCATTTTTCCGAAGACAGAAAAGAGGCAACGCAGAATTTTCTTATAAATTTACATTTTACAAAACATTCATCGTATTCATGTTGTATTTTTTTTTCTCAATATTAATTCGGAAAAAACAGCAAGTAGGTACCTACCTAGTTTGGTCAGTTAAAAATAAAAAACGTTTCCTTCTTTGTAGAATGAGTAGTTTTTATTCGTTTTGTCGTACATAGGGCTGTAAAGTACACATTATGATCTTGATAAATCACATATACTGTAAAATATCTTACAAACCCAACAGACCAAATCAACCATCACTATATATATGGTCGATATTGGTCGGTTTCTGATCGTACGACTGAAAATAGACCAAACAATTACATTATGATACCATCAAAAAATGTTTGATTTTCAGTAAATTTCCGAGGTATATTGACTAAAATTTGATTATTTATTCCAGTTGATTGTTGGTCAGATAATAAGTATTCCTACTGAATTTTGACCAAAATTTTTGGTTGATATTTGATCACCATGCGGAATATAAATTTTGACCCATTTTTGGTCGTTATACTGTCAATACAGACTGGAATTTTTCCTCGTTTTTCTAAAATTGATATTGTATATTCATTACTCAATTTTGACTCAGATTTCTAATCGATTTCTGGACAGATATTCTGGGAGATACCTTCGTCCATTTTCAGTCGATTTTTCCTGAACACCCATCAATATTTTTACTCTCTTTTTTGGTCTAAAATGAGTATTATCGGTTGAGTCGCGTAGCCACTCAATTTTGAACAAAATTTCAAGTAAATTTCTAGACAGATATCCCCAGAACATATCTTGGTCCATTTTTAGTGGGCAAAATTTCCAGTCAATTTCTGGAATGAATAAACCGTCATGTTGCTTGCAAACTCGCAGACCAAGATCGCATTCGTCTCCACATAACCCTGCTAACGAGATGGCTATCATAATTCTTCTCTTCTCTCACTTGAGGAAGGCTTAAGTATCGACCGGTTTTTCCCGTTGAAAGTGGTCTGTCCTAACTAGAGACCATTTTTTGGCGTCTATATTGCCGAAAAATTGACCGATCTTGTTTGTCAAAAGTGGTCTAATTATGATGGTCTGTTGAAACTGATTCAATATTGATTAGGTATATAAAAGGCCATTTTATGTTGTCAAGATTCTCCAGAAATTGACTGTTTTTTGAATAAAAAATGGTCAAAATATAGTTAATTGCTGGAAAAGATGACCGATGACTGAGACACCATTTAATCAACCAATTTTGTCAGTCAAAATTTCGTTCCAGTAGCAGTCTAAATCTGGTCTAAATATGGTAGAGAAGAGCGGAAGTAAATCGACTGAAAAAGTTGGTCTATTATTATTGGTCACTTATCAGAGCGATCGCTTAGTCTATTTTTGGTCGATATTTACTCAAAATCGACTGAGATACATAGGTATGTAGAGATATTTGGTCGATCTGGTTTATCAGGAATCGAAAACGTGAAATAAGAAGTTTAATCACTCGTGAATTTACCGAACACGTCCTGGACTCAAATTTTGCATTGATTGGCAAATTCCTTATTTTACAGTATTTGCCTCTTTGGTATGTAGTATTCCTTTTCGCTATACAGATCAATCAAGTAATTCTCCATGTTTAAAAAACTATCAAACTGGAATGAAACCATCACAGAACGTTGTTGAATCCATATCTTGACTTTTTCATTCGCGGATAAAGGTCCCGCTAGGAGCGCTACTTGTTCTGCAAAAAGAGTGATCGTGGTGTTTTCTACCATAACACAACAAACTAATAAAATTGTGATTCCACCGTTTCAAATCATTTTTCATGAAAAATGTAAAGAACAAAACTTGTTGCCTTTTCAATTTTCTTTCTGATGAATGTAATTTTAGATTTCTTTAATAACTTTTTTCATTTTATCTTTTTTTTGCAAGCTTCTTCAAATTACCGTCATGGTAAGTCCACTGCTGAAAACTAAATTTTTCAGGATACCATTGTATAATATCGAAACAAGCCCCCTCAAGAAAAAGAAGAAATTTACAGAAATATAGCCCAAACTTTCCTTCAGAACATACAATATTTTTACAATTAGTGCATACTCACACCTACAGTTTTACTGACTTTTCTGAGAGTCACTTGTTTGCAAAGGGAAATTTAGAAGGGTCACATTGGTCACTTTGACTCATACAACCATTTTTATCAGGAGCGTCTGTTGACAGAAAGGTTCGCATTTGGATCCATCACTTGTAAACGTGACTCGCGTGCATATAAGTGATGCCGCGGGACTTGGAAATATTTTCGTACTTCTTGGACATGTAAAATTTTTCATTTCCAATTCTTGGACTTTGAAATATTTTCAAGTGTTGGACATGGAATTATTTTCATCTTGTGGGACTTTGAAATATTTTCAACTGTTGGACGTGTAAAATTTTTCATTTTCAATTTTTGGACTTAGAAATATTTTCAACTGTTGGCCAACAAGTGGTAAATAATTCCAAGTCCAACAGTTGAAAATATTTCAAAGTTCCACAATTTGAAAATAATTCCAAGTCCAACAGTTGAAAATTTTTTTCAAGTCAGACAATCGAAAATGAAAAATTTTACAAGTCCAAGAAGTACAAAAATATTTTGAAGTCCCGCGGCATCACTCTTACTTGCCTCTCACTCTGAGCATGGCAGTAAACCGACGCGTTACCGCAGGCGAGTCACGTTTACCAGTGATGGATCACGCCGTGGATGGATCCAAACGCAAACCTTTCTATCAACAGACGCTCATCTTTTATCAATCCCAAATTTCCAAGGCTTGCCACATTTGTAATCAGTGTTTCTACTTCAGGAAACGTGTGAAGGATTTTAGGACATTTCTAGTGTTGGTTTTCCTGCGACGTCAAATAGCACACCAAGGCTTCCAGAGCACAAGTTAACCTTGTAAAGAAAGCATGAAGACCTTTGAGAAATTCAAATTAATACAAAAATGACTGAGTTTTTTAGACTGAAAGGTTGATTTCTGTGAAGCCGAGAATCTCAGTTTCATTTTACATCATGTCTCATGATTCTCAATAAAGGAATTGATTTTGTCATATAAGAGAAAAATATGAGTAAAATGGTGTAAAATAAAGCTGAAAATCTTGACTTGACAAAAATCAACTTTTCATTATAAAAAAATTCGTCATTTTTGAAATAATTCGAATTTCTCAAAGGTCACTATACTTTTTTTACAAAGTTGACTTGTACTCTAAAAGCTTCATTCTGCTATGTCACGTCATGGAAAATCGAGCTTCTACAAATATAACTTTAAGTCAAGGGAACAGTTGAAAATGTAATTAATATAGATTTTGTTTTGATTTGTATAATTCTGCAGATGTCTAGAGATTATCGCAACTAAAATCAAGTAATTTCACTAAATGAAATATTTTATAACATTAAAGAGGAAAAATGTTGATGCATAAAAAATGAGAATAAACTTTCAATTTTCATTCAATTTGTTTGAAAATTATTTGGTATGTCGAGGAAGACCTAGAAAATATGATGAAGCGAAGAACTAATTTCATCATCGGCCTTATTACTCACGTCCAAGTGGTCAATTTTTAGTATTTTTGAAACTTCGGAACGAAAGTCTGAAAACGTGAGAGGATAGAGCGGAAACGGCCAACAGAATCGTATCCAGCACAAAAAGTATTTCTACGAACTCCCTCACCAGTTCATGTGTGTTATTTACACCTAAAAAGTCTCTCGCAAAAAATATTTATGGATAGTTCTAAAATATTTTCCTTGTACGTTTTTACAACAAAATCTCGGTACGAATCAAAATAAAATTCTTGAACGTATTCAGATAATTTCTGAACGAGGTCAAAATTTCGGAATTCCTTGCTAGTATAATCATAACAAAATCCAGGCATAGATTCAGACCAGTTTTTTTCCTTTTGAAGGGGGAAGTACAAAGAATGAAATTGTTCAACATTCTTGCACGTGCCCTTTTCTTCTTGTTCCTGAATGGAGAGACATTTTTCTCCATCTTTCCTGATTTCTTTTCAGCTGGAGGAGAAGATCGCGTTGATTCACGACTGAAAATTAAATTTCAAAAAAGTGGGATCTTATTCAAATTCAAAAATCTTTTACCGGAGGAAGTTGGTTTTAAAGACTTTCAAAAATAAAACCAATGTGCAATAAATTTTTCAATTTTATAGGCCTAACAGCGTTTAATAAACAAAAGGAAGCTCTGCGATTACGTTGATTTTGAAAAAACTTTCCTATTCTGCCTAACAAGTCCATATTGCGTCCTGCAAAATTAATTGTTTCATATCAGTTATGTCTTCCGAATGCGAGAGGAGAGAATTGAGTTTTGCTACATGTATACAAACACTCCGGAAATAGAAAGCACTACAAGTTTCTATGCTTCAAAGAGTTTTCCCTAGAACAAGAACGAACTAAAATAAAATTTTGGCTCTTGTTCGCTCAAGTTTATTAAACCATACCAATGTTAGAGAGAAGCACGAACATTTCTAATAAGGAAAAATATTCGTAAGTATTTTTATCGATTAAAAAAATTACAATGATTGGAACGATTTTTGCGTGAAAAATTAATCATCGTTAAAAGATTATTCTATTTGAAATAAAATGTAGCGGTATAAAAAAGTATTTCGCAAAACCGAAATTATCTTCTCTTTTACTAATGAAGAAAATGATCGTAAAATTATTCAAGTTGAAGATTTGGTTTTGGGAAGCACTAAAAAGTTTGACAAGATACATCTTTCAGAACATTTATAACTACGTACTCCTAGTAGCTCGTAATGAAATTGTAGAGAGCAAGGGTGAATTTATAGAGTAGGTAAAGATTCGCTTTTTATACATTTCCAGACCCCTCTTGATTATTAATTTTATTCTAAAGCGCACTTGTTGCTATCTTTCCTCTTTATAATACCCGTGTCTTTCCTTATTCTTTTATTCTTTTCTTCCTTTTATAAATGTTGTAAACTTTTAACATATTTTATTTGAGCTTTTTATTTATGTCATTTTGATAATTTTACCGTCCTTTAACGAATAAAGAATGTATTTTGTCAGCAACGTGTTGATAGCTTCACTCCCTATATAGTTGCTACAATTTTATCGTGCTTTCTGAATGAATTCCATTGTACTTGAACGTCGCCTTTTCATTCATAAAATCGCTTTCATTTTCTACCAAAAGTTATCCGGGTTAGGGCTATTTACACGAGACGTCAGAATTTACAGTTCATTCGTTCATCGAACAATTGACGAAAAGTTTTTGTTTTCAATTTGTTTTTTTATTTTTGTTGTTTTTATCATTCTTCTCAAACTTTTCATAAGAAAGTTTATTTGAAAGATTTACAATCTTGATGAAAAAGATGGGATATCTTCTACAATATTGTGATAGTGTTCGAGAGCAAACAGTTTTAACAGGAAACCTGTTTTAAGAAAAGCTTTTGAAAAAATTTCCCCTCATAATGTCCGTCCGGAATTTCCGGACTTTGGAACTTGAAAAATTTTCCTAAAATCCTAATAGTCTCCTAATTTTATATTTTCCTACTTAGCCTGTAATCGAGATTGTTCCTAACTCCATATAGCCTCACAAAACCTCCCCATACTGATTCAGGCCATCAGCGCAAGTTTTTCAAGCCCGACTATTCATAATATGTAAAGCTTGGTGGTAAAATTTTTTTCAAGAACAATTTTTGGCTAGTAATTCTGTAGCAGAATGCTGCTTTCTAAATTAAATAGACTGATGTATCTGCCGCAGAAACATGAAAAAAAGACTTACTGCGTTCTGCTGCAGATAAATGAATTTAGTGTGCAGCCTTCAGCAGCAGATGTCATATTTACGACTACTGTCTGTCTATCTGCAGAATACATTCTGCTGCAGACTAGAAGACGCGTAGTACAGTACAAATATGTTACTCTCTACTGCAGACATCACACCCCCACTGTCTGTATCAGTGTAAAACACGTCTGTTCTGCTACAGAATGAAAGACACATAGTATGGTGACTTCTACAACAGATATTCGAGAGTACTACTCCTTGTATGAGAGACAATGCCTGACAAATTACATTCTTTTAGAGATTTCCATACAACGGGATAAAATATGACGTTCTAAGGCGCTCTATAGATGTCCAAAAAATTAAATTCAGCTCTAAAAAACAACTCGTTAAGAAATCATTTGACCCTAAAAATATTATAGCAGAGTGAGAGGCCTGCAGTAGAACTCAACCCCGGATTTAGGGGGGGAGCAAGGGGGACATGGCCCTGGGCCTCCACCACCCTCACTTTTTGGGGGGGCAATTGGGTAGAAAAATTTAATAGGGGCCACCACCGCCGGTGGCCCCGGGCCCAAAAATCCTAAATCCGGGGTTGAGAACATAATTACAAAGTTGTGTACTGAAGCAGAAAATAGTTTTTACATCTGTGGTGGGGCAAATGCTTTAATTTTGAAGCTGCATGTTGTCGGAGAATTAAAAGTCTGCATCTGCAATAGAATAGAAGTATGACATTGTCTGTAGTTTACAAAATCTACTTTGCGTCAGAGTAGGAAGTGTCTGAATCAACTGCAGAAGTTTTCCAATTCTGTAGCAGAAAATGATAATTTTGCAGCAACTCAGAGCAGAATATGGGTAAACATTTTCATCAGAGGGCCTGGAACTAGATTAATGTTCCTCTCTTGGTCATCCGAGGTCTAAATGCATGAACATTTTCTTTGCGTGCAAAGCACAAGGTATGTAGGTAACTTATGAATTAATAAATGAAAAGAGGAAGTTTTTAGTGCGAGAAGAGCTTTCCGGTTTTCATTTATCAATTTATACCGGAGGCTATTTCCGAATATTTCCAATGTTTTGGAAGGTCAGAATCATCACCCAAATTTTTCAAATCTTTGAGGTAATTCAAAGCCCTCACCCTCGTCAAAACGTTAATTTGAAGGACTACCTTTACACAGATGTTGTTCAGACAGTCCCGGCGTGAGGTTTTTCAGGGCTACAGGTAAGACCTAGGTTTCGCCGCCTTTTCCAAAAAACAATAGGCTCAATAATTTTTATTAATAATTTTGGCGATAATATTTGCTCGTGAAATTGCCGCCCATAAAACTTGGCGCTACAAGCTGCCGCTTACTGTGTTTGTCCTTGGCGCCAAGGCTGGCTCAGAAGTTGCAATTTTTCCATGGTCGAAACTCCCGCTCCCTCGGATGTCCATGGTTGCCTTCAAAAATTGCTTTGAAACTATCACGTATGCTGTTTGTATACATAATTCAGAATTCAAAATTTCTCAAACTTATAAAACCAGATCAAAACCCTCTTTTTCTTGAGTGGTTATTGTTACTTTTAAGGTTCTTTTAAGTTCTTAAAAATCAGAGCCTCCACTCCCTGCGAACCTCAATTTTTCGGAATGAAGTTACGTAAAAAGTAGAGTAGGGGGTTCCCGCGTGACTCAATTATTTCCGTGTTATAAATTCATCACTAATTCCATATTTTATTTATTCATTTATTTTCAGAAATACATATCTAATATTGTTATGTTTCTCATTCTTTTTTTGAAGTTACTTCAGCTTTTTTATTATGTTTCTCGTCATTTTATTTATCTTTCACTGCCTTGTCTTGGTTATTTTATCATTTATTATTATTACTATTATCAATATTATTATTAGTGGAATTCATTTTGTAAAAACATTCATGTTACATAAACCATAATTATTATCATCATTATTATTCAAAGGAATGACGAGTAGTCAGTGAGCTTATGGCTTGAATTTCATCATCGATTGACGAAAAAGCAATCAACTTTTTCAAACTAACATTCTTGAAATTTCGAATACTCGAGTAATACGACAGTTTATCTCTTTCTCAAAGTTCATTCTTCCCTACTGTAATACCGTAATGACTTCGCAACCAGAAACAATAAATTAACAAGTTCCATTGGTAAGCCTCTTTTTTTTTACCGCGTCAAGTTATTTTTCGGAAAAAAACCTGAATATTTGAATAAGTTGCGATTAAACATCAATCAAGCGATTCATTCACACATACGACCACCAGTGTCGTTACGATTTCCTCCTATTTTTCCGAACTTTTGGATCATTAAAACTTTCAATTTTCACTGGTATTTGACGATCACGTTCGCGCGACGACGCTCATTCGCGAAACGCATTTTCCTCTTCGGCGTAGAATTTCTGCAAAGTGGAACTTACAGTCCGTCAATGTTTCCCACATGTTTTTTTTTCTTTTTTATTTTTTTCCTCTAGTATCGCGTGTACACTCCGCTCGAAAAAGCCTTCTTTCGAGCGTTCGTAACGAAGTCAGTAAATCCGACACTTGTGAGTGGCAGCGGGGTATATGTAGTACAGTCGAAGACAAAAATCGTCGAATATCCGGGTTAGTACTAAGCGAGTCGAAGTGAAATAGAAAGAGAGAAAGAGAGAGAAAGAGCGAACGAACGCGCGAGAGTACATTACCGCAGGCAGTAGGCAGGTACCCGACCAGTACGGAGTTTCTGAAAAAAAAAAAAAAAGGGTCCAGGTCGACAACGAGAGTCAGGTCCACGAGGGAGGCCAAGAATATAAGGCTGACGCAGTCGAGACGGGAAGCGCGGGAAAAGGCAATTTAAAGAGGCGACGGAACGAACGAACAGTTTAGCTGATAGCGTGACAACGGGGGTGAGATATTAGGCGTCGATCCCCGGTACGGAGCTTCGCCGCGAGCAGCGGTCGTCGGTTCGCGATGGGACAGCATTCGCGTTTTTCACGTGACTGCTTCCAATTTCCGCGACCACCTTCGCTGAAACTTTAAAATTCCCTCTAAAAACAGACTAACGTGCGATTGAAAAATACAAACAGAAAATTTTTATCGCCTCGTTTGAACGAGTCCGATAATTAGTAATTCTTTCGGAAAATTCGAACGTTTCCGATATTTTGGCGTCGGGAATGAAAGAAAGAGTTAACGAAGAATAAATAAACGGGCACTCGATGCAAATCTTCGGAGTTTTACTGTCAAAACCGAAGGACGAGGCAGCGACGTGACGAAGTGCGGGGATATCAAAGAATCTATACTAAATATAAGGAAATACGTTCCGTCAATTTTTGCCATTGTAGTTTCTTTTTTTCGATCGCAACTATTTTTCATTCCTTGAATTCAGGATTATTCGCCCGCGTATAGTAATTATACCTACTGCTTTTGATCAAAATGACGTACGGTTTTTTACGACTGAACACTATTGAGGAAGTACAAACGACCCATTCAAATTGAAAAAAAAAACAAAGAGCCGTATCGTTATGATTATCAAATATGACATTCGTGTTATAAACTTGTACTATGTAGTATATTGGTGTGATCTGAGCTCAACAGGCTGTGTGTTCAACACCTATTTTCTACGCGCAAAATTATCATAACTCTAAGGTTCTTTTTCCAACATGCTTGAAGACTCGGACAATTGTTCTAATGAATTACATGTATAGGAGACATTTTTATCAACAGCTTAGTAAGCTAAGCACTAATCAGACATTAAATTTTTAAATTTTATTTATTGTCGTCAAGTGTTGTATAATATAAGTCAGTACCGGTACTTCATGCTTTACATATGCCTTTAAAACAAATCAATGCGGGCTCATCGTACTGGGTACTCATCTTCCACTCTCCAACCAGAACTAACTGTTGACTGCACCCACCAACTACTTCACCAACATCTTTTAACTTTCCTCTCCTTAAGCGTATCTTATTCTACAAATCCTATTTCAGTCTACCTCCAGCCCCTATTCCACTGAACCAATCACTCATCCTCGCTCAATACGAATAATAATGTAAGGAGGTTTTGGGCCACAACAAATCCTCGAAAATACCGAGTTACCAAACAGATTACTCTTTCTTAAAAATTAGACCGATGAAAGCCCATCCACTTCACCAAGCCTCAAAGTTCTCTGGCGCTTACCCTTTGTTATCGTTATCTCTTGAGGGAATATTAACTTCCAAAAAAACTTACAACAATGCAACCCACCGTTTTTTTCTTCAACTATGCGCTATTGACATGAAATTCGTAATTTTAAATTTGTTTCAAAATATGTGCATGTACCGTCCTTTCACATAATATAAGACATGTGTACAATAAATAAAATATCGAAAAATACAAAATTATTTGGGTCCAAAATTTGAATAGGTACTACAAAACAGCAGATAGCCCACCAACGGCCCCTCATTTCTATCTCATCCTAAAATTCTTTTCTCTTCCCTACTGCAAAACTGAAACTAAAAACCAACATTATCGTATATCATCTTTTAACCCATAACTTCAACTCTCTTCAATCAACAAAAACTTTATCAAACGATGCAAAAATTGCGACAAGTTTCCTTCACTCCCAAATTTCTTCTACTGCACTGTAGCCCAACACACTTTTAAAGAGGAAAATCTCAATTGTAGGCTATGCCTGAAATGTGGAACAAAGGCTTCCCAAATTTTCTTTTAGGGCTCAGTAGATGCATAAATGAATTTTCTTTTTAACCGAAGCTATTTACATAGTGAAGTTTGAGACGTACCGGGAAGCAAAACGGATAGATCTGTTCTCAGAGAGCATTGTATTTGGTGAACAAACTGAGCGGTGTTCATAAAGAAACAAACAAGTGATACTTACACACTTACTTGAACGTATAAGCGGAGAAATTTCTCACTTTCAATGGGATATATTTATCAAATTTTCAAATCAAACTTTTTTTAGCGGGGAACCCGCTATCCTTTTTGTTGGGGGTATTTCCAGGAATTTTTCGTCCGCGAGCGAGGTTGATGACGTCACGGAGAGGGGAGGGGGACTTGGAAAAATTCCTACTCCCGAGCTATATATGATAGGAGGGGCGACTTAGAAAAACTCCGACCTCCGAGCCATATATGATGGGAAGGGGACTTGGAAAAATTCCTACTTCCGAGCTATATATGATAGGAGGGGGACTTGGAAAGACGACTCAAGTTGTCACTTCGCTACTTTTTCTTTTATTCTCTTAAGTTAATAAGGTGAAGTCCACGTAAAAAAACTGCAAAATAGAAAATCGAAAGTTTAAGGCAGTCTCTGGTTTAAGGGCATGCTTTACCTAGCAATTCTAAAACATATAAAACACACTGTAAACACATGGAAAGCCGCAACCTGCAACACATTGTGGGAATATATTTCGGAACACTGATTACTGCTTGAAATTTCCTCCAATTCTCATAAAAGTTTGGAAAGTATTAAATAATATGACTTTATCAAGACTGGAAATTAATTTATGATCGTTAGTTTTGTTCTGTACTTGCCCTACAATCAATTGAAAAAATTGATTATTTGCGCGTTATCAGTACCAAGGTGTAATATTTCCCACGATAAAATCGCAAAAATAAAAATGATTTGTGTATCACAAAGCGATTTGCAGTGTTCTAAAAATGTTTGACTTCGAGTCCACAAAGTTTCATCAACCGTGATGCAGATTTGGAGTTGTAATTAGTATTCCTCTTCGTCACCCCTTTTTATTCCCACGGTAGCGTGCGTGTCTGTATTTGTAGATAGATCAAGCACGGCCTTGTGTCACAAATCTGGAAATATTTATCAATATTCTTCATCTTGAATAGTAAAAAATGATCCATTTTTCTTTCTTATGGAAAAAACCCCCCCCCAAAAAAAAGGTACCATTGATCGCAAACATCAAAATCTACCTACAGTTCAAGAAAATTGTACTCAAAATTTCCCAACAGCACATACAAATCAATAAATGTGACTTGCGATGAGAAAAGGATGATCATCGCCCACTGGAAGGAGCACCATTTCTCTCTGATTGGACGGCGACACAACTGATGATGGGATAACACCCGAAAGTACTCTTGTATAAGCAACTAATAAAGTAGATTTGTACAATTGAAAAACCCTTTTTCGATAATATTCTTGGTTCATTATTGACGATCTGTTCATTGAATTTTTTTTTCAATAATATTTTATTCACTCTTCCTACCTGAAAATTTAGAACCCTCGCATCTCACAGCACCTAGAGCCCCGAATTTTCTTTTGTTAAATTAGTTTTTAAACGGATAGCGGCAATGGCGGGTCGTTCATTTTTTTCATTATTATTAGTCATACTCGATAGTGGAAACTTAGAATGATTGATTACAATTTTTCAGTCTTTATCATGTGTGCTGCAAAACTATCTTGGTGATTTCATTCTTAATTAATTATTAATTTTTATACGCCATTTTTTCGTTTATATACTCGTATAATTGATAGTGGCTCATAGTTGATTTGAAGTGTCTCAGGAGATGGGAATGTCATTTTCAATTTGGATTAGCTTCTTTGAGTGAGATTTGAGGTTAGACCAACGAGTAACCGGGCTCGGGTGCGATATATTTGTTTGTTTTAATGCGTTTGGAAAGGCTAAAGCGTGAGAGAGGGAATGAAGGATTGACTGATGGGTGATTGATTGCTTCTTTGGCTTCGATATCGATTTTTTTCGTTTTTCAGGATCTCCTTACAACTGGATTCCCAAATGAAGAATCTTGGGTTGGAGGTTGCTCAGAAAATGGTGATGAGAGCGTGAATACAATTTATGAGTGCATGAGAAGAATAGCAGCTGGAGATAGCATTAAGAGATGCCAGGAATCGGAGGTGATAAAGATTTGAGCCACTCAGCCTAATATACAGTATACTAGATTAATACTGGGCTAAGGATAACGTATAGGAAAAAGTGATTATGCAGCTCTTTTTTTTATCGATTTTTCTAGCTCGAAAAGTGAGGTGTTACATCTGTAGCAAGATTGACAGGGGGAAGAAGCAGTGAACTTTCTCAACGCTCTGGGGCCCTACCTTCCACCCTTAATAAAAACGCACGTTTCTTTGCACAGGCCCATGTTTAGGCTTAAATAAAATTTTTCGACCGCGGATCTTCTTCAAAACTTCTGGATGGATTTTTTTGAGACTAGGTCTTATATCTGAAGACGGGCACCAACAATTTTTTCGAAGATAGTAATTCCTCAGTGCGTTTCCAATTGAGTTACTACGATTCTGTAGGGAACGCTTAATAATATCCGGTGGGCTAATTTGCAAAGATCGCAGAAACAACTGTTGTAGCCCCGTAGCAAGGTAGACAGGGAGAGTTCTCAAGTTTTAGATGATTCCTAACCTAAATAAAAATAAAATTCAGGTTTCCTTATTGGATTATGGGTAGTTTTACCCTGTTATCAGTTGAAGTGACGTCGTAGTGATAGAATTGGCAAATTGCCAGTTGCGTCCCAAACATATGAATTTGGCATGGCTGCGTCCCAAGCAAAAAAGGAGAAGATAGTCGAATTGCGTCCCATGTATAAAATCAAAAATGGTTGAATTGCGTCCCATGTATTTAAATGCGAATATACGATTGTGCTAAATGAAACCGAAAACCACGCAGAACGGATAGTGGCCAAGCTTTGCGGGCAGCGTCATGAATAGCGACTTCGAAATCGACAAATATTGTTGGCGGGAAGAAGTCAGGTGGCAGGTATGACCGCACATGTTAAAAAGCTGCTTCATACGTCTTCTCCTCCTTACTTGGCAGCAAACAAGAAAGAAGTGGTACGTAGTGCCCATTCTTACACCCATGGATTGTGAAAAGTTGATAGAAAAGAGAGAGACTACTCTTGAACGTCCCATCCATTAAAATGACATCGCAATTTTCGAGGAAGTGCAAATCTCTTTGAGTGGAGAAAATGACTATATTCTCTTCACTATTGACTAATAAAAAATCTTGCTATTTCGTCCAACTTACGACATATCAATTTACCGGGTCTTTCAGAAATATCATTGAGAGCTTTCTGTTTTAGACCATTCCAGTTTCGCTGAAGTGAGCGGCTCATGGTTGCGACTCATCAGTTATTGTTCCGTTGTGAGATGACCGTCTGAGAAAGGCTTTGCAATTTTTCTCTGTGCAGGCCCATCGCTCTTCTTCGTTCGCCAAGGGCTTGTTAAAACGAAATTTGATATCACCCCACAACAACAAATTTTTTCCTTTTTCACTGAACATCACTTAACACTTTCAATCTAGGTACGGTAATATCATTTCAAACTGACAATGAAATTCGTATCGATACAGTCAACAGACTAGAGAGAAGTTCATGTTAGAACACGTATGTACAATGAGTAAGATACAGCACCACTATGTAATCAGCTGATGGCCATAATATAATAGAAACCTTATCGCAAAGGACGAACAGTAGTAGTCACGCAGATACGATTACTCATTGCCTATTGACAGGATGAAAATCGTCACCTTCTCAAATACCTTCTTTTATTAATACAGTACCTACTACAGTTTTTAAACGAATGTGGCCGGACGCAATTGGCACATCTCTACTTCTTATACTGGGACTCAATTTGTACATCTCACTTTTGTCTCGGGACGCAACTGGGCACCAGCCATAGAATTATTAAACTGAGTTCTATTGTTCCTCCTACAAATACTTGGCTTGATTGACAGGTCATTGGTACTTAATTTGAAGAGAGGAAGTGACTCTCTCAATGAGTTTTGCATTGTCAGAGTAAAAGTCGTGTATTACTCACCCGACTGCGTGAGTGTTGTTCGTGATATCATGCTGCGACCGTACCTTTGGATAACAGGGTAGACCTGCATCTATATGGATTTTGGGTAATTCAGGTAGTTGGCTAATGATTTCATACATTTGCAGTAAAGTATTTGTATGTTATTGAGGTTTCGGATGTTTGTCATAAACTACATAGCCTACACTGAGAAAAAAAAATAGTTAAAATGACTACTGATTATAGTTCCTGGTGCTCTGCTCTGCAAAAAATGGTCAAATTTAATGTAAACAAACAAGGGTAAAAAAAACAAAGTGGCCTAGCCAAGGTCTGATTGCTGAAAGTTGTAGAGAATGATGTCTGAAACAACATACCAAAAATCCCACCTTGTCCCCCTGGAACTTTTCCACTTATGAGGGTTTCCCCAAAAATCTGTTTTTCATAAAAATCTCGCTAAATTCGCATTTTAGAGAAAAAATACATCCGACAAAAATTATTTCTCATAAAATTTCCTATCAGATAGTGTATTCAATATCTAGCCTAGATCCAATAGTTAGCCTAAAAAGTTATCAAATATACGCAAATACACACGTATACTCCTATACTACCTACGTGTTCCATACAACAATGTTAACCAATTCATTGACTTATAAACACAACGTGCGCGTATGTTGGGCATAAACATTTTCCAGTGATTCCAGTCAGACAGGGAGAATGGGCTGAACCATTCTGAGGTGTCAATGAAACATTAATGACCCTATGAAGAAATGAATAGAAGTATCAGCATCTTGTAATTTGCTACCAAATGCTTCTTGTTCGACATTCACTCACTTGCACAGCAGACAATTTTTCAGCACAGAAAGAGACCTGTTATGTAAAACACGACTAGAAATTTCTGTTTCTCATTGTCACTTTCCTCAAGACTATCATCAAGACTTGTCAACATACTTTTGTATTATTCTCGGTGTCCGATTATCCATCAAAAACAATTGTTACATTATTCCCATAGTGCCTCGTCACATAGGACACATAGTCATGACATATAGATCCATATGTAACATTTTTCGGCCATACCACTCAATGCAATAAGAATCCTCATCTATTACATAGTGTGCCGCATTGCAAATATCTGCTTTGTTTCCAGTAGGTGAGAAGAAAGAGTATAGCGATGATTTTTCTATTTTCCTCATACCCAATACATCAAAGAGGGATAGAGAAAACGGTGACAACTCATAATTGAAATACTTTTGAAGTTAATCACAATTTTCTTTCAACAAGGAAATTCTTTGAAATAAAGCTAAAAAGTCCATCGAAGTTGTTTCCTCGTTGTTTACCTTTAGCTCACACGACATACTGGCCAATGTCTTCACTGTTTCAGCGCGCTTAAACTTGATGTCTGCAAAATTTTTATCAATACATTTCCTCATCATACCTCTGCCAACATTGAAAGCCTGGTGGCAGTTGATATTTTCATCACCAAAGATTCCTGTTCATAGGAATACAATTTCTGGTACTGATGAGAACGGATTGCGATTTTGAAGCCACAGACAGAATTTTTGGATGTCATCCGAATCCCGCTTAGAGCGACTAATATTCCAGTCTGCATGCTAAAAAGATGATTCAAGCGACCGACCACTGAAATTTTCAATGCAGTCACATACTTGTGCACACATTGGCTGGAGAGCAACCACCTGTTGATTACGCTTTCCTTCACACCTCCTCCATGTGTCAAACCTCCAACTGTTTTCATGGTTCTCATTAACGTACTCTCTATTATATAGTCTTTAGAAGCTGCCTCCATGAAATGTTTCTAAGTATTGACCATTTCGATATACTGAATCCAAAGTTTTGCCATAGACCCTATGGAAGATGATTCTTTCAATGCATTGTTCAACTTTGAAACTAATAATTTCAATTTTTCGTCCTCATTCAGATCATATGTTGGTAGCTCCACGTTTGCACCCCATACGAAAGATTGAATGTATAATTCATCTTTTTCGGCAAGTATATCATCAGAAGATGCAAACAACACCATCAATAATGCTTCCTACATAGACAGATACGCACGGATAGCCCTATAATAATTATGTCTGGACAATAGAGCATCCACAGAATTGGAAGCATAAATTATACTGAAGTCCTCCTTCAATCCACTTCCGGCCACGCTGTATCCCACACAACCAAGGTGTATCGCACCACGGTTACAGTTTATTCCTCCAAAAAGTATCGAGCCAATTCATATCACTGACAATCATATCCTTACATCATACCCATATGTTGTATTCTAATAATGAACGTGAAACACTTGAGCGTTGCGGGAAGTTTTTAATGTATTTTGTAAATTTTCTTGACATAGGCATATATTCGATAGCATTCTAGGCTGACTACGGGGTTTAGGCTAGATGTTGAATACACTATCTGATAGGAAATTTTATGAGGAATAATTTTCGTCGGATGTATTTCTTCTCTAAAATGCGAATTTAGCGAGATTTTTACGAAAAACTGATTTTTGGGGGATTGGAACCCTCATAAGTGGAAAAGCTCCAGGGGGGCAAGGTGGGATTTTTGGTATGTTGTTTCAGACATCCTTCTCTACAACTTTCAGCAATCAGACCTTGGCTAGGCCACTTTGTTTTTTTTTTCTTGAAAATTGCCGTCATTTGCCTGGACTAATTGACTACAAAAAATAGTTCAACTTACTAAAAAAAGTTGTAAACATTGATATTTACTATTTTTTATAGTAAAATTGACCATTTTTTGCGAACGGAGTGCCAGAACTATATTTGTAGTCATTTAAACTGTAGAGATTTTTTTCAGTGTAATTATACTTCTGAGTTGATAGAAAAAAATCAGTTTTCTTCGTCCTCAGGAAGTATGAGAAATAGGCGATCGAAAAAAGTGCATCCATCAAAGGGATTTTATATTGTTCATATGAGTTGGATTTATGTTTAACCAATTTATACACACAATTAAATAATAATGATTATTATTTACTTATGTAGATTTGCGTTTGGTCCTACAGTTCAAGATGTATGCACGTCTACTTTATACAGTAAGAAATCCTACCAATCAAACATTAGGTACCGAGTTTTTAGCTTCTTATTACTATTTTCCGATTATCTATTTTTTTAAACTCTGTGATCTGCGTCTTACTGATTAGATGGAATGCGTTTATTAGATTGCTACGAAGCCGGATTCATCGAGCTCAATCGAACACTTGACCGATATAAAAAAATTGCGAAGTAAGACTTCGTTGGTCATTGTTCGTTTACAAATTTATAGCCATTCACCCGAAGCAGCATTAGCGTATTATTACCTCAAAGAACAGCGAGTAAGCGAGGGTGACTTTTTTTTTCTAGCGCAGAAAAACGCGAAACGCGAACCGATAAATTGAGGAACCGGAGCGACGGGGAGTAGAAGTCGCGAATCCGGCTGTAATTTGGGAAGATGTGGCGAGTAAAGGGGTGGAGGTGGCATCCACCGCGGACGTAGCCTTTTTATAACGAGCCTAGTCTACGGCGACCGTTTGGTCGTATTCTGGCAAATAGGATCGGGCGTCGTGTCGTCGAAGGAAAAAAAACGACGGTACACGGCTGACTTACCGCGAGCACAACACGTATTCGAATATTCGGTACAAGGCCAACATGCTGGACTGTTGGTTTGCAGGCGTAGAACAAAAGATTTTTAATTTCTGGTGCAATGTACGTAGCGCGTTCGTACATCTTTGCTTAATACGAATAGTAACGACAGTTAATCGAGTTTTGAACACCCTAGTCAATATACGAGGCTTAGTACCTATAAGCATTCGAATAATGTACCGACTTAAATTTCTCGGAAATTTATAATCATGGTCACATTTCGTTGAAATTTCGTCAACTTGAAATTTGAAAATATTACACTTTGCTAAACTGTTGTTGTGAGCAGAATTTAAAATAGGATTTCTTCAGCTGTTTAAAAAGTTCAAAAGAGGAGGGCATACCAAAAAATATGAGGTGAGATTTTCCACAATACAAAAACGAGTTGAGTTGAAAGAATGCGCGAGTTATTCATCTCTCTTTTCGGGTTTTCAAACAGATATTAGTTGACAAAATTTGACATTGGAGCAATATAAAGGATTATAGCAAGCACGTACCTAAACAAGCAAAAACACTGGCAAAAACTCGGGTATAATACAAGAGGATGGTAAAACGTATTTTACTGCCCTATCTCCAGTAAGAAAATTTTTACGGAATAGAAGAAATTTCGATTATTTGACTTCTTGGTCGGCTTCAGAAGAACTGATATGACTTTTAATAAATTCATATACCGAGAATAATATTCTTGATTGGTCCTTTTCACCTTTGATTTTTCTTTTCCAACATTTTTATTCTTCACTTTATCATACGAAACTGTAAATTTACGGGCGCACCTCAAAATGCTCTCTCGAACACGTTTTTTCTTTTTTCTCTCGAGAAAGGTGACTCGAATAAAACTAAAAGTA
Source organism: Aspidiotus rigidus (assembly GCA_035079385.1). Taxonomy (NCBI): domain Eukaryota; kingdom Metazoa; phylum Arthropoda; class Insecta; order Hemiptera; family Diaspididae; genus Aspidiotus; species Aspidiotus rigidus. The sequence goes on from JAVHKY010000037.1 coordinate 3,799,917, forward strand.
CACACTTTTCTCGTCGCCGATAGGATAATTCGAAGATTGGCGTCAACTAAGTTCGGTGTGAATGTCTACCGAGTGTGTGTTCGCGAGTAACATAATCCATTGACATTACGAAGAAAGTGGATCACGAAAAGTGAAGAGCGGCCAGGAGAGAAGGTTGAAAAAGAAAGAAAAAAAAAGAGAAAAGAAAAAAAATACAAATCGAAAATGAGAGACGGGCGGACTCATAGGAAGGACATCGTAGTCGCTGCACTGACTCCTTGATGGCGCGACGAGAATTTCGCGATTTCTTGGTCCGACTTGCCATCTGTTTGATGGCCGGACGACTCGGAAGATATTTGAGTATTCACGCTATGAAAGTCTCCAACAACCGATATAGTTTCTAGTAATATTATTCATAGGCGATAAAAGAACATAATATTTTTACAATCTTTGTCGCGGGAATACTAACAGAGACAGTAGAACAAAAAAAAAAAAAGAAAATAGACTTTGTTCGAAAACTGAGCGGATGGAATTTTCATTTTTTAGTTATGATATAACTTTTGTAATTTTCTCCACTTGAATTAATAACATTTGTCACTTATATAATACGTAGTTCATTTCTTTTTTAAACTATTTTTAACCGTGACATATTGGAGCGCTCGCGATATTTTTTCGACACACTTATTCGGAAATCTGAATTCATTTTAGAGAATGGTCGAGCGAAGAGAAAAGGTGAACATCACTAACGATCTAATCCTTCGACAAATAACTTTCTCCACGAAATACCCTCTTAAAATCCCCCGAGAAAATAAATTTGTATATAAATTCGACCTACGACGTGTATTGACAGGAGAAGAGCAAGAATGCTCCAAGTGAGGTGCGAGGAAACTGGATTGTAAACAGAATGACGCCATGAATATTGTACAAGCAGGAAGAAAGTTAAATGCCAGAATGGAAGGGTATAAGAAATCCGAGTCCAAGGCTAAATTCGTATTATGGTATGGAAAATACTGCAAAGAAGAGAGATATGATCATCAATCAGACAAGCAGAGTTTTGAGATAGTCAGCGAGGAAAACAATTAGTGAAAACTTTGTCTACTCGACAAGGTACCTCTTAAAAGTGCATTGATAGAAAGTTTCGAAGCCAGCAAATAATGAACAGTCGCAATTTACACCCTTGAATCTATGATAGAAGAGAAAAGAAGTACTCGTAGCTTAGGTACCTACTTCATTCACTGCTTGCAAGGACCCTTCTATCGACTACACGTTAAGAGTTCAACAAGAAACCTAAGGAGAAGATTTCAATAATCGATTTTAAAGATAGATTTTTCATAATATTATGATCTCAGGTTTCATACGCAATTAAAATCGATTATTAATTGGAGAAGTCGACATACTCTGACTGCAAAAAGTCAAAATGTTCCGTGCAAATATCCGGCGCGCCTAATCTATCGAGAATACAACCCTTCGTACTCAAATGTACCACTCACACCAGTTTTAGTTGCCATACAGTTTGCTGTTTAGTCAACTCCTCAGGTCCATTAAGATTCCTGAGTGAGATTTTTAAAACCTAGGTGGAGTGAGTTTTTTGCGTTATAACTCATGACAAGAAATAAAAGGGTGCACGTTACAGAGATGCAATAAATATTATTGTCTCTCTGTAAAGTGCACGTTTTTATTTCTTTTTAAAACTTGTTTGAACACACCCGCCATTTACTTCTACGGGCTCCACCTATCTCGCGATTAAGCGGGCCCTCAGTCCTGGACTATCTTCATGTATTGTTGAAATTTGACCAAATCTTCGTACATTCTCTCATTTTGACACTAACCCGGTGACTTGCTCCGGTTATCAGACTTTTAGAACTTTTTGGTCGCTTCCCTCTGAGTATCTATGTGAAGTCGGGTCCCCAGCAGCCACTCCACAGGAGTGTGATGGCTACAGGTTCAGCAATACCTTATGGACAGGGTGGGTTCATTACCCCCTCGCACGAGGAGGCCAACCCCCAACTCGGATGTGTACAAATGAGTCCCTGATCGTACTATAGTGCTTTATTCCAATATGTGAGGTGGAATAAGAAAATAGGTTTAAGGACTAAAACGAAAACCTGCGTAACAGAGAGTAAAGTTGAAAATTCCGACAGACATTCCACAACATACAGACGCGTCAAGCATTTCTGTTTATCCTCTGAAGGGGGTTTGTTACGTGCCCTATAATCAGTTCCATTTTGGAAAGAACTTGAAATTGTGCATACGAATTTGTCATGAACGGAAAAATGAATTTCTGGTCCTTCACCCTATTTCCTTATTTCACCTCACATATTGTTTTTTTTTACACGTATTAATATTCATTAGCTGTAGAATGTCGCGGGCTGCACGAAATATAATATAGAAAGACAGAATGGCAACTAACTCGCGTTTACTTGGCCCACGTATAGTTCGTGTCGTTTCTCTTCTCTCAAGGCTATTCAAGGGTGTAGAATTGTACTTATACCAAAAATATTCGCTTGTGTTCGCGAATTTTTATCGTTACTTTGTATATTGTTATTCTTGCTATTTTTCATATACGCTATAGTTCAGAATGGTGGACTATCATTTATCGCAGAATATAAACAGTATTTATGGGAGTATTCCAACGTCCTCCTGGAAAATTGTGCCTCCGAGGTAGGCAGAAGCTCTGACCTATATTTTGAAAAGTTCGACCTTCCGACACTACATTTATCGGGAGATTTTAGAGGTATCAATAAAAAGTGTTCTGGGCAGAGCTAAATAAATAAAGATTTTGTTCCATGTCGCATTGTGGATGACTTATTTTGTCCTTGAAAAGTTGAAATAGACCAAGATCACGCCTACTATGTGACGTCATTAGAGGGGTTGGATTGTTGTTGTGAAGTAGGAAAAGGAGAACATTGTGCATTATTACCTATCAGAGCTTTCCCGTGTCGGCGAGGTCAATCTTAGCTGGAACACAGATTAGTATAGACCGATTCCCCGTGACGTCTACATCTTCAATTTGATTGAATACTTGTTCTCTGCTGCTGGCTTTGGAGCAGCCATTTTAGAATCCCATAAGAATACACAGGGAAGAATAACGTTTCGATCATTCACCAGTATTCAAAAACAAGAAGTACGTTATCAATCAAAGCTGTATAATATTTGAATTCCAGAGAACTTCTAGATTCTAGATAGAGATCTCTTATACATTAGGAACATCTTGTTTTTGAATATCCGTATGTGATCGAGTCGTTCCCTGTGTATTCTTATTATGGAAATCGATATCATGATTGGCCCAATAATCGTAATATCGATTACAAATATGGGTACTTTGACTCACTATCAGTCACTGTCATCAACACTGTGACGTCACCGGGGAATCGGTCTATTGTATCATAGCTGCTAATTAGCTGTCCTAACATACTGTATGTCAAGGTAAGAAGCTGCTCAACATATAATATGAAAGCTTATACTAAGCTATGAAATTCTGATGGCGCGAGCTTTTTGCATATTTCTAATCACTTGTTCTTTTAATTTTAATTTTGTAATGTTATTTCATAGTTTCACATGCACTACCTACTGAATACTATGGGGATTATTTCGGCTTTCTCCATCTTCCGCATTCTCTTCATCTCCTCATATTTACTTTTCTTTTCAGTGAAGGTGCTCTGCATATTGCTGCTCAGACGTACCATGACATCTAAGTATGAGTTGAACTGTTTTCTTTTCCTTATCAATTATCACAATATCCGATCGGTTGTGCATCTCTTCTTTATCTATTTTTATACGGTTTGATCCCGATAAATGTGGTGTTCTGTTTCCACAATCTTTTCAGCTTCATATTTGCAATATGGTGTTCTTGGTTGTTTTTAATGTAGCACTTTCTTCATTATTTCTTGGTGCAGGATCTTTGCTACATCATCTTGTCTGTTCTTGTATTCTGTTGCTACTAAATTTGAGCATCCATTCAGTAGATGTTGGATAGTCTCCCCTTTTTTTTATTACACTTCCGGTACTTATCAGAGACATTATGGTCATTCAAGATTATTTTCCTGTAATTGTTTGTTGGTATAACTTGATCATGTATAGAACGCATGAAGCCCTCAGTTTCTGCATAGATGTTCCCTGTCCGCGCAGCCATTCAAAGGACCATTTCTTATCTTCGCTGTTCAGTTCTCTGAAAATCTACCATCGATCGCCTTATTTTTCCATCTTTCACTTTGTTCTTCTTTTCTTTTCATCATTTGACGTACGAGCCAATCTTCTTTCTGGCTGAGGTTCAGTGGGGCTAGGTTTCCGTTCGCTTCAAACACTGTCGATATCAGTCTTTTTAGATTTTCTTCGCCGCAGAAATACTTTCTCATGTTAATTAGCTGCCTGTTTTTGAGTTCAGGCATCAATAATTCCTCTGCCTCCTTTCCTTCTTGCCATTGTCATTTTCTCTATTGCGGCCTTTGGGTGGTGGAATTGGTGCTTTGAAAGTTCCTTGTGATTCGCTGTAGGTCCTCAAATTCTGTATCGCTTCAATCAATAATTCCGAAGGAGTAGATCAACACTGGTGTAGCAAATGTGATTATGGCGTTTACCACGTTTTTGCCGTTCAGTCCTGTATTACATATTATGTAATCTACTTTCAAACACCTCCTTCAGTCTTTTCTTCACTACCCCTGCTTCTGTCATTTGGTTTTGCTCTATTCCTGGATATTTGTATTGTTATTAATTTAGGTTGTTTGTTGAATTTGTCCATTGTTGCTGATTGTTCCTTAACATTTTTCTCGTATCATCTCAATTTAAGCGAGAAATTTTTCATGAGAGTATTTTTAAGCAGAGTTGATCCGTTGATCCAGAAACTATATCACGTCTTAAAAAAATTATTCTGGCAGAGTCAAGGAAATTAAGATCATCAGGCCAGAGATTAGCTTTGGGTTTTTGGGAGGCCTGGGTAACAGCGTTGATTTTCTCCACAGGCGTTTGCTTTACCCAAACCAAATTTCTCGCCTTACTAATCAGAGGGTTGGGAGTCAAAAAATATTGAGGGCCTCCCAAAAACCCAAAGCTCATCTCAGGCTTGATGATCTTAATTCATTTGACTCTGCCAGAATAATTTTCTTAAGACGAGATATAGTTTTCGGATCAACTCTCTGCTAAAAAATATCCTCATGAAAATTTCTCGCTTAAATTGAGAAGATATGAGAAAAAATGTTGAGGAACGATCAGCAGCAATGGACAAATTCGAGTATGTGACATTTAGAAAGACCTATACTCAGATTCAGGATTAATGCGCAAATATTTAGTGTATGATAATCCAAAATAATATAACCACGAGCAAATGAAGTTTTACAATAACCTGTGCACAAAATATTTCTCGTTATACACTCTGGAAGTTGTTAACAACTAATATACAATTCCTACGAAACCTCTTTCATCTTCTCGAGTTGTTTATGAAAATATTGCGAAAGACCCGAATTCATTTTTTTATGCAGCTTAGTTGGAAGTCCTATACAGAAATGACCGTGAGTTCATTTCTTACGTTTGCTCCGCTTGCATTCGATAGGGGGCGAAGTGACGCGCAAAAGTTAATGAATAATTGCCCTAGACGTAAATTATAGGACGCATTATACGGGTTCATGAAACACGAACGCAGACAGACAGGTACTTTTCGCGCGTACCAAATGTAGTTTTCATTGTTGGTCCAGTTCGCGAATGTGGTCGTTGCCAGTGCATGCATATAACAATAGACTTTGAAAACCTTGTCCGCGCAATTGTAGTCAATCCCGACGATGTGTTCCATACGGATGCACGCTCAGACGAAGCACGCTTGTATGTGTTATTTTTTTAATATTACGGTGCGCGACGAGAGTACCGTGCCGGAGTGAAGGTTTTCGAACCGCATTATGAAATTGAAATAATCTGTGAAAATCATCAAAAAGCAGATCTAATCATCGGGAGTGTACCTAAACGCTTATAGGCGCCGTAAGAAAGCAGCCCTTTTTTGTGCGACGCGACTACTCTCGCCTCTCGGACACGAATGTCATCATCATCTTGAAGGCGTTAAACTCGTCGATTAAAAATGCACCCTTATTAACGCGATAGGGGCGATTTTCGTCCAAAGTTCCAGAATGGTTTATTCGTAAAACATTTTAGGCTCTAAAAAATGGAAAGGAGAAAGAAAAAGAAGGGAAAAAAAAGAAGAAAAGAATACACCGAAGGAAAAAAGAAAAAGAAAATCGAGTCGAGAAAAAATGCCGCGTGGTTCTTCTGTCGTAATGGCGAAATCCGCAATGGATATAAATTTCGTGCCGTTTTTCATGTCAGCCGGCGAAGGAGAAGGCGAGGGCTACCGAATCAAATGAAGGACAGGAAAGAACAGTCAAATTGCTAAAACTGCGTCTTAGCTTTTTCGCGACCGTTTTCCTTAAGGATAGTGAGTTCGCAGTACACACACCGTTAATGTGTTTTCGATTCTTTCTGCACCGCGTCGTGCGAATTAGCGGGGGTGCGTCGCGTAGTCCGGACGCACGTACTTCTTTTCCCATTTCGCTCGCGTATTTCAGCTTTTAAGAATATATAGGCTCGATAATGAATTCCGAGGGTAATTCGACTGTTTAATTGTCGAAAACGTTAACGGAAATTCAATTAGGCAACTTCGTATTCGAATAATGGTTTACATTATTTTTATAAATTAGAAGATAACGATGTTTGAAAGCGTCCAAGCATCTTCTTTTGTCAAAATTCATCTTCAAAAACTATACCAGAGTTTCACTACCGTAAAGCGTACTAAGAAATTTATCGCAACACACATAAGGCTTTCAAAAAAAAAAAAAAAGTGTTTACTTACTATTCTAGACGTGTTCTACCCAGTATCTTGGATCGGAATGCAGATCTTATGGCTAGAGACAAACTCATGAGAATCGGAATTTTATGACGACCTCCACCTTGATACCCCTAGATTGAAAGACGACGGGATGGAATGGTGAAAATATAGTCGGACCACAAAGGGCAAGGTAGTGCAAAATAGAAAACGATGAAAATACCTACGAGAAAGGGTTCCATGTCGATTTGGCATGAAGATGACGTTGGCACGAACGGTTTGGCGCCGAAAACGTCACAGAATTGAATAGAGAATGACTTTTAAGAAAATGCAATGCAACAATAAAATAAAGTATTATGATTAATAAAAATTATGAACTATCGCTCTTATGAGCTACTACTCGTAAATGCTTTACATGTGATTTATTAACAGGGGACCTATTTTATTGGTGGGTAAACCGAAGAAAAATACCGGGCGCTGTCCGGCAAAACGTCGGACTTGGAAAAAGAAAGGAAGAAAGAAAGAGAGCAACCAACTAAATAAATAAATAAATTCAAGTCCCCCTCTTATCATATGTATGTAGCTCAAGAAAAGAAGAAAGATTTTTTCAAGTTCATTTCGACCGGACGTCGGACGTTGGATGTTAGACGGCGGACGGCAAATTTAAAAAAAAAAAATAAACAGTTCCCTGTTAGAAAATTTTGACCTCGGAGCTATAGGCGATAGGAGGGAGATTTGAAAAAATGTTGACTCTCGAGATATATGATGGGAAAGGGTCTTGGAAAAAATTTCGATCTCATAGATGAGAGGAGGACTTGAAAAAATTTCGACTTTCAAGCTATACATGATAGGAGAGGGACTTGGAAAAAATTCGAATATTTGAGCTGTATCTGATAGGGGGAATTGAAGAAGTTTTCCAAATGTACAAATCTACTTTATTAGTAACTTTTACAAGAGTACTTTCGGGTGTTATACGACACAACTGATGTTGGGATAACACTCGAAAGTACTCTTGTAAAAGCAACTAACTAATAAAGTAGATTTGTACATTTGGAAATCTTTTTCAATATTAGTGCACTACTTACATCTTACTCACTCATTATGAGTTCCAATGATAGGGGGAAGCTGGAACAATATGTACTTTCGAGCTCAAACTCTCAAGGTGGCGAGGAACAAGGTTTCATAAGTATGAACAAAGAAACCACCATTCTCAGTTTGCCTCGATTAACACAAGTTAATCAAGGCGATCCTGAGCAACGACGAAGTAGGCTGCAAGTTTTAACGTAGTTTTGAACAATACAATCATATGTATTTGTCCGCCACAAAGTACGTATTCCTGTTCCTTTGAGGGGGAAGGGATGTATGGTTCGGCCATTTTATACTCTACATCATGTAAGACTGGTTTTTATGTGGAGGAGATATAAATGACCAAATTGTGGGGTGGCAACAGCTGAATTCTCTCAGAAGTGAGAGGTGGGCCACTTCTGCGCGATTATTCGTCGGAAGATCGCCGTCTACAGCCCTTTGATACATTCCATCAATGCCTTTTAAAATGTTGTTCATGGCACAGTTTTTTGCGACCTTTCTTTGAGACGACCTTTATATAAACTAAAATATTGCGAAAATATAAAAACTGAACATTGAAAACTCATATTGAGTGCGAAAAGGTGTAAGTGGAGCACAAGACTGAAAATATATCAAATGTATTGTTCTACTTCGACGTGACGGGCATCACGGATTTTAAACTGGGTTTAAAAGGCACACTTAAACTTGAAGCTTAAGCTGAGTTTGAAACGTTGGTACAACTGGTCCTTAGTCAGCTTACTAGTACTTTTGGATGTTAACCCATCATTAGTTGTATCGCAAATTAATAACAAGGCCTTAAGCATAAGTTTTGTAGTATAAGACTGTAATTCGATTGACTACAACAATAGTGCGCCGTGATTGGTTCATTCGTCAATGTGCTGCGTTTTTATCGGCTATCAGGTATTTTGTTATCCTATTGGTCGGTTCTGTTTTTCCTCTCTCATCCAATCACCAAGCCGAGTAATCTTTCACTGTCTGACGTGATTACATCGTTCAACAAGCTGGTTTTTCTCTTCTTTATCTTTACAATCTCCATCTATATTCCTATAACTCTTTGACTATATACCTCTTATGGACTGAGCTTCGTCCATATACTGCATTGTTGAACGAGCGTGGAAACATGTACAGCGTGCGGAGGACTCCAACGTAAACAGTGCGAAGGAGTGCGCGGAGGAGTAATAGCTTCTCCTCCCTCCGCAATCAACCGCGTCGCCTATTTTGAATCCTCCGCATTTTATTTTCTTATCATATCTTTCTACGGGTAAACGTCGTCTTAGCTCAGCCCATAAGAGGTATAATATAGTCAAAGCTAGAGCTTCATACGGTTTTCTACTTGTATGACATTGGAGATTTTTTCACCAATGTGCTGCCCTTCATTGCAGTGTTTGCCAAACGAGATTTGCCCTTGATGTTTCGTGCTCCTTTTTCCTGATGTCGGACCATCTCCCATTCTCACTAATGTAAGTAGATACCCTCGCAATTTTTGCATCTGAGCTTGTACACATTGCTCGAGCTTCTTTTGTCCTTTTCCCGTGCCTGGTCGTTGCTGGGTGAGTTGTTATGGATACCCACATTCCACATTCACATCATAACCGCTGAACGCCTATATCACTACCTATGTTTGTTTCAGTGCCCAATCTTCCGGTACATCTAGGCAATCGGCGATGTACCACAGAAAATAGAAAATAAGAAAAATAATAATTTATTTCAGGGTTTAGATAATCAGATTAAAAAAACAAACAAACAAAACAAAAAAAAAAAGAGATCAAGTAATCAGGATAATCTCATTTTTGAGAGATTATTTCCTTTGTTATTTCAAAATTTCTATAGTCCGACTAAAAAAAAAAAAATATATATAGACGTAATAGTCTAGTTTTTGAACGTGTAAACACAAAACGATCAGGGCAATTTCAGAGGTTCCTTTCTCAAATTAATATTAAAAAAAAAAAAATCATCAAGGCATTCGCAAATTTCAAATCATGCTATGTACCAAAAATAAAGCGAGGATTTGCCACTGGTTTGTTTGCTTTCCTATGTAGAGTAGGTACTGATCCGAAGTACTTTCTCACTCTTCTTTGTTTCCATTCTCCCAAGCAGTCCCTTAACCACGCCTCTGGAGTAACCATCGACTGCTGCAATCTGCTTTACAATCTGAATTTCTTTCCTCTCCTCTTCTTTTCCTCGTTCACCTGGACAGAAATTTCTCGGTACCTAGCGTTCTAAATTGCCACCAACCCGTGCCTTGCATGGTGATAGAAGTCGTTTGGAATGTCGGTGTCGGTGTGTGTTGGCTTCCTGTAGATTTTGTATTCTATCCTGCCGCTCTTCAGAGTAAGTGCTGGGTCCTAATAGTTTTCCACTGAGAATTTGATGCTCTCATTCATCGCATTCGTTTCCTGAAGGAATTGATGGTCCACCTGTCCAGTAGTGCTCGACCACTCAGTTATAAGATATCATTTACGTATCTCACCTAGTATTTCATAGACTTTCTGAACTTGCTGCCTTTCAATATCTTGTTTTCCAAGCCACTCATGAATATCTTCGTCATTATTGGGATAACAGTGATCCCATCGTTAGTTCTTCTTCCTGGCTGTAGAACGTTCGAAAGTACTCTTGTAAATTAGCTAAGTAAAAAGTAGAATAGTTGGGGCGGAGCGTAGCGGAGCCCTTCTACGGACAACAAACGAACAGTTGAAAACACTATCTCCTCCAAAACTAACGATCTGATTAAGTTGATACTTGGCACAATCAGTGCTCTAATACTCAAGAGTGCACTGTTCTAGTTTCATTGAAAAAAATTAATTTGTAAGCGAGATATTAATTAAAGAAGTTTCTTGTAGGGTGGTGCGGGTGATATTCACTACTACAAACATACCAATATACGAGGAACACAACACACTCACGTTGCTCTCGTCGCATCGTTTGCTCCTACCTTTTGTTTCGGTGCAATTGCGTAATGCCGTAATGCGTTTGCCTTGATGGAACCGGGTTATAAGCCTTTCACACTTCGGGTTTTTGATGCGGATAGTATAAGCGTTTGCCTGATTCGTTATCAAACTTGTAGTCAAACAAAAATTCAAGTTTTTATTTTCAAATAATGTTTGTAATTTTGTGGATTATATTTACATTTTACCATCCTGTAAAGAAGCAAAAATAAAAATTTGCCCAAAACTTCAAAGAATTTTGTCAATTTTTCAATCTGAATTTTCTCATTTTGATAATATGACTACGTGTATGGTAAGAAAAATGTAAACCAACGCCAAGTGTGAAAGGCTTATTCAGTCACGGCCGTGGTTCAGTCCTAGCCGTCTCTAGTATCAGGCCAGAATATTTGAAACTTGACAACGCTGCACGGGGCTAAAATTTGTATAGTATCTTATGGGAGAACATTGAAAAACTTGATTTTACACAAATTTGATGAAGTTTTTGAAGAAAATGCGGAGAACGTCATTTAAAGAGCCAACATTTCTCGATATAATTCTCATCGTATTTTGGCTGCTCTACTTTTTTTGAAGGAGAATAATCCTTTTTATGCTGATATAATTTTGATTATGATCGACAATGCAAGTTGCAACCATTTCAGTTTATATTTAATTTCCTTTTCAAATTTTATTCCATTCTCCCTACGCTCCGCCCCTCTTTTGCCTGCTGCAACAGGCACCCTAGTATACTTGAGATAAAAACTGAAGTTTTACAAGCCTACCAACCCTTCCATGAGCAGATTGAGCCGCAATGACTGAATAATTTCAATGGAGAACTTGTTTATGGGAGGCTACTGAAAATAGGCGTCACGTTATCAGAAGGGAGAAAGGGCCTTTGACCTCCTTTAGGGGCTTAAAACTTTCTAGCTGTGGATATGAAGAGAGAGAATCAAGAAAATTTGCTTACAAACTGTAAAATGTTTGCTCGGTATAAGACCACCCAGTCTTCATGTGAACTCTGTGAAATCAGTAAAATTAAGTAATGTGATCTAAATGTGTGATATCAAGTTGATTGAATATTTGGCTAACAAATTGTATCATAAATTCACATTCTTTCTTTAGCTATGTTGTTGGTAGAGGACAGGTCCTCAGGAAACGTTCACCCATGTCCGACATTTGTAACATTATCAATGACCTGGAGAAATGTCGACTTGTATCCTTAGCCTTCATTATATTATGCTATACTAGGCTAAATCTACAGTACCCTCATCATATCAGACCTAATAGGCTATGCTGATTTCATGAGTAACCTTGACCTACTTTAGAGACGTAGAAAATTTTGACAATTGCATCTTTCCATTATGCCAGGATTAACATAATTATAGTAATAAAAGCTATATTGTTACCTAAAAGACCATAAGCTAGTTTAAGATTTCGACCCAATTTTCAGTACGTCTATAAAAAGACGTGAAACACGGTCTTTGTTTATTGAGCACTGCCAGAAAATTTCATCTCATTTTTCTTTTTTCCTTCCCTTGTCTGTGTCGGGATGAATAGAAAGTTGGACTTTTGAACTGGAACCGTAAGAGTTTTCAGTTTCAGGTACTATGATAGCATAATAAGTATGGTAATTACATGTCAGTCAAAATAGGAGATCTGTAGAAATGGGTTTCTGTCGCCAATACCTCGTTACCTTTCCGCGGATCGCCTATCGTCACTTATATTAGGTGTGCATGGGACTGTACACGCTATCAGAATAGTTTTACTAGTTTTACATTGGTTCTTAAGAAGAAATCTCCGTTAGGCTGCGGTCTTTTTATGAAAAATTGATGAAAAACTAATTCAATGTAGGTACGTAAAAGTGTCTTCAAATTCGATATTTATACTCTTTTTTTTGGAAATGCGTAGTTTTGCTTGCGTGGGGGTAACTCTCCATGAGAGCCTATGGAAAATTAGTACAGCTTTTTGGACACAGTGCAGTGCTCGGTGTATTGTTTTAAAAACTTTTCAAAATAACACCTCGTTTTTGCACGAGTGATCCAAACACCTTTTCTAGTAAACTTTATTTAGAAGATTTAGCTAAAGAAACAGAATATTCAGATTTTCCTTAAGTCATCGTACAATTTTGGATAGCAAAATTAGTATTGATGATAATTTTTTTCCGACTTTAGAACTCATGGCATAAAATTTTTCGTTTTCTCCAAGTTCATTGTGCCTTATATTTGATCGCTCAATTCGTAAAACCGACCCTTTTTTATTTGATAAATATAAAAAATTATGAATGACTTGATCAGATTAAAAATTCTAATCGCTATAAAGTTGAACAAAATTATGTGCGACAGTTCTTAGAGATGATTTTACGCAAACTAGGTGATTGTTTTTTGATGTCGATTTGATGAGGAATATTTTCCTTAATAAGCTGCCTACGGAGTTATAAAATACATATTAAAAACAGATTAAAACCCTGGAATACTCATGCATCAGATTTTTGATTTTTAAAAAAATAATTTCCTCCTTTTTTGCTTCCAAGTCAATAAGTCCTTTGGAAATACAAAACAAAAATGAAACAACAAGATTTTGGGATAATAATATGTTTGCTAGGTATATTATACATTTTGCGTTGGAGTTGACATTTAAAAATAAGAGAAATTTGCTCTTTCACTCTCGCTTTGGCCAACCCATCGCTCACAAGAGATTATATATTTTTCTTCTTCAAAAAGGCGGTAAATATAAAATTAAACAAACGTAGGTATAAGTTATTTATTACTAATTTCATAACTCGTACACGAACCACACTGCCACAACGCCAGCCCGCAATTCACAGTTCGCGTTCTTCAAGAAACAAAAATAAGAACGTCGTACATTATATTTTTCTGACGTACGTGTAAAGTTTTCTCACCCTATACCTCGTTCATTCGCCCCTTGCCACCCTCGCCAAAGTGATTACAATTAAAAAGCGCGTACGAGTGCATCATCCACCGGTTTTTGTTGTCTAATATTGTTGTCTCCAGGTGGCGTGGGCTGTACGAGATAATGGTCCGGTGAAAGAAGAAAAAAAACGGTACGTTCGCATCGGAATCTATTATTTTGCAAGGTTAACAATGGTCTCTTCCCCCAAATAAAAAAATTATTCAATAGCTGGAGAGATAACAATGATCTTAAAAGTTGTCCGAAGGAATAATTTAAATAAAAACTTCATAGTTTCTGAAAGCGGTTAGATTTCAAACGTTAAATGTGAATGAACTAGTTTAGTGTTACTATAAAATTATAATAATGAGAAAGAACTGGTCAATTTTTGCACTTCGTAGTTTTCGGTTATCTTCACGTAGTCTGACGACCCTCTTCTTCGAGCCCTGCAACTTTTAAATTCATTGTGCGGTTATTCTATTTGCGAATCCGATATTATTTGTTTGATGAATCTGGGAATTATATGGTTTCGTATCCACTTAGGCTACTGCCCGCAATTCCATCAAAAGGCTTTCTCATCTTCTCGAATACCTAGTTGAAATTATGCACGAAGCTCAAAAGGCGGTACATATTTGCTTTTTGCTGAGCGGCGTGAACAATATTTTTTAAATTAGACAATTAAAAAATCTAGAGGCTGCGAATGGCGACAAACACGAATTTTCTATTCTGTCTTGATATCAAAACCACTAACACTGATGCTGACAAATGAAAATAGACAAAAATAGGCGTACATTACACTATTGGCAACTCGAACGAAATCTCCTCGCCTTTTTTCATTTTTATATTGTACAAAAAATATTGTGTCATTTTTTCAGCGGGGAACCCGCTATCTCTTTCGTTGGGGGGCATTTTCGCTTCCGTGTTCGACTTTGACGACGTCATCAACTTAAGTTAGATTAGCTTATGAAAGTTGGGATTATTTTCGAAGGTAGGACTGGGAAAACTCGACTCAGCGTTATCAGTGATGCATGTATTTTGCGTATTATTGAGAAACGCTAAGCCGAGCCGGATTTCTGCTGTCCCAGTCACATAACAAGATATATGTATATTTGATGGGAAGGGGACTTGTATTATGTTATATAATAGGAGGCGAACTTGAAAATATATTCACTCTAGAGCTCTATATGATGATGGGACGAGCGTTTCCGCGTCTGGCTTTGGACCAGGCGCATTTGGGAAATTTCAATTCTCGAGTTATCCTACTCTTGTGACGTCACAATTTTTGGAGAAATGTCTAGAGACTTAAAATGTTTTTGACCGCCGACTTATACTAGTTTATATATGAGGAGAAATTTGAGAACAAAACTTGGGCTGATGTCAGCACCTTGTGACTTGAAAACATTTGTCTAGGCTAGATATTATAGGAAATTGTCCAGCTTGGGTAAGGGGAATTTTTCTAAGAGAGGCTCCAGGAGATATTTACTGTTCCGTATCGTACGACATCATAGAATATTTCATCGTATGTACTGAGGTATAGTACACAGATAATACAGATTACTAAGCGTGTCAGAAGCCTCTCTCACAGCAATTTTTTTTCTCGAAAGATAAACTCGCTTTCTCCAATCCTCACGTTTTCTTCCACCAAAACTTTACAAAGCCATTTCAATCGGTTTCGTTCATCTCAGAGACCTAATACGTCCACTCACGTAAACATAAGGAAAACAAAAATAAGACAATCTGCTTTCCACGGGTCCGCGCAGCTTGCGGGCTTTAAATTGTTTCGAACCATTTTTCTTTTCTCGTCCCCATGATTAGTCTGATAAATTTCAATGGGTGAACTATTTCAGGGAAGTAAAAGAACTTGAGTGTACAATTCTACTAGAGTGGTTAACTTACAAGAGTACTTTCGGGTGTTACTCCATCATTAGTTGTATCGCATGGAAGAAGGGAGTTTCTATTTGTGACGCGTTTTGCGAAAACATATGTTAGGGTGAAAAAACGACGGCTTCCTTAACAAAGTTGAACGAGGACGTAGGGAACCCGTTCTATAGGTCGAATTAGTTTTGGTATTGAGAATTCAAATTGAAATCTTGAAGATGTCCAAGTTTTCCTGAGTTCCTTGTATAATGGAATATAATAGCTCGAAAGTAAGAATTTTCCCAAATCCCTTTCCTTCCTATCATATACTAGGGTGCCTGTTGCAGCAGGCAAAAGAGGGGCGGAGCGTAGGGAGAATGGGAATAAAATTTGAAAAGGAAGTTAAATATAAACTGAAATGGTTGCAACTTGCAATGTCGATCATTATCAAAATTATATCAGTATAAAAAGGATTATTCTCCTTCAAAAAAAGTAGAGCAGCCAAAATACGATGAGAATTATATCGAAAAATGTTGGCTCTTTGAATGACGTTCCCCGCATTTTCTTCAAAAACTTCATCAGATTCGTGTAAAATCAAGTTTTTCAATGTTCTCCCATAAGATACTATACAAATTTTAGCCCCGTGCAGCGTTGTCAAGTTTCAAATATTCCGGCCTGATACTAGAGACGGCTAGGATTGAACCACGGCCGTGACTGAATAAGCCTTTCACACTTGGCGTTGGTTTACATTTTTTTTACCATACACGTAGTCATATTATCAAAATGAGAAAATTCAGATTGAAAAATTGACAAAATTCTTTGAAGTTTTGGGCAAATTTTTATTTTTGCTTCTTTACAGGATGGTAAAATGTAAATATAATCCACAAAATTACAAACATTATTTGAAAATAAAAACTTGAATTTTTGTTTGACTATAAGTTTGATAACAAATCAGGCAAACGCTTATACTATCCGCATCAAAAACCCGAAGTGTGAAAGGCTTATAACCCGGTTCCATCAAGGCAAACGCATTACGGCATTACGCAAATGCAACGAAACGAAAGGTAGAAGCAAACGACGCGACGAGAGCAACGTGAGTGTGTTGTGTTCCTCGTATATTGGTATGTTTGTAGTAGTGAATATCACCCGCACCACCCTATAAGAAACTTTTTTAATTAATATCTCGGTTACAAATTGATTTTTTTCAATGAAACTAGAACAGTGCACTCTTGAGTATTAGAGCACTGATTGTGCCAAGTATCAACTTAATCAGATCGTTAGTTTTGGAGGAGATAGTGTTTTCAACTGTTCGTTTGTTGTCCGTAGAAGGGCTCCGCTACGCTCCGCCCCAATTATAGTTATAGCTCGGAGGTCGAAATTTTAACAGGGAACCTGTTTTATGGGCGAGTTATTTCGGAAAATTTGCTATGCGCCGTGCGCCGTGTGATATCCAACCAAAACAAAAATGATCTATGTCCGACATCATTTGCAAAAATGGTCCAAGTCCTCCCCCTATCATTTGTAGCTCGGATTGGAATTTCGACCTCCGAGCCATAATATATGATAGGAATCCATTGGAAGAAAATTTTGACTTTCGAGCCATAATAAATGATGGGAAAGGGACTTGAAAGAAAATTTCGACTTCTAAGCCATATAATAAGAGGGGGCTTAGGTATAGAAAAATTACACCCTCCGAGCCATAATATATGATAAGCGACGGACTTGGAAGAATTTCGACTCTCAAGCAATAATATATGAAGGGAAGGAAAGGGACTTGGAAAAATTCTTCCTTTTAGGCGATATATATCATGATACAAGGAACAGGGAACCTGTACTGTGGTGGGTTATTTCAAAAAATTTGCCGTATGATTTCTAACCAAAACAAAAACACTTCAAGTTCGACATCATTGGCAAAAACGGCTGAAATTCCCCTGCTATCATACGTGGCTTAAGATTGCACTTGAAAAAATTTTCACTCTCGAGCCATAATACTCGTACATAGGAAAGGGACTTTGAAGAATTTTGGCTTTTGAGCCATAGTGCATGTTAGGAAGAGAACTTGGCAAAATGTCGACTCTCGAGCCATAATAATATAATATGGCAGGAAGGAAAAGAACCGTGAAAAATTCTTACCTTCAGGCTATATACAACATGATACAAGGGAATCAGGAAAACTTGAGAATCTTCAAAATTACAATCTGAATTCTCAACACTAAAACCAACTCAACCGACAGAACAGGTTTCCTGCGTTTCTTGTTTAACATCGTCAAGGAAACCGTAATTTTAACAGGGAACCTGTTCTATGGGGTGGTTGAGAAATTTGCCGTGCGCCGTCCGACGAAAAACTTGAAAAAATTTGATTCCTATTGAATGTAGCTAGGAGGATGAAATTTTTTCAAGTCCCCCTTGGAGGGGCTGGAAGAATTTTAACCCTCGAGCCATATATGATAGGAGAGAGATTTGGAAAAAATTCGACCCATTGAACAAGTTCCCTGCGTTCCTTGTTTAACTCTCGTTTTTCCAAGTCCTTTTTCTGTCGTATAGCTCGAAAGTCGAAATCTTTTCAAGTTCCCCTCTTATGATATACATCTCGGAGTTGAGAAATTTTCCAAGTCCAATCCGAGCTGTATATTATAAGAGGGGGACTTGAACCATTTTCGCAAGTAATGTTGGACTTGTGACCACGGCGCATGACGTACGGTAAATTTTTCGAAAGATTTCCAAGAAATAAAAGTGGTCATCTACTTGCTGAAATAGAATGAAATGAAGTGAGAAATGAATATGATTCAAAGACTCAAATTCTTGAACTTTCCTTCTCGTTCTAACGTAATTTATTTCCTATTTCTCCCGAGCTAAAACTTATAGTGAATTTTCGAAGTATGCTAGGACAATTCTTATATTTTCTTAGGTTTTCGCAGTGAAGCATATAATCCGAAAAATCATTAGCGAATTCAGCGCACAAGAATGTTTTCTCTCTCAAAAAAAAAATAGTTTTATGATTGGGTGAGTATGAGTATGCTGTATTCATGGTACATAGAGAAAGACTCCCCAAGGATTACAATTTCTTAATTTGGATGGGACGATGACTGAACCTAGAGAACTTCCAGTTTCAAACAGAATGACGCTAAAAAATATTAGTCATCAGGAAGTCTAAGGAGATCCCTTAAGAACATGGACCGCCTAATTTAGTCGTTACGTCATTATTTATCTTCAGACTTTCCTATTAAAATTTCTGATGACAGTTTATCACGATTTGATAATAATAAGAGAACAACTAAACTAAGTGCTAAAGCGAAATACAAAACTCAGCTCTATTAAGAAATACAAAATAGCTTTCCTAATCATAAAAAGTCCTCACCTGAATTGGAAATTGTGAGGATAATAATTGCTCTAGTTTAAGGGGTGGCAATTTTACGGTCAAAAAATATTACCAAAATTATTATCAAAAATAATTGAGTCTAATACCTTTGGGAAAGGGCAAAAAAAAATTAGGTCTCGCTTGTAGCGCCAAGAAACCTCGCGACGAGGCTGCTAATAAGATAATCTCAATTTCAAAGAAAATATTTCCATGTTTTAAAGCAGCTTCCTCAACAAAGTTTGGAAATAATCAATATAGGTAATCACTGAATTAAAAAATGAGTACTGGTAAATCATTAGGAATCTTTAAGACAAACCCTTCTTTTCTTCACTTAGGCGAAGTGATAACAAAAGCAATGAATAGGAAACAATATTTTCGAAAAAATATTCCAGATGTATATTTTTCTCTTAATTTATTACGATGGTAACAAATTTACAACAATTCGGACTCGTTGAGTTTTTAGAAATTTAAAAAATTGAAAAAAGAAAAATAAAAAAGGATCGTTGATTAAATTAAAATCTAGCAGGTCAAGTTAATGGGTCATTTATTGAAGCGGGGAATTCTTGGCAGACCTAATTAGAATCAACAACACAGTTTCAAGTTTAAATACCTTTCAAGTTCATCAAAAATACGAGGAAGTACGCGGTAAGTTGATAACAACTTAATTCAGCGAGAAAATCGTTCAATTTATTGCGAGGAAATAAATCAATCTGCAGAAGTTGACCTATTCCACTCGTCTAGAAAGGGGAAAAGTTAGAAACTATTTACGGTCTTCATTTTTCAATACCGTAACTTGAAAAACTGTCATATTTTTTCCTTCGGAAAAACATCGAAGAAAAATCAGCTTCTCTATAAATAAATATATTCGGGCGTTAGTCAGACTTTTTCGCATAGGTACATCATACTCTCAATGAAACTTACAATTTTAATTTTCTTCATTAATTATAGTAGACCTACGTTAAAAATATTTTTCTGTTCTCGTAATTGGCTCGCCATTTCTTTTTTTATTCGAATTCCACCGATGACAATTTTTTGGGATCTGTGCCACGCGCCTTTTCTCCATCCTGATATAACTAAACGTTTGTAATTATCGGTCATCGTTTTTGTTGTAGAAACTTTATAATATTGATATAATATCGTTCATAGTATAGCCTGGATGCCGGTCAGATTGCAGAAGCTGATTACCGGTCGCGATAGGACGGGTGACCGCGGACAGTACCCGCGTCTCTAGCCCCAGGTGGTCTTCTCAATCTACGAAAACACGGACCTCGACTCGTGTCCCGTCTACGTGCAACGTCGTTGACGTCGTCGTCCCTTCTTCCTTTATCCCTTTGCCACGCTATCGCGTAAGGCTTCGTCAGTACGGCGCCCGTCTTTTCTTGGCGAACCGTTACCAAACGACGTTCTCATTCCGTCGTACGCCTTTAGGCTTTAATAATATCCTCTTCGTACTCGTCCCTCGTACACACCTCCTTTTCATTTTCAAACTGCGTTTTTCGATACGCACCGTCGTTACCGGGTGTATTTGCTTTTTTTTTTTTAAGGGTTTTTTAACGCGTACGAGTCAACTCGTGTACGCCAGCTGGAGGTTATGTGACTGGGCTTCGCCATTCTGTACGAATAAGGGAATGGAGACAGATATCGTCTCTTGATGGGACGAGTGCGAAGTGAAAGTGCAAGAAAATACAAAGGGTTGGAGAACGATATTTTTAATTGAAATGAAATTTTCATCAATATATTTTACGGTTATAATCAGTGTTATAACTGAATGTAATACCTATGTAATATAAAATTATATCTAGAGTTTTACACGAATTTCCTGCAAATTACATTTTCTAGAGGTGGAAATATGGTTTTACAACGTTTTCTTAGATAGTTATCCTGTACATTACACAAAATAAAGAATGATAAAAGACTCACTATGTGTATTTATTTACAAATTTATTGAAAAATCGAATACTTAGGTATTCATTTGAACGAATTCTAAGCTGAATATTAGAAAGACTATACTTATGAGGCGTTGTCGTTGGTCATCATTAGTTTACATTAGTCATAAATAGGCTATCACATCAACAAAAAGTGATGAAATTATTGTTTCACTTACCCTCATAACAGGGACCCTATAAAAACTTGGTGGAAATGTTTGCAGATTGCAATCTGGTATCCGTTATCAGGACCGATCAGATAATTGGAATTCGAATTGATCGATTCGAAATTAATTACTTTTTCCTTATAGTTGGTCAATTCAAAAGTATGTAGGTAGGTATAGAAATATTCTAATATTTTAATTCTGTATAAGGCAAAGAATTTTGAAAAAATTGCGGAGAAAACTATTTTCAAAGCGGTTAAAAAATGAAAAACAAAAAAGAAATTTATCCACTTTATGGAAAAACATTGAATCATAATACATCTAGGTAAAGCTCTACTCTGATTTGGCGCTTTAAGCAGCTGCTCTCTCTGGAACTCATATCGAGTGTGATGAGGTGTAAGTAGGTAAAGCACTGAAAATTAGAAAGATCTCAAGTACCTGTGTACAATTCTACATTATTAGTTAATTAGGTTGGTTACCTACAAGAGTACTTTCGAACGTTACCACATCATCAGTTGTATCGCTTTTGAGGAACAGGGCCTTAAGATTGCTTTTCGTAGTCCAAGACTGTGATCTGATTGGTTACAACAATACGGCGTCGTAATTGGTTCATCGGTCTATATGCTGCGTTTCTATTGGCCAATGATGAGAAGCGATTTGTAATGCGTTTGGCGCTTAAACTTTAGCCCTGGCTTTTCTAAGTTTTTCCAAAAATTTCATCCGCTTGGTTTCAACCTTTTGTTTTCATCATTAGCAAAAGAATAAATCATTCTGCCGTACAAAAAAATTGACGTACGTAGCAATTTTGGAACATGATAATAGTATCTTAGGATCTTCCTTCTTTGAAAAAATAGTTGGATAAAGATGAAATTCCGCCGTACAAAGTTGAATTGACGTACCTATATCCAAATCGACGATCGGGAAGAAGTTAGGTACATTTTCTTAAAATAAGATTAATACGGCTAATTGAGATGTAAATATTTGTTAATAAAACGATTTTTCAACGAGATATCCAATTATCGCACCAGTTTTCCGATCAAGCATCCTTCCTTCCAATATTACCTAGCGTTTTTGCATCGTGGTTTGGATATATACGTCAAAATTTTGACGTATATCCAATGTTAATTTCAACACAATTTAGAGTAGTGTGTTCATCCCACGTGAAACAAAGCTCCAATTTTCTAGATCTGAATTTTTCCCTGTTATTCCATCAATGAAGTAATAGTAGTGTGTTATCACGATTCACACACTCGCACCAATCGTCCAAAAGATACAGTTTGCCTGATCGTCGATTTGGATATACCTACGTCAATTTAACTTTTTGTGGCAGAAATATGGAATACTGATGAGTTTTTGAAGCTTTTTTCGATGAACAATTCGATAATCAAGTTACGTTTAAGATAGCAACGCTCATTTTTTCAAAAACTCGAAAAATAACGTACGTCTCAATAATTTTGACGTATGTTCATCAGTAAATACGAAGCGTAGTTTGATTCACACACGCACACACCGACAAATTTTTCAGACCGAAGATACTATTTTGCAAATTGTTACTCGTGATCTACGTCAATTATTTTTTGTACGGCAGCATTGTAGAAAGCTGAAACTTGGGTCGAATAAACAATTTATTAGAAGCTATACATTTGAGAAGGAACCATTGTTTTATGTGAATTTTTCAATTTTTCAAAAAATTGCTCGTACTACGGTAATGTAACAGCGCTGGTGGAGAGCGAGGAACTTAGATCTGGATTGCAACGTAATTGCAACAAACGTAGCGGAATTTTGATGCGCTGCGACGAACCTGCGGACAAGATTTTGGTGCTGTGTCCATACCTCTGATTACATTGTTCAGGAGGTTAGCTTCTCTCTTCTTTGCCTTTGTAATCTCCGCACCTATTCCCAACGTTTTCTTCTCTTCATATGGGGTTTCCTTCACGTCCGACTTCAAATATTCCTTCGACGCTCTGCTTTTCTCCATTACAGTGCTTGCAAAATAGTGACTTACCATCATCTTTTTCCCTCGATGTTTTGTACTCGTCTCCTATTGTGAAATTTCCTCCCAATTTCATCTGTGTATGTACATAGATGCTTTCGCAATATTCGCTTGTTCACTCCACACTAGCTTATCAAAAAGGAGAGTTTTTTTGAAACGTGCGAAGGAAAGTTAGGAGTAACACGTAAACCATTCACTTCTTTTTTCCAAATACATTCATGTTGTTAACCATATCGATGGTACAGATATGAGAATGAGGGGGGTCCAACCAATCCCAGTCGAATTGTCGTCAACGGGAAATAGAAAACTATGCTCGTATAAATGTAGTAATATTTTTTTTTATTTCGGCACATATTGTCGTTTCTAGTCTCGTGAATATGAATATCTTCCTTTAAAACACAAAGAATTACTCTAACAATTCAACATAACATGGTTTTTATATTTAAAACACATAAAGTTTTACGATTCTGATATGTATGATACCTCCGGAGAAACGAACGAAATCAAAATATAAATTGAAACTGGAGAAATACTCAAGAGGTGTAACATTATAATTTTATCTTCAGGATGATAAAATTTCAATTCTCATAATTCCAAAATTAGAAATTTAATTGGTCTTTCGGTACCCTCCTGCATACACAATATAAATATCATAATTCATAAGAAATGGAAAAGTATTTCAACCGCCTCTTTGAATTATATTTGTGAGTTCATCACTGATTTGACGGAATTTCCGTTTCAGTTGATCTAATTTTGCATGCGCCTCGTCGAGATCAGGAGGTAACGGTCGATAACGTTCCAGCTCTTTCATTAATAACTTGTCTTCTTCTTTACATTTATCAATTTTATCTTTAATTTGAGAACATTCTTGAAATTTGGAGATGATCTTTTTCTTCTGTTCCTAAAAATATGAATTTCAAGATCAATCCGAGTTTTAACCAGGAAACTGATCATCGTAAAATAACGGCAATATATTTATATACCTGTTGCTCGTTGGCTTGATGTATTTCTGATTGTAACTCATGAATACAGGTTTGCAAAGATGATATATTCAATAAATCTTGATTTGCATCTTCTGACTTGGCTTTATACTCATTCTCAAGCTTTTTCATAGTTCTAAGGTAAACATTTTTTTTTTTTTTCAATTAAAATACGTACAATAATACAAGACTTCCTAAACGAGAATGAACGGTGGTGAACCGAAAGGGTATACGGCGTATATTCTCAGAAAAAACAAAAAATATAGGGTGTATGCCGTACACTCTCAAATATTTCCAAAGGAACAAAAAAAGTTTAAATTCAGATGAAAAATGCCAGATAGAGCCCAGAATGCATAGAGAATTATTTTTCTAAGATAGTTTCAAGTAAATTGTCATTACCAATAATTTTTTGAGAAACATTCTTAGGAACGCTACTTCTGTAATGCAGTATTGTTTCGGTGTGAGACATTAAACATTTATCCAAAGTAGGGATATTTAGGAGAGAGAAAGAAAAAGTGATAAAAACTAGTGTAGGCTTTACTTTCAAAAATTTCTTTCGGCACAGCACTGAGAATGATGGGTACAACTCACTACGCTTATTTTAGAATATTACTTGTTAATAGATTTTTCATGTTCTACCAAGAACGAATTGAAGGAACTAAGATTACCGATTCTCCTTTCAAGTTGCGAAATGAAATATTTATTTGACTCTTCTTCTGCTTTCTCAACAGCTATTTGAAGTATATGATCGTAATCATCAACTTCATTCTACTTGAAAAATTTGAAAACGAGAAAATTAGAGTATGGACAAATGGCATTTTACGGGCAGTTAAAAATAATAAATGTACCTGAGTGAATGCTTCGAGAGGTACTTTGTAAGTTAATGATTCCAATCCAAATGCTTCTAAGATACCCAGATTCCTCTTCTCTGAAAAATATAAAGCAAACATTAAATTTTTGGTTGGTGGAAGAAGTTGATTCGTAAGATACGGATACCATGCATTAATCACAGTTCAATTTCTAAGATTAGGTTTCGAGAAAAGTTTTCCGAGTCATCTTTTTCGAATCACCAATTAATTCACAAACAGTTGCCAAGTTATTCTTCCTCGTCGTGACAACGACTTTTGTATCATTCTTTTTAATATATTTAGACACCGCAGCGTTGGGAAGCAATAGCTTATAGCTTATCGAATATTGATCTGTAGCCGTTTCCTCAAAATCTATGATGAAACTTGACAAGTTTACACTTCACTCAATAATACTTAGAAACTTAATTCAGTATACTTGAATAGCGGCATGAGAAATTGAGCTATACGTAGGCTCAATCCAGACTTGTAAACTCTACTTGTAGACAAATATCAATGAAGGATATTTGTGAAGTAACATCAAAGGTGAGTTCTGTTTGCGGTGAGTAAACTTTTCAATAATATTTACACTTCATCTGCATTTTCTTGGTAAATTTCGAATTGTGAGGGCGAGATGAGAATACTCGGATTGATCTGAGGTTGTTCGCAACTATCTCACATCATCAACATCTGTGAAATACATCGATAAATGGGCTCAAAATTCAAATCGTACCACAAATATCGTACGCATTCATCTGTTCTTCAAGTTTATGGCAAGTATGTTCTAAAAGTTTTTTCACGTTTCCAGTTTTCGACATTTTTATTCAATATAAAATTACTTTGCTCCGGATATTTGCGTATTTCACGCGATTACCCGCGAAATTATAATCGTTATCAATTTCTTCAAGCCGAAAATTTTCGGAACTAGGTACCGTCGAAGCTAGGTACTCGCGTATCCGTGAGTTCTTGCTTTTAGCTGCTGCGACTGCGACACCCTCACGTCATCACGTGGGTCTTGCGTGGGTCTTCCTTGCGTAGCCGTGGTCTCCAACTTTTCGCTTCCGCAAAATAACGATTAGGAGAATAAGGCTCATAATATCATCCACTGCAGGCTTGAAGTAATCTTATTTCCTTGATCGTTATTTTACAGATACGTCAATTTGACTTTGTACGGTGTGACTGTTTTATCACCTTCTTTTCAATCCCATTTTAATCGCTGTGCTCGGTCTATCTTATATAAGGTCTAAGCTTAGATGTCGTATAATCATTTAAAAATCAAACTCAAAGTTCATCGAGAGTCGAGACAATCAAGAAATTGACTCCTCAAATAGATATATTTATTTCAGTTGTCTCGAATTTTCCAAGATAAATGTAACCACGTATCGATTTTGATGACAATGTCTGTTTCGAAGCTGCCGGCTAATGAGTTAGAATTTAAATTATGTGAACTGATGATTCAGGATGAGCGTCTCAAAAATAAAATGTTACAAATACTACCTCAAGTCATAGATCCATGCATCCGCCAAAATGATCAATACGGAGAATCAAGCAAAGAGCGTCCTTTTGCGGCCTGTCAACAATTTGTTTCCGATATGAATCTTTACGGTATATCGGTTATGGATGAGTTCCTTAAAAAAGAGAGAGGGAATGCAGTTTACGAAGAAGTCATCGCTCTGCATCAAGCGGGTCTCTTTCAAGATGGTCAGTTGGTGAGGAACGATACGAAAAACAAAGAAATTCGAGGAGATGAAATTTTATGGCTCTCGGGTGACGAAGCTCATTGTCCAAATATCATATATTTAATCAACGCAATAGATAAAATTGTGATGACATCTAATAAGTTACCGAACAATGGTAAATTAGGGAAATACAGAATTGATCGTCGGACAAAAGTACGTGAACGTATCTCTTATGTATAGTATATAAACAGGACATTGTTTCTTTTCTTGTTTTTGATAATGAGTTCAGCTTTGAAACAAATAGGCTATGGTTGCATGTTATCCTGGTAATGGATCACATTATGTGAAGCACGTCGATAATCCGAACAAGGATGGGCGCGTTCTCACTGCGATATATTATCTGAATAAAGAGTGGAATCAAGAGGTGATTGAAGTGTAAATTCATGTGAATTTTTCATTCACTACGACCCTCATCACTTTGTTTTCCATGTTGTATAGGTGCATGGTGGTATGCTGAGAATTTTTCCGACTGGTGAGAGGAAAGATGCCGCTGACATAGCTCCGATATTTGATAGAATGTTATTCTTCTGGTCAGATCGAAGGAATCCGCATGAAGTGCAACCTTCATATCGGACAAGGTAATTATTAATGTAAGAATTCTCTCGGTTGAGGCTGAAATATTAGCATGGTTTATTTGTAATCAATTTCAGATATGCTATCACAATTTGGTATTTTGATGCTGAAGAAAGAGTTCTCGCTCAGAACAGGAATAGTCAGCAACAGAGTAAATGATTGTTTTGATTAAAGGAGAATTTCGTGTAAATTTTCGATATTTTTTTATTCATGTGTCAGTATCACAAGAAACGACTTGCGATAATTATCTCTTTTCATTTTGTAAATTTTCAATTTTGAGGAACATTACATCACCTGTGGTCCTCATGCATCGTTATTTCTCTTATTTACCATTCTCTGACGCCTGAAAGGAGTTATTGGTTATTTATGTCGCAACCTATCTTGAAAAGGATTTATTTTCGAGTAGCTATGGTTCCCGATACTGATTTTCATTTTGCGCCTATTACTGCGGTAACTGATGAATTTCGTCGTTCCCGAGAGTTTTATCCTTATTACCTTTTTTTTTCCTTCTTTTTTCTTCCGTGACTATTATTAGTTATGAAACAAGACACATGATCATTTACGTATTAGAACTTTGCTCCGGATAGAACTTCCGAATGTTGATCTTTTTAGTCTTCTGAAACGGTGATTAGTGAAAGTAAATAATAATATTCATTATAATTCAATTAGATATTTCACAAGATGATATGATAAACAGAAGTTATTATTCATTTCGAGAGTGTTTCTTGTACGAATTTCAGATATTATTGTGATGATTGTAGTTCTAGTATTTAACGTTGTTGACCATTTTATGAAATGAATGTATGTTTTAATATTTTTCGTAATTGTATAAAATTTTCGAAAATCTAATAATTATTTCCTTCGATAATTTTGAGTTCACATTTCTTACGTTGGGTCTATCTTATAATCTTATAATGCATTTATCAGGAAAAAAAAAAAATTCAAAGCTGGTACGGGCCGGATTTTCGATATTAGAAATATCTCGATAACTGCGATAAATATATCGGTTACAGCTGCAAAAGTACCTACCCGAAATATTTCCTATCGCAAAATTTGCTCCCATAAAAAAAACACAAGAGCCAACCGATCATATGATATTACATAATTGAAAATAAGTAAGGAATAAGGAAAAGAAGTTTATTTTCAGAAGCCGATGACCTCAAGCATCATAAATGTAAACTTTTTTTCCCTGAATTGTTTCTCATTTCTGATTAATACCATACTGATCTTTGCTCCCCGTGTATTTCTTATGGGAGTAAGTTTGCAATTGGAAATCTCGATCTCAATTATCGACATATTTCAACATCAAAAATCTGGCCCACAATTAATTATACTGTTCGTTAGGCTAACTAGATGGCGGGCTCACTTACTTCGCTTGTTCGCGTCCTCCGTCCATTAATATTTCCTAGCTTACGATAGCTTGTAGATCGGGAAGGACATGAAAACAACTATGTATCTGGAAATTTCTACTGCAAAAAATGTGTTTCATGTTTCAATCCCATCCATTTCAGCGAAGATGAATTTCATGGAGAAAAGTGTGAAGATATAAAATGTATAGAGCGTCGCCGACTACTTGATTCAGTGATATCTTCACAAATTAATAATTGACTATCACGCAAAAAGAAGACGGGGGGAGGAATGTAATACAGATGAAACTAACGGAAACATGCCTCTTGGTAAATTTGTGTCTTGCATTATTTTTTACTTATTAGATAATGGCATGGGAAGCCTTTAACCTTTGTATATAGACGCACTTTTTGTGTAGAGACGACAAAAATTCACGCGGAATATTTTACGTTTTGTTGAGCTGTTGAGTTCCAAGAATATTTTCAATCACTATTTTTATTCAAAATTATTCCAGATAATTTGCGGGATGTGGGTAATTTTTCAACTGAAATCCTTATTCGCCTTTAGTCAGCTTTAGTTCAATGCACAGCTGTATTGCGTGTTACTAGCCTACATGGTATACACATACCTGCCGCATAAAGTTAAATTGACGTATCTGCAGACAACAATCAAGGGAATAATATTACTTTAAAGCCCGTATTATGGTGTTATGAACCTTATTTTTTTAAACACTGTTTTGCATCAGATACGTCGATTCAACCTTGATGTGCATACCTACGGCAAATTATGTAGACTAGCCATGACGGCGCGCCGTCGGCGCGCCTCTCTCCTTATCCAGTATTTTTATATCTAGATATTTCACCATTTTTGAAATTAAAAAATATATATTTTTAATTTTTTGATACTTGTGTCATCTAAATTTTCAAATATGTCTTCATATTGCCCATCACTCATAAGAAAAGTAAGAAATTGTCAATGAATTTTTGGTGATGCAAATTTCATTATGGAAAACATGTAAATAGGAATAATTTTTAATATTTTAATAACTTCGGTAAACAATGTAGATATTTATACTCTGGAAAAGAGAAAAAAAAGTAGAAATTCTGTGGATTACTTTTCTGTGAACTTGTATTCAAAATTTTTATGCAAACTCTCCTTCTTTTCATTCTTCTATCCTAATATGTGACCCCGTCTACAGAAACCCGGCTTGATCAATATTATCGATCAGCAGAAAGATAGCTAGGTCACCTGAAACATAACTACCTTTCTGCTGATTGATAATATTGATCAAGCCGGGTTTCTGTAGACGGGGTCACATATAATTGGTTCTAGGTGTCCTCCTCCTGTAATCTACAATGAATAGAAGAAAAACGTTTTGATTCTAAGATTAGTTGATTCATTTTCTCTTTTCCCTTTCACTTTTTCTTCTCGAGGTCCTCAATATTATTCTTTGAGTCCACTCGCCTCTAACTTTCAGTTATTCTCGTCGTCAGTCCTGATTTTTGTAATTCAATAAGTATCCTTCTGTTAAATCGTTATGACGTCAAGTCCTTATCCAGTTTATAATCTAGTCAACTACTAATTTAAATTATATATTAAGGTCTAATTGGCAACCCTTTTTTTTTGTGGGGGGGGGGGGAGATTCTTGAAAATTGTGATGTCTTGTCATTTGCCAAGAATAATGCTTAAAATTTTTTCAATTCCTCCTTCTGTCATAATGTCAGAAATTAAAATTCCATATTCCTCTCTCATCATATTATATAGCTTGAAAGTTGAAATTTTCTCAAGATACCCTCTTGTCAGAAATGTATAGCGTGAGCTCAATGTACAAAATTTTATCAATTTCAACTCATCTGGTGTTTCAATGTTGTCCAAGCTCTCTCCTGTCATACATAAATAGCTTGATTCCCAATATTTGAAATGTTTTCAAATCTGACTCCTTTGCGATAGAAAACATTTCTACCAACCACCGTCCATCGTCTATACAGCTCAAAAGTCTTAATTACTTTCAACTGTTATGACCAATATTATTTGAAATAATCAAAACGGACATAAACAGTTATACCATGACTATTTGTTTTGAAAAGGCTCAAAATGGTCATCTTCAATTTCAAGTGCTAATTCTGCTTGTTGGAAGAATTTTATGAAGAACAAAAAATTTCCACCCTGACCAACATTTTTTGGTTAGAACAGTTATAAGATTGATTATTAGCAAGAAGTTTTGACCGTTTGACCATTTCATCCAATAACCATTTCAGATTAAATTTTCAGAGAGTTACAAGTATTTGAGATTTAATTTGACCAAAAAAAAAAAAAAAATGATGACTGTTCAGAGCCTTATATAAACCAACTACATTTCAAACATTAAAATGTAATGGGGCGTTCCATTCATTTTTGTCGTTGCTGGCGAAAAGTTGAATGCGGTATGCCTTTTTATGCAGCCTGTCACATTCTTTCTTCATTATCTCAAAAATATGATTCCAAATGAAAAATTGAAAAATACAAAATTTGATCCATTTATAAATTCCCATCTCTAATTAAGTTGAATTTAAATTTTTGCGTCAAAAAAATCTCAATTCGGACTTACTGAAAAGAAAATTACAAGAGGAAGAGAAAATGTTCTCTTTGCAATTCATATTTCTTCAGACTGTAATTAGGAAAAACGCAACACAAAAAGTTTTCAAAGACACTTGTGTTGACGTCACGCACAAAACGCTCAATATTTCTTTCTTCAAACCGTTCAAATTTTGAACGAATTTTGAACGAAAACGATTCGATATTTCTTAACACTTGCGGTAAGGTAACACTGCACAGTGATATACAGAAACAAAAATCTTTCGTCATTCAAAATGTTCCAACGAATACGACTACTCGGATTATTCGGCCAATCAGGCGTCGTAGGTTTGTACGTTTAGCCTAAACTTCATCATAAAGTCATCATAAACCCAAAAGTCAAAAAATATTTCGAGCTGATAAGCGGAGGCTCAAGGTCGACTATTCGTTTAATAATATAGATATATCTGTACCTATTCAGTATCACTTTTTGCCTGGATTTTTGTGCCGCAATTTAGTCGCAATAAATATCTTCAGAATTTTAGATTTGTATGGACTTGTTCCAGCTAGAAATTGATCAGTCTTCCGTGTTTCCGGCATCTAAAATTCTCAGCTCAACGTAGAAGACTGCTTTCCGTACAGGAGTAAGACTACAGACTTCGAGAGTTCGGGAAGGAGAACCGCAGCAACAAAGC
Source organism: Aspidiotus rigidus (assembly GCA_035079385.1). NCBI lineage: Eukaryota > Metazoa > Arthropoda > Insecta > Hemiptera > Diaspididae > Aspidiotus > Aspidiotus rigidus. The sequence continues at coordinate 3,831,641 of JAVHKY010000037.1, forward strand.
TAGTGCCTTGCTATCTATAATAGTAAAAATACAACCTTCGTCCCTTACGTTTCCTCGCCCGGAAGAGTCCGAAAAGCGCGAAAATTAGCTAAAGCGATGCGATTTGTACTTCGTATACAGCATCGTATCTACATATCATTCTGTGATCGTATCTCCTGTCTCCTCTATTTTCGTTGATCCAACTTATTGGTTGATAAAATAATAATATGATGATGATTATTTAGAAAATAACAGCAAGACGGCGCGCCTCTGGCGCGCCTCTTACGTTGTCACGTATTAATTTAATATTTAATAATATAGATTTTAGACATTTCATTTCTCCTTATTTTTTTTATTTTTTGATACTTGTGTCATCTAAATTTTCAAATATTTCTTCATATTGCCTATCACTCATAACAAAACAGAAGAAGTAAGGAATTGTCAATGAATAATTCACATAAGACAAAACAAATTTTTATGGAGAACTTGTTAAAAACAGGAATAATTTTTAATAACCTCGGTAAATAATGTAGAAATTCCTATTCTGGAAAATAATGAAAAAAAAAAAAAAAAATGTTAAAAAATAACAGAAATTCTGTAGATAACTTTTCTCTGGACCTGTATTCAAAATTTTTGTGCAAACTCTCCATCTTTTTCAGTCTTCTACGTCTATCTCCTCTAATTATCCGTACCGTAATAATTGATTCTACGTGTCGTCCTCCTGCAATCTGCAAATGAATAGAAGAAAAAGGTTTCGATTCTAAGATTAGTTGATTCATTTTCTCATTTCCCTTTCACTTTTTCTTCTCAAGGTCCTTAATATATTCTTTCGGGTCCACTCACCTCCAGCTAACAGTTATTCTTGACGTCGAGTCCGTATTTTTGTAATTCACTATTCTATAAGTATTCTTCTGTCAGATCGTGATGACGTCAAGTCCTTCTCCAGTTTATAATCCAAGTTAAATTGAGTTTTAATTGGCAACCTTTTCTATAGGGGGGGGGGGGGTTTCTTGAAAATTGTGATGTCTTGTTATTTGCCAAGAACAATCGTTAAAATTTTTTCAATTCCTCCTCCTGTCATATAAATGTTGGAAATTAAAATTCCATATTCCTCTCTCATCATATATAGCTTGAAAGTTGAAATTTTCCCAAGATACTCTTTTGTATAGCTCGATGTACAAAATTTTTTCAATTTCAACTCATCTGGTGGTTCAATGTTTTCCAAGATCCTCTCCTGTCATACATAGCTCAATTCCCAATATTTCAAATCTGACTTCTTTGATAGTAAACATTTTTTCTGACCCCTGTCTATCATATACAGCTTAAAAGTCCTAATTTTTCCTATTTTTCCAAGTACATCCTGCTTTAGTTAGCTCAATTTTAGAAATTCTATCAAATCCAACCCGTTTTTTTGGAACTCCAATTTTGAATTCAATTCTCAATATTGAAATCAATCCAACCCATAGAAGAGGATCTGTGAATTCCTTGTTTAACTTTGTTAATAACGCCATTGTTTTTCATTACAACTTTCAATTCAACTTTTTTGGTTGAATAATATAAATCTGATTAAAATCTTTATTACAATATATTTATTTAATCCTCGTCCCCGCGGAATCGCTCCCTCTATTTTCCTTCCAACTCTTTCAAGTACCAGCGTTTCTCAATTACTCCATCTTATACATATCCGGTCTTTTTACTCCTTCCAATTCTCTTCCCTATTCTCATATACTTAATCGCTCTTTCTTTCCCATTCCATTTAAGTTGTTCTTATTATTTTAACGCTCGCGGGCAGCCTATTTTTAATAACGGTTTATTATTTATTGTTTTTTGTCTTACCATTTAAATTTTACCTATTCCTTATGAAATCCTCCCCTATAACTACGTATCTGTAGACATTAATTCTATAATTGTTTCTGAGGCTCCAACAGATAAGAAATACTCAATAGAAAATAATTTTTCTTCAACTATATGTTACTGTTTAGTGGCAAAAATAATAATACTTAGCTCTTTACATGCTATTGCCTGCAGATGCTTCAATTCCTTCATTGGCTTATTCAAATTTCTTGTCCGACTTCATGTGTTCGCTTCAAAACTTTCGCCCTGTTTCTTATTTCTCCTTGTTTTCTTAAGTTACTTTATTAAGGTCGGATTATTTTATTCATAAAATTTGCCAGCAACTAACTATCAGTTGACTTTTAAACTTTTGCAAAATTAGTCCTTCATAAAAGACAATTTGCTTCTAAAAGAAACAATCTTTTTCCCAACAGTTTTACTATAGACACCTAGAAGATACAAGACAGCTAACTCATCCGCTATATTGGATCTTTTGTTCATGTTCCAAAAACGCTCACAGCGTCATGTTATGATGTTATATGGGAACGGCGCGGTGCTGCAAACGCTTCACGGTGGATTTCAATATTGCGGCTTATGGAGTTTACTTGTTTTTTGTAAATATCTCACAAATACTATGATTCTAGTTGCAAAAAGTATGAGAACATAAATTATTTTGCTTGTAATTTCCTATCAAATGGTTCTATCCACAAAATATTCCGAGAATATTTTCAAAAAAAATTGTAATAAAATAGGAAATTACAAAAAAAAAAATTTCAAATTAATGAGAAGAGTTTTTTTGTGGTTTCCACTATAATATAGAAAGAAAGAAAATAAGCACTATGCACCACTTTATTCAGAAATATTTACAAGTTTACAATGTGGACGACGTTTCGACGCTCATGCGTCATCTTCAAGTCGGGGAAGGATTGAACTGATAAAAGTACAGAGAGGTACAGACTTATGAATAATGTTTGATGATCGGTGTGTACGTACATGCTAAGTTAGCGACATCAGGAACTTGAATAATACCACTGCTTTAGCTTCACATGTCTTAGACGACGGTCATCGGTTTAATTTTAAGGATGTATCTATTATAGGGCGTGAGAGAATTGATAAAAAAAGAAGAATTCTCGAGGTTGTCAATATTGTTGAAAACAATACTGTGAATTTTAAGACGGATACAAAAAACATGACATGTTTGTACACGCCGATCATCAAACATTATTCATAAGTCTGTACCTCTCTGTACTTTTATCAGTTCAATCCTTTCCCCGACCTGAAGATGACGCATGAGCGTCGAAACGTCGTCCACATTATACACTTGTACATATTTCTGAATAAAGTGGTGCATAGTGCCTATTTCCTTTCTTTCTAGAATAAATTTCATTCTCATTAATTTTTCATTTTAGCTATTATTTTTCTAGAAATCACAAAAAACAGGAGTTAACCCTATAAGACTTAATGTTAAAATAGGCCGTCGTGCGTCTACTGAGCTGCGTATGGCTCAACGCACAACTAAAGTGCCGTGCACCAGTTTTCAACGTTACGTGAATGGTGAGTTAGCTATCTTGTCTCTTCTAGGTAGGTATGTATAAGTTTTACATAAATAGGTGACTTGAGAATTCTAATTGACAATAGTAAAATCCCTCCATAACGCTGATGGAAAAAAAAAAAAATAAAAATAAAAAATGAAAAGATAGCGATGGAAAAAAAAAAAAAAAAAAAAAATGAAAAGATAGCGTCTTACACTTCCTTGTAACAAAATGAGAAATTTATGGCCCTATTGAGTAACAAGAGTATCAACCTTACTCACCTGTCTCAAAGAATAAGAATCAAGTAGAAGTATCGAGGTTTGTCTTTAATTACCTAGGTTTCAATAGATAGAAAACTTTGTGTTTTGAACTATGTACTCGTCAGAGGGGAATTTTTCGTCGGCCAAGTTCTTATAATCACAGCAGGAAGACGGATAACGTTTATTTTTTTGTGGGCAAAGATCTGCTACAAATTCCACTATGGGCTCGGGAAAATTTCCTATTTCATTTACCTAAGATGTTTGACAAACACCAATCAGAGCAGGTAGTACTTTGCTTTTGATTTGAAATTCTCGTGGCTTCAGATAAATCTGTTTCCTCAGAAAATCTTACTTCTTTGCGCTTTAAAATTAGAAATGAGGTAGAAATAGTTATTTACGCTACAAGGGTTAGAAATGAGCTATTTCTTGATGAGTTGACGTTAGCGACCCGAGCAAAGCAAAGGCAGTCATTTACCAATACAAATCAAGAAATAGCTGTTTCTAATTGTGTTGCGTATGAGATTTTTCTTCATTTACAATCAAAAAGTAGAAGACAAATGCGATCCCAAGATAGATGATAGCTCGTCAATATTCCATAGATGTCAGGGGTGAGATCCCAAATAAAAAGAATGCGAGAGTTTTTTGGATCCGGATCTCACACCCCAAAAATGAAGGATCGGATCCGGATCTTGTTTCGGATATGGTTTCCGGACCTCAGCCCTGCTAGGTGTGAAATGAAAACAAAAAAAAAAAACTCCCTTGAAGCAAAAGGAAGCAAAATGGTCATACCTAAACCTAAACGCACAGTCGCAGTAGTTCACGCGTTACGTTTGATATGACTCATTTCTTACCACTATCAAGAGGGCGTTATGAGACATTTTTTGATCCTAAATGAAAAGAAAATGGTGAACATTTCATGAAATTAAAATACGTATTGATGAAAAATTTTCTTAGTAGTTTGGGTCAGAATTCTCGAATACCTCTAATACAAATCAAACGTTATTTCAGGACTAAATTTGCGAATATTCCATAGCTACAAATAAACTGTGTAAGATCTATAAACATGAGTATTTTCATGAAATAAAAATACAATTTGATGAAAAATTTCCTCTCAACAATCTTAATAAGAAAAATCTTGTGAAAATACTTCAAGCAAAATAGAAAAGTAGTTTGCCTCAGAACTCTCAAACACCTCGATTATAATTCTTCCAGTGTAACACAAGAGTTATTCAGGACTAAATTTACAAATTTTACATTAATTAACAATTCAATCACCTCCAACTGACAATTATTCTTGACGCCGAGTCCTGACTTTTGTAGTACACTATTCTATAAGTATTCTTCTGTTACAGCGTGGTGACGTCAAGTCCTTCTCCATAATCTAGTCAACTACCAATTTAAATTAAGGTTCAATTGGCAACCTTTTCTATTGGGGGGGAGAAGAAGGAGGGATTCTTGAAAATTGTGATGTCTTGTCATTTGCCAAGAACAATGGTCAAAATTTTTTCAATTCCTCCTCCTGTCATATAAATGTTGGAAATTAAAATTCCATATTCCTCTCTCATCATATATAGCTTGAAAATTAAAATTATCCCAAGATACCCTCTTGTCATAATTGTATAGCTCGATGTATAAAATTTTTTCAATTTCAACTCATCTGGTGGTTCAATGTTTTCCAAGATCCTCTCCTGTCATACATAGCTCAATTCCCATAATGTTTCAAATGTTTTTAAATCTGACTCCTTTGATAGAAAACATTTTTCCTAACCCCCGTCTATCATATACAGCTTAAAAGTCCTAATTTTTCCAATTTTTCCTATTCCCTCCAGCTTTAGTTAGCTCAATTTTAGAAAGTTTATCAAATCCGACCTGTTTTTTTGGGACTTTAATTTTGAATTCAATTCTCAATATTGAAATCAATCCATCCCATAGAATAGGATCTGTGAATTCCTTGTTTAACTTTGTTTAACGCCATTGTTTTTCATTATAACTTTCAATTCAACTTTTTTGGTTGAATAAATCCTGATTAAAATCTTCATTATAATATTCATTTAGTCAACATCCCTGCGGTATCGCTCCCTCTATTTTTCCCGAATACATGTCTCTCACATTAGGTTTCAGCTTATAGTTTCCAACCCCATCTCAAGAATAAAACACACCCACATATTCTTCATACTCCACCATTTAGGTACCTACTTAATAATCAGAAACTTTTATTCGGATTTTGGTTGATATCGGTTATCCTCAATACAATGAAACTACTTGCACGCTTAAAAACTTCACTCTCTCACCTAAAATTATTACTGACTATATATTTCAGAAGAATTACACACTTGTAACTTAGAAATTTATGTCAATAGTCAATTTATAGGAGTTAAAAATTTAAAAACAAAAAGGGAAAAAATTTGAAAATCAACAAACCACGAGAAAGGGTTATAATATACAATTAAACTAAAAAATATAAAGTTTATGAAATAAAATTAAACAAAAGTCAAAAATAGTCGAAAAATTCCCAAGGTTAGGTAGTGGAACAGCAATGGCTTCATACAACTTATTCTCACTTGCACAATGCAAATAATGATCAATACTCATTGTAATATCGACACTATTAGGCCTATATGCCGGCTGGATTATAAAATAGATTGAACGATTCCCAAAATAATAAATCGAATTCCTCCAGAATGGATAAAGAATAATTTGCTGAAATTGTTGACAAAGAGCATAGATTTGTAGTAATTCAATCATTTCTGTAAGTGCTCTAGTTATTAAATCAACTTATTCATCTCTTGAAGGTTCTGATATTAGTTTTGAATTTTTAATAGAAATGGTATAATTAATTTGATATGCTCTATACTTTCGAACATACCTATAGAACTTTGTTCAGTAATGTCAGTAATACTCTCTTCTTTTACTGGTTTTTCAAGTTGTGGCTCAAAATATGAATCTTCAAAAGAAAATGTATCATTTAAATATGTAGGAGTATTGCTAGAGTGGATTGGCCTTGTACCAAGACTATCATTTCTCAATACTTTAATTAGATCCACTATTTTTAAATTTATGAATATAATCATGAGAAATTGAAAAAATAGTATAAGTTATTAGATATGGATTAGCTAACCAACATGATGAAAACTTCAATGAGATAGGTACTGTAGACCCTGTAACAAAACAATTAAACATTCTATTACAGAGGAAGACATTAAGTACACTCTAAAAAAAGAAGTTAGAATATGTACTCAATGTAAAATCACCCTCTCTAGAGTACCTATAATAAGTAATGAAGATGAAATCGCACCATTTGAATTAAAAGTTTTGTAAACTTTTTCACTCCTAGAAATAGATTAGGTCAATTTTGTTTATCAAATAAGATTGATTAGTCTGTTATGGTCTCCCCTTACTTTTAGCTTTATTATCTTTAAATTATACCTTTATTGCTTCACAATCATCCATTTGGCCTATCCGGATGATCAACCAAATTTGCATCTAAATTTTGAATACCTTCTCTCAATCATTTCCAAATTACTTCAATAACCTTCCATACTCTTTTATGATCTGCCTAATATTAAATTTTTTTACAAAAATACAACCGAGATTCCACACCTTTTTAAATGTAATAGATTACACACATTTCTCGATTCCTCCAAGGCCAACACAACTGACTAATATTTTGGATTATGACAACCATATGTTTTGCGTACTGAATCAATAAAACTTATGATAAATTTCCCTTTCTATGCGGCTGTTTTGACGTACACACTAAATGTCTACATAGGCCTCTCCAAAATCTTGATAATTTGAATATTCAAGCAATTTCTATTTGGTATTTTCTCCGCCTTTTTCAGCCTAAAATTTGAGTATAAAACCCTCGAAGACAAAGCATAATTGTCAGTTGATTGCTTTTTCTGCAATACACGTTCATACTGAATTTATCCGCATTATTCGTTGTGAACTGAACTTTGATAATTTATAACAAGTCATCAACTGGTTATACCATATGTAAGGATAACTCTTTAAGAAATAGCATTAGAAATGATGGAAGCAGCAAATTTCCAGATAATCCTCCAGATATAAGTGAAGAATGGGAAATAATCAATCTAAATAAATCAGATTTAAAAAAAATTACAGTAAATGATTTATTTTCATTTTTAATGAAAACAGTTTTTGACAATGATGAAATAAATTACATCTTAAATCAGTTACATGCCTTGCTAACAGCATTAGTATACTCATTGTGGTGAATTAGTAAATAATATAGGTATTAAAAAGGCGAAAATCATTTTACTAATTTACGGAAAAACTTTTATTCTTAACCACGATATAACAGAACTTTCGGTTACAATACGAATTCCAGAATACAGGCGTGCAGCTGTGAGTCAGTGCTGCGCTCTCGCGGCTCCCGCGACAAGTAGAATGGACGTATATGCGAAAACAACGATCACCGAGACGAGGCGTTCGGATCACGGGTTCGGATCAATGGGCTGTATCATGCTGTATGTGTGATGGTAACGAAGCTTCGAATGATTATTCGAATATCTTGAAAACAATCTGGATATTAGGCATTGAGATACATCGCAGAGAAAGTTTATTCTCTCAATTGATAAGCTCGTCCTTCAACGGCGCAGCACAGCACTTGCGTGTTGTGATGCAAAACTGCAAGTCTGCGAATGCTAAAAATGATTTGACGTTCGAGTTTGATTTGATGAATGCAAAGTGATGTGAAAACTGAAAATCGACTATTCTATTACTTCCATATAATTCTGTACGACCCATTTATTACTATTGTTGAGGTTGGTTTCGTTCTCGTTGTACAACAGTAGATTCCAGTAGATTCGGAGTTGGTGTTGTGAATGCGGATGATTGTCGACGCTGCAAAATCATGATGACCGATGAAGAATGTTGTCAACTCTCAGCCCACAGTTCAAGTACATATAGCAAATAATTGTGTAAGTTCATCTTGTGCGTATCTATTAAGAGTGATACATGTCTGTCCAACTTCTTTGATGAATAATAAGGCTTTAAATTTCATGTTTCAGATGTGTTATCATTGTTCACATCAACCCGATTTACTCACAGTCTAATGGCCGAACTACTCCTAGATCCGCATATTCGTGTATGGGTTTTCCTCCCAATCGTAGTGATCACGTTCCTGGTTGGTGTTGTGAGACACTATGTATCTTTGCTCATAGTATCACAAAAGAAATCTGAAATAACCCAAATTCAAGATAATCAAGTTTTAATTAGAGCACGTATCTTACGTGAAAATGGCAAGTATATATCAAAGCAAGGGTTTTACGTCCGAAAACATTTCTTCAATCACGAAGAAACCGGTTATTTCAAGTCGCAAAAGCGTACAACTCAGCCCCAAAATCCGATGACCGACCCAACATTAATGACAGAAATGTTGAAGGGCAATCTCACGAATGTTTTGCCGATGATCGTGATCGGTGGTTGGATTAATTGGATGTTCTCTGGTTTTGTGACCACCAAAGTTCCTTTTCCGCTTACTTTACGTTTCAAGCCTATGTTACAACGAGGCATCGAATTGGTTTCATTAGATGCATCGTGGGTATCATCAGCTTCTTGGTATTTCCTGAATGTTTTTGGTTTGCGTAATGTTTATTCATTAGTATTAGGGGAAAACAACGCTGCCACGGAACAAGATTTTGCACCAGGGATGATGCATATAGGTGGTGCAGGCCCTACACCTCCAATCGATCCCAAAATGGCTTTTAAAGCTGAATGGGAAGCTCTTGAAATCTGTCATCATGAGTGGGCTCTAGCTAACGTTGAATGCGATATATTAGCTAATCAGGTCGTTGAAAGTACAATACAAAATTAATTTGAGTATAACTCGCCCGATCGATGTAAATTGAGTTTTTCATTCCTGATCTCTGGTACCTGGCGGAGCGTTATTGTTTTCTCATATTGTTTGTTGTTCGAATTTGCTTGCAGTACACCAGTTTGTCTATTGTTGATGAGTTATTATCGTTACACTATTTATTGCGAAAGAAAAAAAAAATCAAAAATCATTCGTCTTAGTTTTATTGTTTTTGTACCAACAAATTTCAAATACAGAAAATGATACAAATAGAATGGTAATTTTATTTTTCACTCGCTCTACGAAAATACTAGATTAGTATGAGTTCATCGAACATTACAATTTCGCAATACTATACAGTGTGAAACTGAGGTACATCCGAAAACATGGTTCGGAGAAAAATATCCTCCTATCAAAAGAGTTAAAGAAGAGAATAATAATGGAACTAATATTAACTTGCACCATAGAATATGATGATACAATTTCGTTGATACAAGGCTAGGTTGTCGGTCAATTTACTCTTACAACAATTCTGCACACGTACGAGTTCAGGCGTAAATTATGCAGAGTGGAGAGCCTCCTTCTGCGGACATTCATACAGGAGCAGACGTCCAACCTGCCACAAAAATTCAAGGAATCATAAGATTATTTTCACCTTACTTCACTGGGTACGTTTTCGTTCCATATCCACTGATTTTGGTAATGTTGCTACCAATGAATTCGTGGTAGGTTTCTCCGTTCTGTATTTTTCTCAGAAGTCGACTCTTCTCAACAATACGTTCAGCCCTTGTAGATTTTCTCGGTACAAATGAAGACGAGATTCCGAAATCGGTTTCAGTCTCATTCTTCCTTTCATCTTCAGATTTCTTCGACTCACCCAGAAAAGAATCATGACAAGATGCAGCTAACGAAGAGTTCATTAATTTATCACATTTGTTTTCTTCATAATTCATTTCTTCAGTAATATTGTCCTCCATTGGCACGAATTCTGTTGTATTGAAATTTGCTTCTTGTCTTGACTTCTTTTTTCGTTTTTTTGTCCCATCTTCCCGTTTTTTTCGCGAGCGTTTTTCACATTCATTGGAAGAAGCGTTATTAATTTCATTTTCAAGAGATACAGTTGAAGGAAAGTCTGGTAGTTCATTATCATCAATTTCATTACAGTCATTTTCTTTCGGGGATATGACCAATTCTGCGTCCTTCCGGTTTTTCTTCGATTTTTTTCGAGCGCGTCGCGTTTCATATTCACCAGAAATAGTGTCATTAGCAGCATCATTGAGAGATACATTCGAAGAAGTGTCTGGTGGTTCATCATGAGGAAATTCTTTGATAATATTCTTTTTCGTTGACACGAATTCCGACGAGCTAGAACTCAGTTCTCGTTTTAGTAACTCATCATCCGCTAATTTGTCGTCAGACTGCCCAACCGCGGATCCATTTTCGAGTGACGAACAAGTTTTTTTCCGTTTTTTTTTTCTGTCTTCAGATTTTCTTCGTGCACTTTTTATTTGACATTCATCTCCAGTATTTGTAGAGGACACCGCCGAGGGGGAGTTCGCCAATCTACTACCTCCCGTCTCCTCGGTATTGGCTTCTTCGTGGTCATTATCTTCAGTTGCACTAAAATTTGGTTTCTGTCTAGATGACTCTATACCTTTTTTTTTGGCAACACCGTCAATAATATCAAGTTCGTCGGTTTCGGTATCATCTTCTGAACGACGCTTCCTACTTCGTCCTAATATTCCGATGAGGTCTTCTTCATTATACCGTGACACATCCTTTCCACGTGTGTATTTAGAATAACTGAAACAAGAACGAAATACGCATCAACGATGATAGACTCAGCCTAAATAAAGGGTACATCATTTTTTCTCGTCTTAATATTTTGTTCACTCACTGTACTCTACTCTTTGACAATGATGATTTTGACTCTAATGATTTTGTTTCATTTGAATTGACATTTTCGAGTTTCACATCCGCTTGTTCTTTCAATTTGGAAAGTACACTCGAAAATCCATGCTCTACTTTTAACCACTGATCGTCATTTTCTTTAAAACCCAATCCTAGAATCAGATTTTATACGATACAATTTTACGCATTGCATATTATCTTCCAACAAATACAGATAAATCAACAGCGTTGTTACAACATACCTTTAGCATCTAGCTTCAAACGAAGTTTTATATTATCGGTGATACCTTGATGTTGAGCCCCTAGACCTTCTCCTTTCTTCCATCCCATTTTCTCCAACATCCGTTGTCCAAATTTTGAATCATCTGAATGGAATAGACAAAAATTGAATTTGAACGAGTGATGCGAGAAGGGATCATAGAAATAGAATTCATAATTATTTTCATACCTTTGGACCAAGTTGTTGAAGCTCGCGAATTAAAAAGTAACAAAGATTTTTTTAGTTCATTCCTAGATTTACCCATAATGTATCAGGATGGTGACGGAAACGTGAGAAAATTTTATCAGTACACGTTAAATTGTTTCCGACTGGGTATTTTCGATTTACAATCGTTGAAGTGAAATACGATTTATGAAATTGAGATTTCACTGGACTTTAACACATGTCATATTTTTGTCACACTCACATTGGGCTACTCCTTATCATTGTATATGTAAGCACAGTCCGCGGTGATATTTACAGCCCCACATGCACGATCAGTTTGGCATGTCATGCAAGCATATGCTTACGATTCTAGCGAACCTCTAGAAAAAATAAACAAACGAACTAGGAGTCGGAACGTTCTGACTGAAACAGTGTTTCGGTTCCGCGTTGATTTTCGCGCTTTTTATCGGTTCCGGCTCTCGTTCCGTTCCAAATCACCAGGCTGCAGGCACAAGATGTGATAGTGCTGTGACCTGTGACCGGCACTCGGACAAGAACTAGTCGGAATACCGAAAGCTGCCCGAAATATTAACAACAGATTTTCCGAGACAGTAGACAATTTCCATTTCCTTTCATTTCAATCTTATTTTCTTATTTTTCCTCATCTTCCTCACGATTCCAGTCCAGCCTTATCTCCTGTGGACGACTTCCGATCAACGCTTCTAAACTTTCCTACGTTGAGTGCGTTTGAATTTCCTCGTATTTCAACTCTTCACTGTTGAATTATACTCAATGAACTTTATCGCATTAAATAGTGATTGACCATTTTCTGCATCGAATGGAGAGATCTTTTACCGATAGTGATGGAGAAGTTGTCAGTTTTCAAGGGAGTTCCACTAGCCAGAAGTATGATTATATTCTTGATTTCGTTTTTCGTACACTTTTATCAGTGAAACAACCTGACAGCAATTTTTTCGATCATGCAGGACAGTTACAAGAGATTTTGGAACATCGACCACTCATATTCCATCCGTAACGAAAGAGACTCAAGCTACCGAAAGAAAAGACGTTGAAGTAATCAATGTTCGCTTGCCTAATTTTTTACCTTCTGAAATATATTTTACTTCGATTAATTGATCCCAACAGATTCAGTCGGATAGACAGAATGTTGACACGAAGTTAGAGTATGATGAAGGTGCTCTTCTTGATTTCATGCGAAGGTTTGCGCCAAAGGTTGAAGCAGAATTAAGGAAACGTAACCGACATTTCGGTGTTAATTTTCAGCAATCACAGTCAGATGAAAATGATTATGTCGCGAGGAAAGTGGGCACTTTACCGCCCTGTGGGAAAGTTGGCGAAGTAAGATAACAAAAACAAGTCTTTCTTCAATGTATACAATTTTTATGATTAATTTTATATTCTCCATAATTTCAGATCAGAAGTAAACAAGTATGCTGGAGTTGTTACGGAAATAAAATTGCCATCAGTTTCGGTTATATGAAACATGAGATATGGTGCAAGCACTCAGCTTTTGTATTGATCTACGAAAGTGATAAGTAAATGGACCTTTGACTGACTAATGTTTTCATCCAGTTAGTCGATTTTTTGTATTTTTATGCGTCTCTCTTGCGGGAGGTTGCAATCTACAATATATACATCCTATACACTAAGGCCACAAACTTAATTTAGGATAGCCTATTCTATAGTAGCCTATTCCGTGGTTCGATCCATCACTGTGAGCCTCGTTCTTCCTCTTGTCCTTTTGCCAGGAATCTTTCCATTTACAGCCAACGAGAATAGTTCGTCACTCATCATTTTATTTTGTATGAACATCCGTTTACAATCCTGAATTGTGTCCAACAGGATTGTATTTTCCAATCCTACTTTCTTCAATACGTTCCCATTCGTGACTTTTTCTGTCCATTTAATCCTGTTAAGTTTTCTGTAGGTCCACATTTCGAACGCATTAATCCTTCTTTCGACGTTTCTCGATATTATCCATGTCTCTGTTGCATATCTTGCAATGGACCATATGTAGCACTTCAGAATTCTTAAGCGAAGCTCCATTTTCATTCTGCGGTCTTTTGATATCCTCTCTAAATTGTTAAACGCTGCCCTAGCCATACCCAGTCGTGTCCGTACTTCTTCATCCTCTCTTCCGTCATCAGTTATGATAACGCCGAGATATTTGTATTTTGTGACCTGTTCAATCTGTACGCCATCCACTTTGACGCGTATTGATCTACTGTTGGCCGTTCTTTCAATTTGCATGACTTTGGTTTTGTCTTCATTTATTTTCATTCCATAACGCTTTCCTTCCGTGTTCAGCGTATTCATTATTGTTTGCAATTGGTTCAGCGTTCCCGCAATAAGTACACGATCGTCTGCATAACATACACTACTTATTCTTTATCCACCTACTTTTAAGCCCATTCTCTGGAAGACTCTGGGTTTTGTGATTTTTTCGGCGTACGCATTGAAAAGCGACGGCGACAACGGGCACCCCTGCCTCACACCCTTTTTTATCTCGCACATTCCTTCCGTTTGCTGACCTCCAATAATGATATTCGCTCTCTGTTGTTGGTATAACCTGTGGATAATCTGTATATCTTCTTTGTCAATCATACATTTCTTCAAGATCTGTAAAATTTTTGTGTGTTCCACACGATCAAAGTCTTTTTCGTAGTCTATGTATGCGACGTATATACTTCTTTTCACTGCCAGAGCTCTCTGAATCAGTATTTTGTACAGTGCAATGTCGATAGATGCTTCAAATGTGGAATAATTTGACAAAGTTTCTTTATTTCATTGTGGGAAGCCCTGAGTTCACTTCTCAACTTGATTGATTGAATACCTCTTGAGAATTTTAAACGTTAGAAACAATAAAGTGTCAGTAGAATTAAAGAGACAAAAAACGATGGAATTTATAATAGTTGAGGGGCTACGTGATCTATCAAAATAATTTTAATCTCGGTATTATTATTATTATTATTATTATTATTTGTAATTTAATGGTATTTTGTCAAGAATCGAGTGTCCATGAGTACCTGGTATTATTTAGCTTGTAAAAAAAAAAAAAAAAAATGTTAGAAAATGAACCAAAACTCCGATAGTTCTGTTAAATGTTGGTTGAAATAATAATATTGATAAGCAGAGAATGATTTTGGTAATATTGAAAGAAATTTTTGCAGGAATGAAGAATTTGTGAACGAAGCCAAAGAGTGTATTGAAGTCAATTCATGTATTGTGGATATGAAATTTCATCCGACAATGAACTCGATATTAGTTTTTGCAACTGAAGAAGGTATACAATCAATCATGAATCAGACTCTTCACTCATAATTTTTTTAACGAAAAATTGTTAAAATAATGACAAACTTGTCATATAATAGAACGAGCGAGTTAATATTCTACGATTGTTTGAAGAACTTCTCATGTTTCAGGTAAATTATATTGGCATAACACTACGGATAGCAAAGAAAATAACTCGCAAAATTATATACAATGCAAGAGCTTGAGAATAACCCAATTATTATGGGTAGAATTGGATTCATCTTTCTACTTGGCAGTAGCAGATCTCGAAGGTTTTTTAAATTTATGGAATACTTCCGCCCATATTAAGGACTGGAACATTTGGCGTAGGTAATAATTTTCTTTTGTTAAAAAATACTGTATCGAGCCTAAATTTACCGTATTTTATTTATGTTTTAGATTTACATTCAAGTCTCCTGGAATTTCAAATGATCATGCTGTAGTGTGTTTTGATTTCTCGATAAATCCTCAACATTTTGTCGTGGCAATGGAAGGCGGTAGGCTGTTACAATGTTCCCTAACTCTATCATCACTTGTTGGTAAATAAAGTGTACTCCTGTTTTCATCATGTTCAAAATTGGTAACTTTCTTAATACTTTTCCTTTGTTGGAATTTAAGATGATCAAACATATAATCCCGTTGTCGATGATTTGGTGTGCCCATCTTTAATAATTGACAAAATTGCTTTTTCTAAATTTGATGAAAGTACATTCGTCGTGAGTACCAGCGATCAGTATTTGAAAATTTATCATTTGAACGAGGTAATGGATAAAATTACTACTCTTGCTTCTGTTTTCGCCTTAATCACTTGAACGTGACCTTTATTTATTTTATTTTATTAAAATAGAAAATGCCAATCTTTTCGATCGCGTTGGAGCAAAATATTCTGGGATTAGAATGGAGCTATTCGCAAGACAACATTTTGATAACTTGGTTTCCCGATGGTACAATAAAGTACTACGATTATCGAGAGTGTAGAGTACTGAAGTCTTCGCAGACAAAAAATGCGATCGAATCGTTATCTTTTAAAATAAGAGGGTAAAAAACCACGGTATTTCTGCCTCAAGTTTGCGATGAATGAGGAATTCATATTCATGAACATTCTTTTTTTTTCTCAGGATGAAGCTTCTATATCTTGCTGTGAGTACCGATAATTTGGCCACAATTTGGGAAACTGGACTTTTCGTGAAATGAAATCAAACAGAGCGACTGTATTCGAACTTCTGTAATTTTCTACTACACTGTGATTATTTGCATAATATTTTCTACACCATATAGCACTCATGTTAAGAATATATTGTTATTGACAAATTACGCAGTTTTTCAATTCGATAAGCTGCATTAACAAACGTAATAGTCAGATGAATTTGAGCGGTACGTACCTTTACTTCATCTTCATCTGGAAAGTGCTTCAAAAATAAGCGACACGACGATAAATGAGAGTACGTAATTGAAAAAGAAATAATGATTCCCTGGCTGTTAAATGATGTCAGTAATTAATTTAAAAAAAAATACTGTGAATGGCTGATTGTCTGTTATCAGTCTATTCCAGAAAGATCCGGGGATGAATCTATAACATATTATTTGTCACGTGCCTACGAACTAGGTGACGTTTCTAGCTTCAGCGAGGTCGTGATTTTTGACATTCGCTCATCTGAAAAAGCGGAAATTATACTAGCCTATACGAAGACCCAAGAATTGGAAATCTTCTGAATGGATAAGTAGGATAGTTTCTGACGTATGCTGATGAACCGTGTTTTATAAACACCATTTTTCGTTTCTCACTGAAGTTTCTAATATCTGATTTTTTAAAAGTAATTTATTATTAAATTTATTTTTTAAAATCAATTTGATTATTAAAATAATTATTAATTTAATATTATACCTATCAATTAAATTAAGATTTTGAAAGTTCAGATTTATATATATGAGAAGAAAGAGGAGACTTGGGAAAATTTTGATTTTCGAGCCTTGCACGTATGAAAGTAGCAGGACTTCGAAGAAAGTGTGAATCCGAGAAGGCTAGGTCTCTAATTTGATTCAGGGACTTTGAAAAATTTTGACTTCTAAGCTTCTTCGATCATCAGAATTGATTAATGAAATCAGGAAATACCACTTGAAATAAAACCGCCGCTTATCTCAATTGAGTATGTAGTTAATGAGAGGGACGAATCCTCCATAAAACGAGCCCTCACTCACCTCAATCGACGCAGTCAATAAGGGGAACCCCGCGAATAGAGTTGTTTTTGAAACATTGTTTCCACGTAATAAACCATGAGGAGTTTGACCTGTAGGGTTCACATTAATTTCTGATCAAAAAGTTTGATCGAGCTTTGCTGATTACATGGAAACCTCGGAAATGCAGCGAGGGAACACGAGGAGGAATTTTATTAGTGCGTCTTGGGAGGCAACTGCTCATCAATAGCGAAAATGTCAAGTTGTTTTTGAGTGATTGCTCCTCTTGCACGTTCAATGTGCACGTTAACCAGTCTCATAACTTGATGCAGCGGCCAGGTGAAGCCTACAGATTGGGATTGAATGTCAGCTATTTGTATCGCTATCTGAGGTGGTTTCAATGATCGTTCAACTAGTTTTATTAATAACCCTCCTTCGGGTGTTCAAATTGATAAAGTACAAAGTCTAGAGCCTAGAACTACGAATAATTCTTACTTACTTCCAATTCTGTGGAAATATCTGATATAGCCTAATCTAATATTTGAGGACCTGAGACCTCGAATTTTGTGCGATTCAGATCATGAACTATCTTTAAAGAATTTTTTTCTTTTCTTGTTTTTAACCTATGATTTTTTTCATTCCAGTAAAAAGGGTTTCCGCTGTCATATTTTCAAGGATCTGTACTTTTTTTGTTACTCAACGTATTCAAAATGTGATTGTTGCATCTTATAGAGGAGCCGCTCTCTAATCTTTAATCATATAATTTTTTTGATTTAACTCGTTGTTGTGGAGATATTTTGAGCTGAAACTTCAAACTGATTTTTTAGTGATGAAGTTTTCTTCACAGACGCCCTTTGTACAGAATGATAGCTAGTCATGCAGTGTTATCACTTATCACAATTAATATTTATCTCAATTATTTTGCTAATATTGGAGTACAGATTTTGAAATTAAAATGTACTTTCAATTTTGCCGAGGTGAAGTTGTTCTTGATGTTAAAATAATTGTCTTACTCGTTAGTACTACCTATCAATTTCATTTTGTATCTAGCCAATTCGGATGCATTACTTTCGTGTATGAAGCTAAAAGCTTGCTCATATTGGGATACAGAACTGTCATTTTTCAGTTTTCCTGCAGCCAATTCTAGATTTGATAACGAGTTCAATTAAATTCTCCATAAACTAAGAGAAGCGTAGTTCAAAGCAGTTTCTTTTAAGCGGGCTAAGAAAGGTGTAACCAATATTGATACTTTAGATCAATGCAAGATCTGTTTGAAACATTTTGTTCATGGTAAACACTAGGGAATACTGCGATGGATGTTGTGTTAACCTGTTGTACTTTCATAATACATAGTAATAATGATCAAACTATTCACTTTCAGAGAAACCCGCAGATTATTGAGCGGTGAACAATAAATATCCTTTTTTGACCTTAGTCGGCAGACCAGCTGCATAGAGACTAAAATTATTTTTTTCAGTAATTTTGAAGAACTTCCCAAGGGAGCTCAAATTCAAACTATCACACTACACATTCTAAACGCATTTTACAGATTACAGCAACGGGCAACAAAACGTAACAATAATTTATTGTTCTCATTTTTCAACGCGAAATTATTGATAACATTTCACTCATAACGAGATAAGAAACAATGTAAACAAACTAAAAGTGTGAAGGCCTAATAATAATTGTTTTTTTTTTGTTTTGCGATTTTACAATATGTAGGCTTACAGGTATATGTGCAGAATTTGTGGTCGTGAGATCTCAGAAACTACAAAAGATTTTCTTACGAAACTTTGGAGTCTCAAAGAAGACTATCTAAACTTGGTAAAATGGTAATT
This sequence comes from Aspidiotus rigidus, assembly GCA_035079385.1. Classification (NCBI taxonomy): domain Eukaryota; kingdom Metazoa; phylum Arthropoda; class Insecta; order Hemiptera; family Diaspididae; genus Aspidiotus; species Aspidiotus rigidus. Next base: position 3,850,723 of record JAVHKY010000037.1, read on the forward strand.
GTTCAACTCCAAAAAAATTGATCATGCCCGTCTCAAGAAATTGTTGATTCAATGCAATTTTTTTTTTTCCATCATCAACCTCCATTGTTAAAAAGGGCCCTAGATGTTTTTGTCATTTACGTGTTCTCTAAATTTCCACCTGCAGTATAACCGGTATGTATTTTGCAAATGAAGTGCAAGTTTTGTCTTCATCAGCGTTGCGTCCTGCAGCAAGCCCAAAGCGCAAGTTTGCTGGCATTGCATTCTACAGCGTGCGCGAAGTGCAAGCCTGTGTGTGTGGGCGCCGCAGGCCTAGCATTAAGGGTATGCTTTACCTAGTCACTCACACGTAGACACACACAAAATATGTATCACATATGTTGCGATTTTCGTCCCGAAATAACTGATTAAATAAAGCATGAAACACCTTGAAACTTCGTATTTATGTAGACAAAACTCGGGAAAATACGGCTAATTGGTTCACACAAACTAATTTTGTTCATTAATTGGAATTCAACGATTCAAATATGGCCCCTTCAGACGTAAGTTTTAACGTTTCCTGAAGATCATTCAGAATATTTCATAATCTGTCAGTGTCAACTAATTAGCCGTATTTTCCTCAACTTCAAGAATAAATTACACCACTTGTGCATTATGCGATATGTTATCTATGGGCAAAAATCACTACCCCCAATGCACCATTTTGTGTAATTCTCGTGTTTTCTGTGAATGACTAGGTAGAGCATACCCTTAAGGCTTTTCCAGCATTCCATATTGCGTATTTATTCTCCTACAAGTTATCTGTTCGAAATTCTCTATCTTTATGCTATCGGTACTTACCCACACACTTACTCGAACTTACCTGTAGGCTGTTTTCTTCGAAGTTTTAAGGTTATGTAGTCTCTAACGAATAGAGACTTGGTTTTGTTTTCCTTTCATCTTCTAGTCTAAGACACTAGATTCCCATAAATAGGTCATGTAACATTTCTTCTTGTCGCAATGCACTCCTTTGGGCTACAAAGTATCCCGACGACAAGAAAAAGAGAGAGAAACCTTTTGTATGCGATGCACTCCTGTGGGCTACTGGGACCGCGGTCCGACGCATACTGAAAAACTATGTTGGGTTACCTCTCAGGCTACCTGATTTGGAAAAAAGGTTAAGTTGGTTTCGGATGCTCCGAAAAGGGTCAGGGGCTAACAATTCAGCCTATTGGCTGCCCCTCCATTCTTTCTCATTAATCATACTCATAGTAGTTTCACTGATGACGGGAGGAGTTCTAAATATTGGAAGATTTTCTTTCATTATCAATGTGGTAGACTGGTAAGAGTTTCTTAACTTTGATCTTATGGATGTTTCTGGTAGCATATTTATGTTCATTCCAAAGAGTTTGCCATAAGAGCAATGTTGGAAACATTACCAGATTGATAAGGCATAGGAGAATAAGTATGCAATATGGAATACTGGATAAGCCTTATAGGGTATTTCCATGTCGGCGCATTGCACACTTATTCTCCTACGTGTTATCCAGTTGGTAGTATTTCTAGCATTGCACTCATCGATGTTGCTGGATTGCATACTCAGTTTCATTGTGGAGTAGTTTGCCATAAGAGCAATATTAGAAATACTACCAACTCGATAACACGTAGGAGAATACACATGCAATGCGCCAATATGGAAATGCTCCATACTGTTCAATTCTATTGTGATTATTGTTATTGCGAATTAATACTTCCAACATTGGAAAAAAATGTTTTATTAAGATGGAGAGTAACAAAGTTCATAATAGTTTATCATTGATACCAACTCTGCGATGAAAAAAAAAAAAACAAAATCATCATCACCATTACGTGCACGTAACAATGTAACAAACTTTTTTCATTAAGTAAAGTTACTATCAACTACCTTAGTAGTAAATGATATGACAATAATTTTGAAAAAAAAATCCACTACTCTTTGCATCCTCGAGTATACATTAAATATTGTCACACGAATGAGCATATAACAATCAAAAATATATATATTAAAAAAAAAAAAGCAAAAACAAACAGAAAATTACGGGACAATAATTAGTAAAATTACAAACAGTAACAAAATGGTAACATCATTTCAGTGGCAAATGCCAACATAAACTTGAAAAACTTAAATGCGACTCACGCTCCGAATAATAAAATTGAAAGAAAATTCTCTCACGTAATCCTATTAGTCGCAACGTAGAAAAATCAGAAAAATCTTCAACACATTAAATATCCGTATGGTTGTTTTAAATTAAATTACACCGCAGAAAATAAAAAGAGCGCTGCGATTGACAAAAATACATTCACGAGAATTACAAAAGGATACACGTTTTTCCGTTTTCAATTTTCTAGAACTCTACAATGATAAGGTGAACAAAGTTTCTAGATTTTAAAGGAGTATAACAACAAATAATGTAAGCATAAATTCATGACATTTCACACTCCGATAGCATAAATGAGATCATTCTCTAGCTTTACTGGAATACATCGAAGATTCGTCAACAAATAAGTACAAACAACTGATGTTTCGGTCTCATGATCCTGCTTCCTATGAGTTGGAGGGATTCCTTAAAATTACTAGACATTTTAATAGTTGAATAAGAGAGAAAATACAATTACGTAACGAAATTAGTCCCGTTACGCGATTGTATTTTCTTTCTTTTACAACCTTCTTCCTGTACCAAAAGATCATCAATCTTCATAATTATGCACCATACTATGATCAAGTCGCAAGGATCCCCACATACTCGAAAACCGAGACATAACTCCAAGTAACTCACAAGAGAAAGTTTCCTATCTACGTTGATCAGAAAGGGGGCGGGGGATTGGAAGAACAATATCGAATTAAAGAAGCGACTTGACGTCCAAGTATCTGGATTTTTTTTTGAGCAAAAACGAAAAAAGAAACTTACAGATACACTCCTACAGCTCAACAAAATAATATGTCACTACCGAAAAGCTAGGAGTAGGATCACAATTTTTCCATCACATCCCCTTTCTACACTCAAATTTATAATAAGAACACACTACAGATATTCACAGACGGTTCGAAGTTCGAGTCAGCTCAATAAAAATCCAGGCACATCTGTAATGTGTTCTCATTATAACTTACAAGGGACGCACTGTTGAGCTCGACGTACGAAGTTATGCAAATCCCACGCATAAAAAGTACAATAAAATAATTAACCACAAATAAAATTTGTCAAAACTATGAAAGCGGGATGAAATGAAATCAATTATTTTAGAAAAGAGCGAGAACTGAGAAAAAAAAAAAAAGAACACAAAGTCTAATTTTTTAGAAAACATAACTCGAAAATATTGATTAGCGAGACGAGTAATTAAATAAAACCAGTCTCAGACGACAAAAAAAAAAAAGAAGACAATGAAAAATAAAAATTCGGTACATTAATGATCCGTAAAAAGACCTGATAATTCATTCTAAATAAAATTTACAACGACGACCATTCCAATACACGAGCAAAACAAATCGACGACAAATCGAACATAAAATTAATAGAAAAACGGATAAAAGCTTCGAAAACCTCAAATTGTAACAAAGAAATAAAATGTAAAACCTACCGAATACAAATCCGAAACAAAAGCATGGTTGAAGATTTTCACTAGATAAAAATTATTGAACAGGTACATTAACCGCGGTCACAGGAAACTATCATTCTTCAAGATCAGAAGAATCAAATTTCAAAATTACAAGTGACTAAAAGATAGTCGATACCCCAACACTCAAGCATAGGTTAGTGGGAGAGAATATTCGATAGAAAAGTTCGTAAAAACAACCGATTTTGAGAACGTACGCCAGTTCTATAGATTAAGACTAGAGACAGAAATCCTCGGCATCTCGGGAGGCAGTCAGAGAAGCGCTAATTAGAAATGAGTTGGGAGGAGCTGTTGTTAAATTTTTATTTCGGCCAAAAGAGCCAAAAGTGAAAATAAATGCCGAAAATGGTTCAAAATAAAATAGAAAATTACAGAAATGGGAAAGGAAAAGATGACAGAAAATTGAACCCTCACCGATTTCTATGCAGTAGGAATTCGCGTTGAGAAGTGACGACCCTGCACTTATTTCTGTCGACATGAAACGATCCTTGTTGAACGACCATTGTTATGATTTGACACGAGATAACATCGAAAAATACCTCGTCGTCACGCATAATTCAAAATTTTTACGCGCAGTTGCGATTTTACGAGGAATAAACAGTTTGTTCGATGGGTTCCTATATGAATGCCGAAAATCTGAAACTCAGTGCCAAAATTCTAGTCTCTAATTATGACGAAAAACCACCAGATAAAATGGAGTCTACGAACAAAAAATAAACATGCACGAATTATTCTCACATGCTCGAAAGTTAAGCACGTCCTTATAAATTAATACACGACCGATATCAGGTACAAAGAAAATTACAACTTTACGAGAAAAGCCGTTCCGAGAGTTTCTGGGTAAATTTACCAAGAACAACTCGAACAGAGAGCAGAAACGATCATTCTCGAAAGAAGGAGAAAGCTTTCAAACACTATCAAGTGTTCGACACACCCTATCTTCTCATTTTCAAAACTTTCATATCGACCTCGAGTTGAGGAAACGATTTGAATACACACACAGAAAAAAAAGTAAGTAGTTTCAACAAACTTAATATCGAACGAACAACACATTATTCGATACTATCTTTTCCCAGACGAGTGAAAAACTTTGTGACCCTGAAAACACAACGGAATAGCGATAAAAACAAGGAAAAAAGAAAAAAAAAATACATAAAATATTCATACTTGAGCACCTGACGAACCACCCATCAGGCCCTGCGCATGCTCTCTTTTTTGCCCGTAGGCAACGGCGAGAAGTTAGTTCCGCTTTGGTTTTTTAGTTTTAATTTTTTTTTTTTTAAATTATCGTTTCTCTTTATTATATTTTGTTTTTGTTTTTTTTTTTTAATAAAAAATTGAATGAATCGGAGGAGAAAAAAACTAGAAAATAATGACAGAATTTCAGAAGTCATTTCCCATAATACAGAAAATGAGAAAAGTTCAAATTTGGAAATATTTTTCTTTTTTCATTATCCCCATTGCATGATTCCAAAAACATTTCTGGTAAAAGAGACAAAAATCGGTAAAAGCAGAAAAAAATATGGGGAATAACATTCGACGGAAAAAAAGAGATTGATTGAAGAAGAAACGAACTTAAATAAGGTGAAACAAGAAACCCCCCGTTTCTTAAAAATAATGCTAGAGAAAAAAAAAGAGATCAAATTTATCTTACGATAATTGATTAAAAATACATCATTGCAACTACTGAAGAACAATAAAAAAAATTAAACTCTAATTGAAGACAAAAATAAATAATTATCAGAAAAAGGTAAAAGATGGGCCCAGATTTAATGACCAAAATTCGCCCTCAGACTTCTACCGCGTTTCATACTAAAGCGATAGATGGAAGTTCATTAATCGAAATTTCAAAAATACCTCATTAATAATGCATACGACGGTCATTTCTGAGATTTTTTCGCATGCTTACCGTAGATTCTGACATCTATGTTAAGAGTGCATCAAGAAACACACCTATCACAGAAATTGTTCGAATAAATACTGTTATACGTACAATAGAAAGAGGTAACATCGTTGTTTCTATTTTTTTTTGTTTTTGTCTTTTTTTTTTTTTTCATTTTTAATTACGATTATTACTACTATTATAATAATAATTATTATCATTTCTGAATAAAAATGTAGCCCCAACTTAGCGACACAGTAATTAAGAGTAAAAATAAACGCCTGGATATTCGACGATACTTGACTTTATGAGCAAGTACGAATTATTAACGAGGTAGCGAGTGAAGAAGGTTTTATATTCTCCAATTTAAAGAAAAAGTAACAGTAATAATTAAATGATGTATCCGATGTAACCTTCCTATGAGGTGTTTTTCAAAATTACGTTGTTCTAGTACATAACATGGAAAATCTACCAAGACGTAGAATTAATTTTATGCAAATGAAAACTTTTTTGATCATTGGATAAAATATTACTTTCTTTATGAAATTTACCTGACAATTCACGCTCTTGAACAGATCTCAAACATTTATACATGATTTAGGATCGAAAGACGAGAAATACTACAATTTTAGCTGAAATTCACGAAGTTGACAATTCAATTAGCAAATTATAGGAGTATCATAAGGCAACTAAACGAGATCAGAAACACTGTCAATTGAACGAAAAAAAAAAAAAGAAAAAAAAATCACGGAAGATACAATTTTGTAATTTAACATAGGGCAAAGGTCAATACAAAAATCAATTTCTCTCCTTTCACCAGAATCCCTCTATTTTTCCCTCCTTTACCCTTTTATTTTTTGGCGTGCGAGCGTATACGTGTAAATTTCATAGATCTGACAAAATTTTGTGAAATCCAAATCAACCTTACAATATCATGTTTCATAATTTACGGATATCCACTTATACTAAATTTATTGCTAGGGCTATAAGTGATGCGACGAGAAGAGAAATACACTTTCGAACTTCAAGAATTGCACTGAATACGACTAAGAAAATTGACAACACGTCACTAATAGAAACATCGTAATATAAGATATTTTACAAGTCAATTTAGTCTTCACCAAAACTAAATCATTCTCGTAGAGCTAGATAACGACGGATAATGTGCTTCAAAAATTATTCAAGCAATTCGCTTTTATACCAAAAAAAAAAAAAAAAATGATCATCAACTAAAAATTTAAAGAACTAGTTTTGGTAGAAATTAGATGAATTTTGAAAAAATTACCAAATTTTTAGTGATACAAAGCGATTTCTTATGTTATGTAGTTATCTAGCCTGAATAAAAAGAACTGATGAATCACAGTAGACAATTAAAAAAATATATATATATAAGGACACGAACAATCGACCAATCTCGAATACATAAATGCAATTCTCAATAAATAATTAGAAGAGAAAAAAATATAGTTTCAACAACACGAAAAAAAAATTCAATCCATTTTAAACATCGAGAATTGCAAGTTATTTTAGGACTAGATATTGAGGAATTGAAATAATCAATATCATCTAAGTGGTATAAAAGTAAAATATAGATGAAAGAAAAAGATCGATAATAAAGTGTATCATGATGCGATGGAAATTTTCTACTCCAGGAAAGGAAACAATATTAAAAATGACATATCACATAACCATTAACTGGCACAGCGTACACTTTATTATTCGAATTACCATCACTTTAAATAAAAATATAAAAGTACGTCTCATTTGATTGAGGAAAGGAAAATAAAGACTCATCTTCGAGTGAAACGCAGTTTCAAAAATAATTATATACAAAAACCTGGTATTTACAAACTGAAAAAAAAATATACATGTATATTTACACGCATGTACACAAAATATATAAAACTTAAGAATTAATGGGCGAGGAATATAAAACGCTGATGATGACCATTACGGGATACTTTTTTGGGACGACTCCGTTTCTTCAAAATTTCCAATAGAAATGATAATTTATCACAGCAATAGTATTACTATTAATGTAACGTAGAAAAACAAATAAAAGCAAAATAAACAAACTTCGAAATTCGCTTCGTTCTCAAACTAAAAACCATCTTTTCAATAATTAAAAAAAAACAATCATCTTCGAAGAATTTTTTTCGGATGAGGCGAACGCGGGCCTCAGCGACCGAGGAACCGACTCGTCCCAATTCAAAAGTATTTATAATATCCGTATCATTCAAATTTTGAATTTGAACTGAATTTTTTATACGTAAAAATTGAAAGAAAACAAATTACTGGCCTACTGGGTGAAACATAGGTCTTTAGTTATTCGAAAGAATGTTGATAATTCGAACAGAAAAGAAAACCGTTTCAAATTTCGACTTCCTCAACAAATAAAAAAAAAACGTTTACTTATGAAGCGAGTTTTTCATCCTGAAAATTTTGCTATTTCACATTTAGGTATATCACGACCTTTAATCCAAAATAAGAATGATAGAAAGATTCGAAGGTAATGATTAACGAATATCTTCAGCATTAAATAACATTCCTTCTACGAGAAGAATAATCAAAAAAATGATAAGATTTCACCCAGCAAGTGGAATGAGTAAAATAAGTCAAAATTTTGAAATAAAGGGTACGTAGTCTAGAATATTATCTTTGGTACGATTCTCGTCTCATATTCGTGATAACTATTTAGAACGTAGATCACGGTATTAGCTTATTCTACTCATTGTTTCCAACATAATTATATCAAGTCGACTTAAATTTACATTTAAATAATCAAAAAGGAAATAGAAAGGAAGAAAAGAGGAAAGAAAAGAAAGAGAAAAAAAAAAGGAAAAAAAAAAAACAAAAACATCAAACAGGTACATTTAAAAGTGTTTTCAATTGTTTCGTGAAATCTTTGCAGGTCTCCAACTGAGTGAACGAGCACTTTCGAAAAAACAGTTCCACTGATTGATTAACATCGGTCGTTGGAATGCTGACTTCAGAAATCGCCAAAATTGGAGTACTAGCACATGAAGAGTCGTAAATTTCAAAATCAACAGGAGAATCTGAACGAGGGGTCCGAGTAATAGCAACATCCATAGAAGCAGTGAGCTCTGTCCAATGAGTAGGAGGTAATGGAAGAACACTAGGTGAAGGAGGTTCGCTGAATTTTGCACCAGCGTAATGAGAATACAACGTTGGAGAAGAGCTTAAACTACGTCTTTGTTTGGACTTTTTAGCGCTTGATTGAACGTAACTTGAAGCATTATCGGAATAATAATTAACAGCACTATTGTACGATTTTTCTGGTGTTGGAATACTTGAGAACGAATTGTTCTTTTTGCGCGAATAGCTAGAATTCGAGAAGTATTTCTTCTTGTTGCTATGCTTCTCCGAACTGTTGAAACTTAAAATATTTTGGTTGTTGGCCATTTCAACGGTAACTATTCTCTCGGCAGATATAAGTAGTAAATTCAAACAATATTTCATAAATAACAAATTTCGGTAGACGTTACAGAATAGCTGACATACCTCCGTCGACTTCTGTCACGTAGCACAACCGAACTCAACGTAAGCCTACTTTCTAAATATAATGGCGAGCGATCAACACTAACCACTTCTTTCCTGACTTCTCGATCTCAACGGCATTAATTAACGTCCAACATCTAACACAAAATGTCTAAATCGTTTCATTTCAAACATTTATGAAAAACAATCGCGTTTAAATCGCTTGATATGAAAACATTTTCAGTCAAACTATGCACTGACATCACCATCTTCTTTGTTCGACGTTCACAATTTTACATAAAATAATTACGCACAAAATAAATAAGGGCGAACGTACAACGGCAGCTTTCCACCTTCCTCCTTCTAGAACGTAAAACGCTACATCACAAACAAAGAAACGCGATTGCGCATCGAATAGTTGCGTAGCCCGTAGCGGACCAAAGTCACGCGGAGTGCCTAGAAACAGTAAGAAATGTCTCGCTTTCGCTAAGAAGATGAAGAGAGCACTGCCATCGCGACTCGAAATTGAGGACGTATCTGGCAAAAGGGCGTCCGCTCGATGTATTTCTCATGGGAATGACGCCTTTCTGCCAAAACCCTCCTCCATTGTTAATGAATGAGAGCAGTACAGTAGTGCACGTTGTTGAAACGAGCACTTTGTTGCACGAGGTGTTTTAGGAGAATCGGTAGATGTATTTATCACGTACTTCACATTTATTTACCAATAGCAATAGGATTGTTTCGTGTGACGTCAGAGATTGTGCTTGAGTATCCATTCTCTCGAAAAGATTTCATTTAAATTTTTTGCTATCTCATAAGAAAAACAGAGAGTAAAGATTATCGAGTCATTAATTGAAAATGGTAAAACAATAATAAATCAAAACTTCATATTTACAATCCATAAGTTTTTCGACATTTGAAAAAATACTTGAAATATCTTATTTCTTTTCTTTTTCCAATTAATCAGGTACACAATGATCTTTACTCCCTGTGTTATTCTTATGGGAGCAAACAGCTCAAAGGAAAAACAGGAGGTACTTTTATCTTCTTAAATGGAACTTATGATGAAGCGCTACCATTGAGTGGGATGTGGACAAGAGTGAGCCTAAGGGGAGAAGGGAATATTATGGTGAGCCGGAAGGGGAGAGAGGGGGCCTCTCACTGGTTTAGCGCACTGACCGGATGAGCAAACTGGAAATTAGGACAGCATGTAAGAAAAAATTAGATACCATTGCAGGACTGTAACGGCAGCGGGAACCCGCTGTCCCGAGTCCCCTATAATCTGTTCACATTAAGGAAGGATAGAAGTACGTACCTCGAGAAAGGAACGCCGAAGGTAATTTTAATCTACTGTCCCATTCTCAAGGTATGTACTTTTATCCTTTCTTAACGTGAACGGACTATAAAGCCTAAAGTTTTTCCAAGTCCTGAAAATCATGACGTAACAACTTGAACGCGCTGCAATTTCAAGGAAGCCGTCGTCTTTCCAAGTCCCCCTCCTATCATATATAGCTCGGAGGTAGGAATTTTAACAGGGAACCTGTTTTATGGGGGGCTATTTGAGAAATCTGGCGTCCGCCGTCCAGCGAAAAACTTGGAAAAATTTGTACCCTCGAGCCATATATGATAGGAGAGGGACTTAGAAAAATTTCGACTCTCGAGCTATATATGATAGAAGGGGGACTTGGAAAAATTTCGATCCTCGAGCCATATATGACAGGAGAGGGACTTAGAAAAATTTCGACTCTCGAGCCATATTATGATAGGATTGGGACTTAGAAAAATTTCGACCCTCGAGCTATATATCATAGAAGGGGGACTTAGAAAAATTTCGACTCTCGATTTCGACCCTCGAGCCATAAATCATAGAAGATGGACTTGGAAAAATTTCGACTCTCGAGCCATATATGATAGGAGGGGGACTTGGAAAAATTTCGACTCTCGAGCCATATATGATAGAAGGGGGACTTGGAAAAATTTCGACTCTCGAGCCATATATGACAGGAGAGGGACTTGGAAAAATTTCGACTCTCGAGCCATATATGATAGGAGGGGGACTTGGAAAAATTTCGACCCTCGAGCTATATATCATAGAAGGGGGACTTAGAAAAATTTCGACTCTCGATTTCGACCCTCGAGCCATATATGATAGGAGAGGAACTTGGAAAAATTTCGATTCTCGAGCTATATATCATAGAAGATGGACTTGGAAAAATTTCGACTCTCGAGCCATATATGATAGAAGGGGGACTTGAAAAAATTTCGACTCTCGAGCCATATATGATAGGAGGGGGACTTAGAAAAATTTCGACTCTCGAGCCATATATGATAGAAGGGGGACTTGGAAAAATTTCGACTCTCGAGCCATGATAGGAGAGGGACTTAGAAAAATTTCGACTCTCGAGCGAGAAAAATTTAGATTCTCAAACTATATTATGATAGGCTTATAGTAGGTCTAGGCCTTCTTTATACTATCTTTATCTAGGTCTAGGCTTCCTTGAATTTTCAATACCAAATCCCTTCGACTCATAAAACAGGTTCCCTGCGTTCCTCGTTTGACTTCGTTAAGGAAGCCGTCTTTTTTTTCAAGTTCCCCTCTCTGTGACGTCATCAACCTCACTCGCGCCCGCGCTCGCAGACAAAAATTTACTGGAAGTACCCCCAACAAAAGTGATAGCGGGTTTCCCGCTAAAACCAAAATAGTGTCACTCATTTAGGGTGGACCGCATAAGAATTTTTTGTTGATTTTCATCAAATCACACAGCATCGATTTTTTTTTTTTTTTTTTTATTATTTTACAAGCTTTAAAGCTACCCTAGGGCTATTAGCTTGACGAACGTTTATTGAGGGGACGGATCGATGATTTTAATTTTATACGAGAAATAATTTTATTCAGCAGATGAATTCTGAAAATCAGAAGCTTATCTTTTTTCCCAAGCTGAAGATATTGATTCTTTCCAGTTTCTGCTCTCTACTCCATGGTTTGACATAGACTATGGAATTTTCGATTTATATCGAATCAAATGGTCGGGTAGAAAAAGGGCCTTAGCACGATTTTGGGCCCTTTTTTGATTATTAGTGATTCAAGTTCAGCACTCTCACCTCTTCATCTGGTAAAAATTTTAATTCATTCTGATGACTATAGAGTACATAAAACTATGTTGAAGTGGAGCGTCTACCGTACTTGAATTCTCAGTGGGTAGTTGTAAAATGGCGGCAATCGAGGTTGTCTCAAACTTTGCCTCTAGATTAGCTTAAAGAACACTGAAAATCAATACAGATGACATCATGTATATCTAGAAAGCCTTCATTTCATTTCCCATGCGGCCATGCCTATTTATAGCCATGGTGATAAACTTTGACCCTCTGAGAAACTCACTTTTTCGAGGAATTTATACTCAAAAATATTTATTATTACTGCAGCACAATCCTTGCAAATATGGGTATTGGCTTGGAATACATTCATTTATTATTATTACTCTTGACAAGATGAGCGGCTCAGTGGCGTAGTGGTAAGATCACGGCCTCCTATTCCAAAGGTCCGCGGTTCGATCCCAGCTGTCAGCAGTTAGTAACAGGTCAATTCACGAACATTCACTTCTACCATCGTGTTAACTGTTGACGTCACTGAACTGATCAACCCGTATCAACGAGTCGGTTAACCTGGGATTGAAGATTACCGGCAATATCTGAACGTTTGAACAGGCTTATGCGCGAGACGGGAAAGTTGTGGAACTGGTTCAGCGTCGTGAAGACGCGGTTAACCAGCTAAACCAACATCCCCTACCTCAAACATACACGTGCACGGAAAATAAATGTGAAACAAATTTTGTAGTAATATTAGCGGAATTTTGTAGTAATATTAGCGCTTGATTTTGTCACCTTCCCAACCCGGACTTGTCACCGTGGGAAGTGTAGACCTGTAAAACCGCACCATAATAACGTAATAACGTTGGTTGCGAGACCTTTGGCCAAATTGGCGTGAGATAGGCTGTTATTATTATATTGACAAGATTCAAAAAGTTACTAGAACGCGTTAAAAGTCGATAATTGCAAAAAGGGCCTTAATTGCGTCGACTATAACGTGCTCTACAGGCAACTCAGAAACTTTCTGACGTTCTAATTTTCGGTGATTTTGTAGATCGGACATCCATCTACAATCCCACCAAGTTTCATGACGTTTGGGTCTTTCCTTATGGCATTTCTATGAATCTGAACTTTCAAATGCGTTTTTCTCGAAAACTACTTTTTGCCACAAACTTCAAAAATTGGAAGGTTACCGCTTTCTCCAGTATAAAATAATGACGATTTCCCTGGTTTCTACTCTTTTCTCAGCTTTTTGTTGGCTAGAAAATTTTCTGATTTTTTTTTATTGAATCGTGGGCTTGATTTTATGTAAGAATTAATCTCACACTGGACGCGAACTTTGAATAGGTATCGGAAGGTTCTCGATTTCTGCGGGAAAAATAATGAATATTTCTCCAATGTCTGCTCTTTTCTCAACTTTCTGTTGACTGGAGAATTTTTTGATTATTTTTATCGAATTGTACAGACAATTTTATATTAGAATTGACCTTATGTTGGACGCAAACTTTGAAAACCGGGAGGTTCTCTTTTCTCCAGGATGAAATAATGAATATTTCTCTAGTTTCTGCTCTTTTCTCAGCTTTTTGTTGACTAGAGAATTTTTAAACCTTGTTTTTCAAATTCAGTTGTAGGTGCTACATAGCAGTGCGCGTTGCGTAACTCCGCAAGACCGCCATGCGTATTTCCCGAAACAAATCTCTTCAATTTTAACGATGTTCATCCAGTGAGAAAATTCTTTATAAAAATGAAGTTGTACTCTTCAACATATAAAAGTTCCGTTGTCGCATTCAAATACACGGGTGAAAATGATATTTTTAAGATTTAAAAAGGGGATTTTGTCTTTTGTGTCAAAAAATGTACCAAAAATTCTGATAAAATTCTGTAAGATTGCTCTCTTGACTATTAACCTTCATTCAAAAGTTGAATGGATTCCGTTAAATATAACTGGAATTAGAATTTTAAACGTAAAAAACTAATTATTTGGCTTATATCCTGGGAGGAAATCAAAAGATGGCGACCCAATTATTGCTTAGTAGAAATGTTTTTTTTTTTTTTTAACCTCTACAAACAATCCTCAATAGCTAGTTTTGAAATCCAGTTTGGGGGCCAAATCACCTATCTTACCCGGCTATCACGGTACAATATAGAGGCATTGACACAAAGCAAAATTTCTGTCCCCCAAAATGTGGTAAATCACACAGAATTCCGCTACGCTCGTCGCGATCGTTTAAATACCTCCCACACGTGAATTTACATAAGACTCTGTGTTAAAAAAATTTTTGCAGAGACAAGGCTTGCTTTGCCATCTGGAGGAGTATCATGAACTACCACGTTTTGTGGGACAACGTTTTGTACAGTGAAGATGGGCGCGTGTCAATACCTCTATATTGTACCGTGCCGGCTATACTCTTTTGTGAACTTTTCACTTTGTACAAGATCATCAAAAATTCAACAGAACCAATGCCCTGCGTCAGGTATTTTGACGAGTCACGATTATCCAGAAATTTATATCATTTTAACAAAAATTACACTCCATCAATTTATGGTGACTATCTCTCCAATTGTACTTGTAAAGGTATAACATCTACGTCGGTACAGTTAAACCCGTTTCTCTTCTTCTTTATTCTCCGTTCCTTTGAAAAAAGAATCGTGAATTGAACTCATTAGCCGAAAATTGTGTACATTTCACCTCTGGTTCGTTTTACTACGTACGTCTATTTTACATCTGAGACGACAAACAACCGTTTGGTGACTGATAAGTAACGTCAATCTTCATAAAACCTTCCTAAAATAGATATACAATATTGAAATACACTCAGAATATGCTCAAATTTACCTTCATACCTTCTGAAAATTTATTCAAAGAAGAATCATTTCTAATTCATGACAGTTGCATCATTATTTATACAGGGAACATTGACAGTAGTTATTTTCTTCATATTATTAAATCTAGGTCCTTTTTTAAGGTCAGATTTCAATTGTTTCAATTACCCTATCCCAGGTGTAATACCTCACTATTCCAGCAAAAAGTTTGTAAAAGTGCAGGGATTTTCCAATCAGTAACCAATTTTCTAAAACACTTCCTACTGTCAGCATCAGCGGTTCAATTAACTGTACAGGGTTCAAAATTCAAATGTAGAAATTAAACCAATTTAAATATATGAGCAACATCAATAGACTTTTTTCCCGGTGACGTCACGTATCATTGCTGACTTGCTGTTGTTGCAGTTCCCTTTTCCCCTGGTTCCAAACCGAGTCAACAAGCAAAATGTAAACAACGGATTTTACATGCGAATTCCCACAAGGAAAAAAATAAATGACCTGCGATGAGAAAAGGATGCTCATAGCAAATTGGCGCAGGAACACCATTTCTCTCTGATCGGATACTCAATCAGAGAGAAATGGTGTTTCTGTCAGTGGGCAATGAGCATCCTTTTCTCATCGCAGGTTAAGTTGTTTAGACAATCAACAGTTGAAAAATTGTAGATTTTAAAGATCTTGGTAATTAGGTCCATCAAGTAGAGGCTTTTATCAATTGTTTAAGCCATAATATTTCTGTTATTGTTCTAGCTCTTAGAGGTAACAATACTTGGAAAACCACTAAACGTTATCACTGTTATTTAAATGGAGAGTTCTTCACATTTTTGTTGTGCACTCAAACCGCTGACTCAGCTGTAAGTCATGACTTGTGACATCACAGGAAAAAGTTCTGCGTTCCAGGTGACCAACATTTGATTTGCAGTACTTTTTTCTCAAATTACAAGCAATTCAGATAACAACGAGTGACTATAAACTTGTTTCCTTTAAAAACCATGATGTCATAATGAAAGATGACCACGAGAATTTTTATAATCATTTATAGTAACAATAATAATCAAAGGAGAGCAGAGATTTTTGAAAATGACTAATAAAAACAAAACATACTAAGCGAGGGCATTTAGGCACAGCTTATGATAAGTCTAATCATCACTTCTTTTCCACGGATCTTCCCATTTCCTTAATTCTGAAAGAAAGAAAAAAAAAAGAAGTTTGATTCATTTTGATTAGCAATCTTACACAAAATTTGCAACTTTAGAATCGTAGTATGAGTGAAAAATACTCGAAAATAAATGATTACTCATTTTAAATTCAAAATACAAAAGCAGAATCAGACATCATAAGCAAGATTAATTCGCAATAATAATTGAGTATAAAAATCGTAAGCCGATTCAAAAGTTGCACAATTTTATGGTGTATATTTTTACAAGCTGTTGTTGGAGCTAACTTCATTATTATAACGTATAATAGTTCACGTTCTTATGGTGTCCTAACGTACTGAAAGCACAAGACCTAATTTTCGAGGAAAAATATGAAAATGTTTCAAAGAAAGAAAAAAAAGTGGAATAAAATTTTTTGATCGAATCAGCGTTCTATTTTTATCATTTTTACTATGCAATGAAAGAAAAAACTGAAGTATAAAATCAAGTCCAGAGGCAGACGAGCAATAGCATTTTATACAACTGCGTACAAGAGTGTGAGAATATTATCAATATGGAAAAAAGAAAAATTATAATATGCTTTTCCTCCCATACAAATTCAAATTGACATAATCATTTTGAACATGGTGATCGAATTAAAAATACTTTTTGCTCTAAAAAGGTTACAGGTTAATTTGCCGACAAAGGGATATGACATCGGTATTAGTAAAAATACGAAAAAAACAAGACGCCCACATTCATTTCCTAGGTTTGTATTTCAGGCATACGCAGGTCTAGCTTTGGACTGCAGACAAATTTATAGACACAGGGTCGCAGCATTCATCTTTCTCAGAGCTAAGTTACAATTACAAATCTTGACAGCCCAAGTTTAGAAGTAGATTTCAATTGGAGCAAGTTTTAACGAGTAAACAATAAATTAAAAACATAAGGTCAATGCATGAATTCTAAAACTTTCAACACCTAATTCTTTATAAAAATTTAGCCGAATTCCATTTGGAACTCAGAATATGAATTCAGTATTCATTCTGCTCGCATACTTACGTCCAGGCAATAGTCCCGACTGAAACAATTCAGTTTGAATCAGCTCGTGTCTTCGTTCTGAAAAATCGATTAAACCATGAATCAAACGGAGACAATAATTAAAAAAAGGACACGTCGTTGAGGATAAGAGTATTCATATAAATCAGTAGCAAATTACGGGGCGATTTCAATTTTTATTGATTGTCGAAAGTTTATTTCGAAAGAATTAATGTAACTTTAGACTCTTGAAATAGCCTCTCAAGTTTGTAACCAAATTCATTTTCGAAATAAGAGTTACACGAAATACTATAAACAAATGTTCGGGTAGAGATGATTATAATTGCCGGAAAATTGATGATGGTAAAGTACAATTAATATGGATGCACATTTACTGAAATACTTACTGTACTCGTTTTCATGCAGAAGAGGATCTACAACGAGTGGATAAAGTGAGAAAAGCCCGAATCCGCCAATAGTTACGACCGATATATAAATTTGCCATTTTTTCATCTGATTAGTCTCAGGTATTCTGTAATTCACTTTCCCTTGTCTTGTACTCCCGGAATAGAAAGGAGTAGTACCTTTAGTTTTCCGGAAATAACGTAATATAAATTTCATAGTAGCAATTCGATAGAAACAATATTCGGTACCATGAATGATGGAGTCTTCTAAAATTTTATCCCCAATTTCTACCAATAATTTGAAATTTGATAAAATTCACAGGTGAACCTAAACGAAGATCTTATCACCGTCGGGCCTCTAGTCTTACGTGAGGACTGTTTTTGCGTTTTCGTGCGCGAGGTTAGCGATACTACAGTTTCGGACATGAACGCTGGAACGTGAAGATCAGGAACGCGAACCTTGAATCCAATCCGTAGTCAGAATCAAGGTCCGAATTCCAAATCCATGATAACACAATAACAATAATATTGAACCTCATTTTTTTGAAAAAAAGAAAAATGATTCATTTTCGTCGCAATAGTTTCATCCTTCTTTCTTCATTAAACTTTTTTATGCTTCCGAAGTTATAGGTACCTTCGTACTAGTATCCGCTCTCCATTTGTCTTTCTTCTTAGTGTATTCGTAAGTTTTTGAGTAGTCCTAGTAGTTTTCATTAATACTACTTTATTATCGAATGTGTTTCTCTTCGAATATAATTATATAAGTATCTGTAACTAAATTTACTGTCGAGAAACAATGGGTTCAAACTACAAAAATGTGACTTCTATCAGATTCAATCAAGACCAGAGTAAGCTTCAAACTGTTCTTCATTGAATAAGTGAAATTTAATGTGCATTCAAATTACAGCCCTTTCTTTTGCTTCCAAATAGCTTGCTTCACGTGTTGTACGGACTCGGGTCCTAGGATTTACAACATCGATCCGTTGGTCGAAAAATGCAGATATAGTACGTTTTAAATTGAACTATTATTTCCCCGAAACACATTTTTTCCTCTCTCATGCTCCCAGTATTTTTATAGCTGACGTTGGTACAATGACACATTGCGAAATGTTGCACAGAACGAATTTATTGGCGATGGTGGCCGGTGGTGCTTGTCCTAAGTACGCAAATAATACAGTGTTAGTGTACGATGACATCAGTAAAAAGTTCGTTTTAGAACTGATTTTTAAGGTACCCGTAAAAACTGTCAGATTAAGACGAGATAAGTGAGTGTCTAATTGTGTTATTTATTTCGGAAAACTTGTTGATTTTGCTCACTTCACCTGTTTTGCGTTTCTGCAGGATTGTTGTGTCAACCTTGCATCAAGTCTACGTATTTTCATTTCCTGACCCGACACAATTACTTTTCACCTTTGAAACTAGATATAATTTGCATGGACTTTGTGAAGTCAGTCCTTTGTTGACCGCAGATCGCCATTTGGTTGTGTTTCCAGCTCAGAAAATCGGAAGTGTGCAGATTGTGGTGAGAATATACAACCCCTAGAATGGTTCCATTTTTATTGAGTATATTAACTTGTCGCGTTGGTTTTCTTTTCGTTTAGGATTTATGCAGCACTGATGTCGGTTCATCTAGTGCTCCGGTAACCATAAATGCGCATACTTCCGAACTGGTTTGTTTAGCGATAAACCAGAAAGGAACATTAATTGCGACCGCCAGTGCCAAAGGGACATTAATACGCGTTTTTGACACAATCAAAAGATGTTTGATAAATGAACTCCGCCGTGGGTCTGATCCTGCTTTCTTATATTGGTGAGCTATTCTCTATCGAAACACAGTATCTCGAAATAATTTGAGCTGCAATTTTAGTTGATGATGATTTATTTTGGATTTGCAGCATTAATTTTAGTCAAAGTTCTGAGTTCTTATGTTGTGCAAGCGATAAGGGCACGGTACACATATTTGCTTTAAAAGATACCCGATTAAATAAACGCTCTAGGTAAAAGATAATCCTAAGGTATATTCGAAATGAAATTGTAAATTTTGATTTTCATTTTTCCAACATTTATTGCAGTCTTTCAAAAATTGGTCTTCTACCGAGCTGCAATTACGCAGAATCTCAATGGGCATTTGCCAATTTTACGGTTCTTCCAGAACGCGCTTGTATTTGCGCGTTTAGCTCAAAAAACTCTGTTACAGGTACGTAAATGTGTATGCAATGGAATAACTGGCGCTCCGCACCACTGTGTTCGATTTTATCAATTTTTGAGAAAACTTGATAGTACTGTTATTGGGCGACGATTCCGTTAACGGACTACGACGAAGTACGCGCGGGTACGGTTGCCAAGCCGCGATCGTTAACCGCGTTCCTTCGTCAACATTTTTGCGGACAGCGAGGGTATTTTGTCGTAGTTTGTTAGTGGAATCGCCGCCCTAGACTCGAGTTTCTTACGATCGTAATCTAGAGGGCATTTGCCTCGCCATTCGGCTCAATATGCAATCTTAGAAGACGCAAATAAAAGAAAATTTAATAGATTGACTTCTACGAAGCTATAGTTATCTGAAAGAACTGGACCGTATACAATTTTGCCTTAAGAGACGCGAGAACTATGAGAAAGAAGAGAACCGAAAAGAGACCACGAACGTTTATTCAATAATTTCGTTATTAGAAGTAGTATTAAACCACCCTTCAGTTGAGTTCTAGCAGATGTCGGTACTGTGAGGTTTGACATCCATAAGAATCGAGAGAATAACGATATCAATAATTGGAAAGTTAATTTGAGTTAATTGGTTAGTAGCCTTGTTCGAATGACGCAGGACTTTATTCACGCTTACCACGCGTCACAATGATATGCAGAATTTGCGATTTTGGGAAATGTTCTACATAAGTATAACTTTTATTCTTGTACATAAGAGCGATACGGGAGAAACCATTTTGTCCTCGGTATTAGTTTTGTTATTATTTGGTTATTAGAAGGGAGAATGCGGAGTTTCTATCATTCCCTATTCGATTAGCTATCATGTTATAACGCAGGAAAAAAATAATTTTCATAAAAATAGCGAGCTGATATGGCATTTCTTCCCTCAAATTATGACCCCAATAGATAGATATGAAGTAATACTTGAATAATTTTCGTATACTGTACAAAATACTTTTTATTTCAGCTATCTGCGTCGATGGTACTTTCCACAATTACGTTTTCAATGCAGATGGGAGTTGTATTCGAAATACATTTGACGTGTTTCTAGATGACATCCTTGACGAAGACTGCTAACCGAAATCTAGGATATATTTTCTTCTTTATTGCTATTTCTTGAATTTTTTTTCCTTTTGCATTTTTATAAAATACCAACTGTTCGTTGACTGCTTTGTTTACACGGACAATTATTTTATCATAATTCGTATTTTATATATTTTTACAATTTTTTCTCTTATCATATGAATGCGATAAAATTTTCAGTACCGTATTTTTTCGCGCTCATAAAAGTGATATCTTGACTATTGGATGAATCGATGAAATAAATTTGTTATCTTATTTTTCAAAACGTGCTGTATTGTTATTTTCTATGAAGTCGCTAGAAATACAAAATATAAAGGACAGTAACATAATGGTTTAGAATCTCGTCTCTTCTATAACGTGGTGTATTTTGTATGATGATCCAGTTCTCAGTTTTGATGTTCGTCAGCTGGTATAATTTTTTAGCCATTAAATATTCGATGATTATTCGTGGGAATTCCATGACGTATAATTATATCGGTTCTTTTTTTTTTCTTTCGCAATATCTGAGAGAAAACTGAATCACATCCTAAGAGTACTCTAACGAGAATTGAGACGAGAAATGCAAACCAAAGGTGTATTTGTTTAGTGAGTGATAGAATTTTGTGTTGAATGCTATGAGCTAAAAACGTCGTCGGTTGATTCTTATAATAATTTTATTAGTACGTACTTATTCAGAGAGTTCGGAAAATATATAATTCTACAAAAGTAAAAGTTCCGAAGAAATCGAAAATAAATATCTGTAACTATGGTATAATTTAGCTGGTGTAGAAACTGGACTTAACGAAACAAGATCATTTTCTCGAAAACAGGTTCTTTCAGGTTGTTCGCAAGGAGGGACAATTTGAAAATAACGTGCAATCGATAGACGAATAATCGTATGAATCACAACTGTGGCATCATTGTTTTGTTGTAGTTGAAAAATTTTTAATTTAGTGTTTCGATGACAACCGTGTGTGTACAAATTTAATTTTTCAACGGTGCATGAAGAAATCATCGAAATAAAATGTTCATATATTTTTTTGACGAATTAAATAGCCTACGTACTCACTCTTATTAGAAACCACATAAGAAAGCGGAAGATGAAACAAATCATTGTAACGCGTTCAATAGCGCGTAAGTTCCTTCTGTACGGTGCCCAGTAGAGATAGATAGTCATAAGTAACATCGTAAAATTATGTGAAAATGGACGAAGTGCTTCGCTGAGTACTCTTCTCAACCGAAAAGTATTTTTCAATCTGCGAACCGTTATTGTTTGGATTAATACAGCGAAGTAGAAATGTACCTACAGTAAAATTAATCTTTTGAGGAAAAGACTAAAGAATATACCTAGTTAACATTTTATTGAACACGTAGTTTTGAATTTTAAATTTGTTTCATGTAAATGTAATTCGTCCAAAACGTCGTTCGTTAAAGACCATTTTTTGAAAGGAAAATCCATTTTCGAGATGCCCGTCTTCAATTCTGCTTTTTAAGTTCGCTTATTGACCCAGAAATTTTAAAAATCTCTTCTCGAATGGATTAGCGAGCTTTGTAAAAAAAAAAAGGCAAAATTTCTCCACTGCATGGAAAATCATTGAACCATGTGCGTTTACTAAGAAACACAAATGCAATATTTGAGGACGAGCTTCGTGGTTTGTTAATCTTCAAGAAAAACTCGCTTGGACTATTGAATTTAAAGGTCGATATATCAATATCAATTGTATCGATATAATTGTTGGCTTAAGCCTTGATAGTATTGCTACGAATGTACGTCCCAGTATTCTGTGCAATACTAGTTAGCTGAGGAGCTCACTCCATCTGTATCACTTAGCCTAGAATAATGGAGGCTATAGCAATAAAGCTTAGCTCACTGTGTGTTAGGCCTACTATGCTAGCAAAAGCTTAGCATAGTCTATGATGGGCTTAGTATCGAGAAAGCTTAGTTTAGGGGGTAAGACGGGTTTGTCAGCCTAACATACAATACCTATGCTAAGGGCTTCACATAATTATACTGCAGGTTAAACCTGTTATAAGAATACAGGTTCCAAAGTAGCGAAGGTCGAATTTTAACAAGGCACCTGTTTTATTGGGGGGTTTTTCAGGAAAAATGTCCACCGTCCAGCCGGCCGGCAAAGCTCGGACCTCGAAAATTTTCCAAGTCCTCTCCTATCATATATATCTCGGAGGTTGAAATGTTTCGAAGTTCCTCTCCCATCATATATAGCATGGGGGTGGGGCCTTGTGACGTCCCAATCTACATTTTTCAGATCCCTCGTGCCCCATAAAACAGGGTCCCTGCCACCTCTCGTTCAACTCCGTTTTTCTGAATAATATTAAGAACTCCCTTTCTGTTGATTTTCTGTCATTAGATCTAATTTGTAAGTAACTTGTAAGTTAATTAGATTTACTTCAAGTTTCAAATCAATCAGTCGGATGTTCAGGGCAGGGAACCTGGTTGATGAGGCATGTGGGATCTGAAAAATGTAGATTGTGATGTCACAAGGTTGACCTATGACGTCATCAAATTGTGACGGCAAAGTCCCGGACTTTGGTGCTCTATATTTATAATGGGAGGGGAACTTTTAAAAAAGTGATCTATGACGTCATCAAACTGTGACGTCACGGCCCCCACCACCCAAGCTATATATGATACGAGGGGGACTTGAGAAAAAAAACTGATCTACACATATGACGTCATCATATTGTGCCGTCACGAGGCTGAACTGTGACTTCAGCAAACCTTGACGTTACAGGACACGCCTCTCAAGCTATAAATGATAGCAGGGGGACTTACAAAAATTTTCACTCTCGAGCTATGTATGATAGGAGGGGGACTTGGAAAATTTTCGAGCTCCAAACTTTGCCAGACGGCGGATGCCGGACGTTTTTTTTGAAAAACCTCCCGGTAAAACAGGTTCCCTGTTAAAAATGTCGACTTTTGACCTCTATAAATAACTGTGAGTTCTAAAATGTAGTTTGCAAGAGGCTGGGGGCTCGGATCGGCCAGTTTTAGGGACTTGTAAAAAGTTGGACTTCTATTTCTATGTATATGATGTCATAGTAAGGTGATCTGGGTCAGGATAAGTGAGTTTGACACTTCCCTCGTAGATTAGCACACACTTGAGGAGCGGAGGCCCAACATACAGTAGATTTGTTTTTGACCAGGGAGCCTGTTCTATGTTTTTTTTTTTTTTTTTTTTTTTGAGAAATTCGCTGTTTGCCGTACGCCTTCTGACGAAAAACTTGGAAAAATTTAGACTCTCGCGCTCTATATTGTAGGAAAGGGACTTCGAAAAATTTCGTTTCTTAAGCTATGTATGATAGGAGAGGGACTTTTCGATTTCCAAGCTATATACATATGGTAGGAAGGGGACTTGGACGGTCACTGATGACGCCCTATTTTATACTAGGCCCCCTTTAAACTAGATCTAGGCTTACTTGAATCCTCAATTACAAAACCAATTTTACTTATAGAACAGGTTCCCTGTGTCCCTCGTTTAAGTTTGTTAAGAAAGCCGTCGTTTTTGACAGGGAACCTGTTTTATGGGGGGCTTTTTGAGAAATTTGCCGTGCGCCGTCCGCCGTCCGGCAAAAAACTTAGAAAAATTTCGACTCTCGAGCCATATATGATAGGACAGGGATTTAGAAAAAAACGACGGCTTCCTTAACGAAGTTAAACGAGGAACGCAGGGAACCTGCTTTCTGAGTCAAATGGGATATGGTATTGGAAATTCAAGGAAGCCTAGACCTAGATAAAGCTAGTATAAAGAAGGCCGAGACCTACTCTAAGCCTAGTATAATACAGTTTGAGAGTCGAAATTTTTCCAAGTCCCCCTCCTATCATATATAGCTCGAGAGTCGAAATTTTTCCAAGTCCCTCTCCTATCATATATGGCTCGAGAGTCGAAATTTTTTCAAGTCCCCCTCCTATCATATATGGCTCGAGAGTCAAAATTTTTCCAAGTCCCTCTCCTATCATATAAGGCTCGAGAGTCAAAATTTTAACAGGGAACCTGTTTTATGGGGGCCTATTTGAGAAATCTGGCGTCCGCCGTGCGCCGTCCACCGTCCAGCGAAAAACTTGGAAAAATTTCGACTCTCGAGAATATATGATAGGAGGGGGACTTACAAAAAATTTCGACCCTCGAGCCGTATATGATAGGAGAGGGACTTAGAAAAATTTCGACTCTCGAGCTATATATGATAGGAGGGGGACTTGGAAAAATTTCGACTCACGAGCTATATATGATAGGAGAGGGATTTAGAAATAAAATTTCGACTCTTAAGTTATACATGATAGGAGGAGACTTGAATAAATTTCGACTCTTGAGCTATATATGATAGGAGGGGGACTTGGAAAAATTTTAACCCTCGAGCTCTTTATACTAGCTTTATCTAGGTCTAAGCTTCCTTGAATTTTCAATACCAAATCCCATTTGACTCATAAAACAGGTTCCCTGCGTTCCTCGTTTAACTTCGTAAAGGAAGCCGTCATTTTTTCTCTACTTTTTAGTCGATAAATTCATCTCGATACCCTCCTCCTCCCAAGAGAAGGTCTCGTCCGGTAGCAAGGCGGAAAAGTATGACGGGTTTGCAAGAATAAAACGGTTCTAACAAGTGTATTCCAGGGTCGGATTTAGGATTTTCAGTAAAGGGGTCCCAAGTTATGTGGAGGCCCCCCTCAACATTTCTTCAAATCAAAATGTTGACCCCGCTCCTCTCTTATCAACTTTTGCCTGCTTTAAAATTGGAAAGAAGGTAGTTGAAAGGAAGAAGTAGATAATTTTATTTGTGAAAGGCCCCAAGTTATGTAGAGGCCCCCTTCAACATTTCTCCAAATCAAAATGTTGACCCCTCCTCCTCTCTTATCAATTTTTGCCTACTTTAAATTTGGAAACAAAGTAGTTGAAAGGAAGAAGTAGATAATTTTATTTGTGAAAGGCCCCAAGTTATGTTGTGTATTCAATAAAATTTCGAAATGAGAGGAAAAATGTGGAGGCCCCCTAAATGCGGAGCCCCGGGTCCCAGGACCCCCTATTCTTTTCAGTTCCTAATATAGGTCCAGAGCAACAGATTTTCGACACGATTTTGCAAGAGTATACTTGATCTTAAAAAGTTAAAAGCATCACGAATTGTTCATTTGTTGCCATATTGCATGTTGCCAAGTTTCATCCTAGGTAACCGAGCACTTTTACCAAAATTACCTCATCATAATGTTTTTGAGGAACATCCCCTCATGAACCTAAGCTTTTCCTTCACTTGTTTCTTTTTCTGGATATATTCGGCAGGACGTACTCACTCGTAATTTATTCCTCCATGCTCTCCCCTCCCCCAATACATTTCCCAATATTCATCCTTAGAAAATCTTTCTTACAGCGCCACTGTTCGAGCCCATAGAGCAGAGAGACTTGAATAAGTTTCGAATTAAGTACATGAAGAGAAAACAGCTACAAAAAATTTTCATTTTCAAACCCGCGATTCGGTGCCTTTCAAAGGTTATAGTAGATGATTATGATAAAAAAGGAAAAAGTATCAATCGTGATTTCTAAGCTCGCAAGAATAAATGTAAATAATATGATTTGACGCATGCTCGAATCTATGTTTTCTAATAAATTCTGAGCCACGCGTCCATATGAGTTTGAATTTTTACTGTCCCGCACTTCACCTCTCGATCTGGTCGCTTTCATAAACATAGCCTATATATTACAGGAATTTGATGAGAGTAAAAATGTAGAAATGCCTACGTGATATTGACGAATGATGTAATAGCATTCAACTTGAACTTCATCGAGTATACCAGTCGGTAATCATTTGTACATGGAAAACAAGGTAGCCTAGATCTGAGAACTTGAAACCGGCATCTGCAGCTCTTTCAGACAATAATGAACTCCTTGACAAGTGTAAAGGCTTATAGAAACCCCCATCATATAATGAGTAGAAATCGCATATCATCGCGATCAATGCGTCAATTTTCATAATTTCTAAACGTAAAAGAAGGCAAGTTGCTTGTTCACTACTTCCAATCTAGTCCAGAATACCTGCTCGTCTTCTTTGTCTGTCTTATGGATCTAGTTTTGCGTTTGACTCGATGCTACTCTATCCGAGCTAGTCGAAGTGTAAATACGTTTGCTCGTTTCTACGATAGCGGAGCAAAACGTCAGTACGTATGTGATATTGTTAGTTCGCTATATTCCAGCGAGCTTTCTCCAGGTGATCGTAAATAATGTGGCTTACGTTAGAGCGAGCATCAACAAGGTTCATTTAATTTTTTTTGCTAAATCATTAATAGTGGTCGCGAGTTTATTTACAGAAGATGCCGCATGGAGGTAAGTTTTGCATCTACGTACTGTTTTTTTTTAGCGCGCGAGTTTCGAATTTTTTCGTTTGTTCTCCCCGAAAAAACCGACACATGAACTTTTCAAATGAAAAAACGAACTTACAGATTTACCCGGGCCATCTTCAGCTTTGAATATAGTTGACGAATTATGTGATTCCATAGATGAAAGACCGTACAAAGATCATAGAAAGGAGAAACCTCAAAGGAAACACAGTCGAAACTCTACATCATTTGTTGGTGAGTCGATTAAAATTATTCTACCCTTATAGACTAATTACTCAGTAGGGTTAGGAGGAGTAATCAGAGCGAGTGCCTAACATAATTCGAGCGTAAAATAGTGGAAAAAAATGCTAATAATCTAACAGAAAAATCAATCTATAAACGCTGTCAGCAAGGGTTGAAGACAAACTTCAATTGAGTAAACAAAAATATGCCAATGAAAAATTTTGTAAATTCTTCGACTATTAAAATTAAAAAAAATAATAATAATAATAATAATAGAAATATTGTAAAATAAGGTTTTGGCAGAAATAAAAATACTCCTTAATTCATATTTTTTGGGTACACTTTCTTCTCCATTTTGACCAGCAAAAAATTCTCAAAAATTTTCAGAAACTTTATTTTTGGATTATATCTTTCTGTCGTTCACCCCCAAATACCGTCGATTTTCCTTACAACGTACCTCCATTTAGCAAAAGTTTCTATGAACAACCAATTTTTTTCTAGTCCCTGAGAAATTCTCTTCAACGAATTATTTTTTTCTCAAACTGTACCTAGTCCTTTTATCATACACATGAATTAGGATCTCATCAAAATTTGTTATAACTCAAGACAAGTTTATTGAACAACGAAAGACAACGATTTTTTACGTTACGGGAAACTATATCAGGAGGGGGGTAGTTAGTAGATGAGAATACAAGCGAAAAATTTGGTCACCTCGTCGGGATCCGAACCCTTTCGCTTGCCGGGCGACTGCTCTAACCGCTGAGCTACGAGGAGATGTTAAAGAGAGGAAAATCTTTATTTAAAACTTGAATCAATAAGTTTTCCTGGTGTTTAAAACATGAAATCTTATGCACTCAAAAAGGAATCTTATGCACTCAAAAAGGAACTTTCTCTGCCCATTGACACTTCATTATTATGGAAGTTTGACTGCTCAATTTTCTAAAGCTTGCGGTACAAACTTCAGATTTTCATGATGGGTAGGTTTTTTTTTTCAAGACTTTGTCGTTAAGTTGTAAATAAGCTAATTCAGGTGTATTTAAATTTTGATCACGACAATTTAAGTTCGAAAAGCACGTCGGACGTTTGAGAAGGACTGCATAAAATCGAAAATAATTTTTCCCTCGGAGACGAAACTTTCAGTTACAACGACTCCACGATACAGAAAGTTACGTAAATTGATTACCGTATTCGTTTTAGAAGCATTCCAGACAAAAGAGCCTATATATTTTCTGAAGCGTACATCATCATTAAGGTTAACTTTTAAGAATTACCGTTATAAGGCGGTAGAATAGAGAACGAACATGACGTATATAAAATTACCTATACGGTACGTAAACCGTTCATTCTCGAAGTACGAATATAATATAGTCTGTTTGCCACAAAGGTATCTAATATGATGGAGCCTCTTATGCATAAGTATTACAAAAACATTCGTGTGTACAAATAGATAGTACTGTCGCGATACATAAGACATCACTTTGCTACGCACGTTGGTTTCTTTAATTGAATTGTTTCAAATGACATAAGAAATGAATATTTTTAAAGTGAAACGTCTAATCTGAAAAATCATTACAGACCGCTAAAAATCAGTGATGACCAAGGAGGTGTACGTCCCATTAGAAGTTCCGATGTCTAATATTACAAAAAATCCCTCTTTCCTGACTAACGTCTGGTGGTGCAAATACAGATATGGGAATGAGTCGCTCTTGGTTCGAAGTGGCAGCTGCAGAATTTTTTTCTTTTGGTGATTGCGTTTTCCATCCGAATACCCCTTGAATCCACGTGGAACCTTGTCTCCACGGGGAGGGTTTGAAGGGGACAAAATTTTATTTTTCTGCGGTGGCTCGCCTAAAAATGAGTTGAGAGAAACTGTAATGTTCTCCGTTCAATTTCCCTCTACAAAGATATTCTATGACAGTCTCAATTGCCCTCTGATGTTCAAGTAATAATAATAATAATAATAATAATAATAATAATAATAATAATAATAATAATAATAATAATAATAATAATAATAATAATAATAATAATAATAATAATAATAATAATAATAATAATAATAATAATAATAATAATAATAATAATAATAATAATAATAATAATAAATAGCCCTTTATTATTCTAATTTAATACATTGTCTAATTGTACATATGATTATAGGCCCATATCCTGGGCATAGGCCTCGCTCAGCCTTGACCATTCGAGCCTGTCCCTAGCCACTCTTTCATAATGTTTATTTTTGATGAATTTGGTTATCCCGTCCTCCCATTTTGTTTTTTGTCCACCCCTCTTTCTTTTTTCCCACTGAAACCAGTTTGTTATCCTTGCGGTCCATCTATTATCCCTCAGTCTAGCAACATGTCCCGCCCAGTCCCACTTTCTTTTCCTTATTTCATGAATGAATTCCCGACTGTTCTTGACCTTTTTCTTAATATCTTTTATTCTAACCCTATGTCTTTCCTTCTAACACTCGTCATTGACCGCAACATTGAGTTATAAGTTACCCTTATTTTTTTCTCCAATTTCTTTGTTGTTGTCCAAGTTTGGGCTCCGTACGCCAGTGTAGGTAATATACAACTATTCAGAATGTTGCTTTTATAACTGTTTCTGAATGGACCTTTGAAAATCCTTTTCAATGACCAGTATTTCTTCCAGGCCAGGGCGATCCTCCTAGCCATACCTCTTCATCAGTTCTGCTATTCATACTTATTAATTGCCCTAGGTATATTACCTCATTTGTCAACTCAATACTCCGTCCATCAATTTCTATTCTTCTTTTTTCTTTCCCATTGGATAAAATCTTCGTCTTCTCAATATTTATTCCCAGGCCTGCCTCTTTCCCCTTCTCATCTAGTTATTCCTTTATCATACTTTCTAATTCTTCCATGCTTTTTGCTATAAGAACTATATAGTCTGCAAATCGCAGATGATTTAGATTTTGCCCATTTATATTTACTCCTTTATTATCCCAGTGTAGCTGCTTAAAAATTTCCTCCAATGCGGCTATAAATATAAGAGATGATAGAGGATCGCCCTGTTTTATTCCTTTTTCTACATTGAAATACTCCCCGGTCTTGTCTGTTATTATTCTGGTTTTAATATTTTTATACATGTCTTCTATAATGTCTGTATATCCTTTGGGGGTTCCCTGCATTTTTAGTGCATTTAGCATATATCTGTGATTTACTGAATCAAACGCTTTTGTATAATCTATGAATGCTAGGTGTGTTTCCCTCCCTCTCTCGGTAGACTTTTCTATCAACTGGTTTATTACATACAAATGATCAATCGTTCAATACCCCTTTCTAAAACCAGCCTGTTCGCAAGGTTGCTTGCCATCTAGAATATGTTTTAATCTGTTAGCTATAACTTTAGAAAAGACTTTTGCTATTGTAGCTATTATACTAATTGGTTTGTAGTTACTTATTTTGTGCTTGTCCCCTTTTTTGTATATCAGTAGTATTTCTGAAACTTTCCAGGCCTCTGGAACCCTTCCCACGTCCAAGATTTTATTAAACAATTTTGTCAGAATTTTTATCAACTCATTTCCACCATATTTCAATTGCTCATTTACAATCCCGTCTACTCCCTTGGTTTTATTCGATTTTAGTTTCTTTATTGCGTCTTCCACCGCCACGTCTAATATCTCTAGGACTTTTTCTTCCTCCTCCCTCTCATTTCTCACCTTTTTGCTCTCTATTTCTTTCTCTTCCTTATACAATTCTCTGTAAAATTCTGTGGCTATGATATTTATTTCATTTCGATTATAAACTTTGTTCCCCTTTTTGTCCAGCAAATATGTTACCCTTTTTCTTCCTAGTTGCAACTCCCTTCCTATGGCTTTTGTACTTCTTGTTGTTTCTAGTATTTTTTGTATCTCCCTGTTTTCTTTACTACGGTTATACGTTCTTAGTTTATATTTAATCATTTTACATACAATGCTTAATTCAATTTTATCGTTTCTTCCTTTTACTCTCGGTCTTTTTATCTCCTCTCTCTTTTTTATTAGCTCTTTTATATCCTCAGGGATCCCTTCATTTTCCTTTTCCTCTTTTTCCAATCGAGTACTTTCGGTTGCTCTCGTTATAGCTTCTTTAATCTTTTCATCCAGTATTTCTATGTCCACTCCTCCCTCCTCCATGTCCTCCAACTCTTCAAGTTCCTCACATATTCTGCTTCTGTAATCTTGCTCATTTTCGCTCACTCTTCTAGCGATCTCCTGCAATTTATTCTTCTTTGTATACCTCCACCCGGGAGTTCGGTTATCTGTGCCAACGTAAAAACACGTATGTTATCGCGTTGAATACCTATCCAGTGATTTTGATAAAAGTCGAATAGATACAGTCTGTTGTACTAGTGCAATACATTGATCAAACGAACCACCGACCGGAAAAAACGCGAAAGCAGCCAATCGATGGAAGATATTCAAAAAACCTTAACGCAGCTGGCAGCTGATATGAAAGAAGTGAAGAACAATTGCAAACATATCCAATCAATGAAAAACGAAATCCAGGCTATGAAGAAAGATGTTGAAGAAATAAATGGTAAATTCGAATCGTTGAACGTTAAGGTGAAAGACGTGATTAAACGACACAACGCTATCGTACACGAAATAAGCCAAATCGGAGACGAGAATAGAGAAATACACAAGAGACTGGTGCAAGTAGAGCAATATTCGAGATCAGAAAATATAATTATCTCCGGTATACCAGAAAAAGACGACATGAACCTACGAGAAACCGTTAAACAAGTAGCAAGGGAACTTGGGGTAGAACTCAAGGACGAAGACATGTCAATTGTGCACAAATTATACTCGAAGAATAAAATTCCAAGTATAATAGCGCGTTTGAACAATCGAGAAAAGAAAGTCGAGATGATAAAACAGGCAAAAAGGTTGAAAATAGAGGGAAGCGTCTTAGGATTTCAACCTTCCAAACCAATATATGTAAGTGACCAATTGACACCCAAAACGAAAGGAGTACTTCAATACGCACGTGAACAAAGAGAAAAAGGAAATTTACAGTTCGTATGGATACACAATGGGTTTGTACATGTTCGAAAAGCTGAAGGTAGCCCGGCGATAAGAGCGATAGTTCAAGACGACGTCGATGAAGCCATCGGGAAAAGACAAATAATGGAAGAGACTGATAAGGAAAAAACACCGAGTCAACGCCATTATGATGAAGCGAAATCTACTGGTCCAATAAAGATCGGCGGAAAGCAAACTAAATTAGTTGATCATCTTAATCTTAAGAAAAAATAAAATATTAGCCGAACTCAACCTTGCCCAGGAACGCCCGGACTGCGAGGGCAAGTAAGTCCGAACCTCTCAGCGCCCCTAAAAGGTAATTATAGAAAAAAATACAATAATGATACAAGTAAGAAAAATAAAAATAGCAAGGGGAAAAATAGTGCAGATAAAGGGAAAAGACCAGTTATAGGAAGTATGAACGTAAAAACTTTGAAGGGAGAAGGGAAACTATTTGAGCTTGAACAAGCCATAGAGAACAATAACATAGATATTCTAGGTTTAGCAGAGGTAAGAAGACAGGGGGAGGGAATCCTACAAACGAAAGCAGGGAACATCTTATGCTACAAGGGAGAAAATGCTGGACAAAGAGGGGTTGGTTTCTTAATAAAAAAAGAATGGGAGAAAAAGCTAGAGATTTTTAAAGGAATCAACGATAGAATAGCATTAGTAAAACTTGATTTGGGAAATAAAAACCACATCACAATAATACAGGTATACGCCCCAACTGCCACAACAGAAGAAGAAATAAACGAAGACTTTTACAGGACACTAGGAGAAACGATGGAAAATGTAAAAATAAATAACAAAAATAAAATAATTGTAATGGGAGACTTTAATAGTCAAATTGGAGAGAGAAGGGAGGAGGAATACCAAAATATGGGCCCGTACAACTACGGTAAGAGAAATGAGAGGGGGTGGAGGCTGATGAGATTTTGCCAAGAGCAGCAACTAAAAGTTGTAAACACAATGTTTAAAAAAAGAATGAGTAAAAGATGGACATGGTTAGCACCAAACGGAGAGTATAAGACCCAAATTGATTATATGTTGACCCCCAACACAGACGAAATAAAAGATTTCAATGTCGATAGTAAATTTGAATTTCACTCCGACCATAGATTAATAAAATGCGAGCTAAAAATACAAAAAAACAGATGCAAACCCAGAAGAAAAGACGATCCTTTCGATATAAATTTAACAACTTACAAAGACCAAATAGATGAATGCCTCAGTAATCCAAACTCGAGCTTAAATAATAAAAAGTACGATGTACACCAAAACGAAAAACTAATAATAGAAATGATAAGAAATGCAACGGAGAGAGCGAAACTAAAATTGCAAGAAGAGAAGGACCATTATTCAAAAGAAGTAGCAGATCTTATAAAAAAGAGAGAGAAATTAAAAAGGAAAAAATATAAGACGAACAATCAAAAAATAGAATTAAACCTAGTATGCAAATGTATCAAACAACTTGTAGAAAAGAATAGGGAACAAAAGAAAAATGAGATCATTCAAAAAGTACTAGAAGCAAATCGAAGTACAAAAAAAATCTTTAAAAAAATAAGCCCTGGTAAGTCATGGATAACATGTCTCACTGACGAAAATAATGTTAGAACATACGATCGAAAAAAAATAAATGAAATAGCAACGAAATTCTACTCACAATTGTATAATGACGATAAGAAAGAAATTAAATTAGACCCATTAACAGAAGAGGATGAAAAAATCCAGCCAGTATTACTCTCGGAGGTTGAAAACGTAATTAAGCAGCTAAAAAATGAAAAAAGTCCTGGTCCAGATAAAATTATAAACGAACAGATAAAAAATGGAGGGAAAACACTTGCTAAAAAATTGACAGAGCACTTCAATAATATAATTGAAACAAATACTATCCCGAAAATATGGAGAGAGGCAGATATCATAATTTTACACAAAAAAGGGGATAAAGCAAACATAAAAAATTACAGGCCCATCAGTCTAAACCCTACAAATGCTAAAATATTTGCAAAAATGATAGCGAACAGACTAAAAAAAGTACTGGATGAGCAACAACCCGAGGAACAGGCAGGGTTTAGGTCAAAATTCTCGACGGTGGACCATCTACACACAGTGAATCAACTAATCGAAAAATGTCAAGAATATCAAAAAGATTTGTACTTAGCGTTCATAGACTATAATAAAGCATTTGATTCAGTAAAACACGAACACCTATTCAATGCACTTCATAATCAGGGAACAACAAGTGGCTACTTAAACCTCATAAAAATTATGTACGAAAAACAAAAATCAAGAATAAAAACCGAAATAGAGGGGGGGTGGTTCGAAATAAAAAAGGGAGTAAAGCAAGGAGACCCACTGTCATCACTAATGTTCAACTGCTTATTAGAAGATATATTCAGGAAGCTAAACTGGGGAGAAAAGGGAATGAGAATAAACGGAGAATATTTGAATAACCTAAGGTTCGCAGATGATGTAGTGTTGATTGCTAAAAGTACAGATGAAATGAAAACAATGATTGAGGAACTAAACAAACTGGGAGAAGAAGCAGGGTTGACAATAAACATAGGAAAATCGAAAATAATAACCAACACCAACGAAATCACCGAAGTAAAAGTAAATAATGAAATAATAGAAAAAGTAGATGATACTATTTACCTAGGTCAAACATTAACAGTAAGCAATGGAACAGAAAAAGAAATAAACAGAAGAATAACGCTCGCATGGAACAAATATTGGTCTCTTAAACATATCTTCAAAGGCCCTTTTAGGAACTACTATAAAAGTATGATATTTAATAGCTGCTTACTCCCAACACTAACCTACGGGTCACAATCTTGGGCTCCTACAAAAAAAGACGAGGAAAAAATCAGAACCACGCAGAATAGAATGGAGAGGTCTATACTTGGCATAAAACTTTCCGATAAAGTTAGGATTGAAGAAATAAAAGCGAAAATGCCGTACAACCTTGACATTAAAAGAACAACAAAACGAATTAAATGGGATTGGGCGGGACATATTGCCAGAGCAGACCCCAAAAGATGGGCTTACAAAATTACAAATTGGTATATCGAGGGAAAAAGAAAAAAAGGGAGACAAAAAACTAGGTGGGACGATGAAATCGTGAAATGGCTAGGAAACAAAATGTACCATAGGGTAGCTTGGGATCGGCGAGAGTGGGCAAGGCTGAGGGAGGCCTTTGCTCGAAAGAGCAAAACCTATGATTAGATTAAATTGTAAGCATATGTACCGAATAATGAACAATAAAGGCTATTATTATCATACCTCCACCCTACTGTACTCATTTTACACATAACTACTTTGTGATCGGAGTGGAAGTTAAAGTTATTTACTACATTAAAATCTACTATTTTATTTTCCTTCCGGTCCGCTAGTATATAATCGATTTGCGTTTTATACATTTGATTTGGTGATAGCCACGTCCATCTCCTTTCTTCACGTTTTTTAAATATAGTATTCATTACTTTCAGCTCATTTTCTGTACAAAACTTGATCAGTTCCCACCCTCTTTCGTTTCGCTTTCCGTAATTATACGGTCCCATGATTTCGCTCTCTTCCATTTTCCTTTGACCTATCTGGCTATTGAAGTCTCCCATGATAATCAGGTGGTGTTTTTTGTTTCTTTTTGATTTTTGTATAATATCACTTACCTGTTGATAGAAAAGTCTACATTCTTCGTCCTTTGATGCAGAAGTAGGTGCATATACTTGGACTATTTTTATTGTTTTATTTTCCTTTCCGTTCATCCCGAAGGTAGCTACTGCTATTCTTTCTGATATCCCTTCATATTCTATTAGATTTCGTGCCCATTTCTCTTTTATCAAGAAACCTACCTCTCTACTCCTGTATAGCATAGCAGATTCCCTTTTTTTGTTTCCATTATTTCATTCCCCTCTCTTCTCACCTCCGCTAAACCTAAGATATCAAACCTACTGTTTCCAAATGCATCCTCAATTTCTATTAGATTTTTCTTCCCCTTTAAACTTCTCACGTTCATACTTGCAATATATACACTTCTTCACATATCTTTCTCTTCATTATTCTTTCTTTCTTCTTATTGTTGTACCTACAACATTTCTATTAGTTCTAGTCCCCCATTACTTGATTCATTATTTGCCTTCCCCTTTATTCCTTTATCGTATTTAACGTATTCGGCTCCTACCTTGATATTCTTCCCATTTTTCCCATTTTGGCTAAATTTTGAGCGGTATTTTGGTCTGACTCGCCCTTGCGGACCAGACATGACTGGGCGAGGTGAGCTTGGCTTACATCATATTCATCCTTTCACAGCTTCGGTCGTGGTGCCTGTTTGTTCCTTCTTCCTTATATTTGTCTTCTTGCCACCACTTCTTGTTGTTGTTCCGACCTTCTCCTACAAAAATATTCGTGTGTACAAATAGATAGTACTGCCGCGATACATAAGACATCACCTTGCTACGCACGTTGACTTCTTTAATTGAATTGTTTCAAATGACATAAGAAATGAATATTTTTAAAGTGAAACGTCTAATCTGAAAAATTATTACAGACCGCTAAAAATCAGTGATGACCAAGGAGGTGTACGTCCCATTAAAAGTTCCGATATCTAATAGTACGAAAAATCCCTCTTTCAAGAGTAACGTCTGTGGGTGCAAATACAGACATGGGAATGAGTCGCTCTTGGTTTGAAGTGACAGCTGCAGAATTTTCTTCTTTTGGTGATTGCCTTTTCCCTCCGAATACCCCTTGAATCCACGTGGAACCTTGTCTCCACGGGGAGGGTTTGAAGGGGACAAAATTTTATTTTTCTGCGGTGGCTCACCTAAAAATGAGTTGAGAGAAACTGTGATATTCTCCGTTCAACTTCCCTCTACGAAGATATTCTATGACAGTCTCAATTGACCTCTGATGTTCAAGTATTCATCCTTAAAAAAATTTCCTCATCCAATAAGGTACCTTCGGAGGTACCTCAAGGTCCGGCGTTACCGTCACCGAACGATATGATCCGATTAGGAATGTCACGGTCAGTGATATTCTTTATAAAGCCGCTACAGCGCGTTAAAGTTCAACACATTTGTAAATGCATTTAAAAATTTTAAAACAACCGCAAGCTAAGCTGCACGAAGTCATACAGATGTAAAAAATTGACTTCAGTGGGTCTCTTGAGTTATGGTTGGCTAGAATTATTGTCTTAACTGAAAATAAATTCGTACCTAGTCTTTGAAATTTCCATTTTGATGGATCCATTAGTCGTCCCAACCGTGTTTGAACTTGCAGGAAGACACAAAATACATGGTCACTGTATACTTCTTCTGTGGGTGGGAGACTTGACAGCTGCTGTGAATAGGAGATTTCCATAAGGCAGATCGACAGTAGCACTTGTGGTAGTTTATGCTACTACACATATTCGTTCAAACAAACAAGATCACCTTTAGACAATGCTAATAATAAAAATAAGCTGGAAAATAAACAAAAATTGGATGTATTTAATTTGTATTTAAAAGTGAACGGTCGTCAGTATCTCTTTGGATATATTTCATGATCTTTATAAAATGTAATATGGTAGGCGAGAATAGTACGGTAAATCGTAATGGACAATTTTTATTTGTAACTATGAAAATTGTATTCGTGGATGCCACGACAATAGAAAAAGATAACAAGTTGGCTCTTACATCCACTTTATTTTTAAAATCAAGCATGACGTTTCGACGACGTAGTCGTCTTCTTCACGTGAATTGAATTGTTATCTTTTTCAATTTTTATTTGTGCTTATAGTGCATTACTTCATCTGTAGCACTATCCATCTCATGACATCTTACTAAAAATCTGCCATTGCCTGCAGCGCATTTCAAAAAAGATTTATGGATATCTTTATCATCTGACTTCGCATTATACAATGCGAGAGTGTTTTTTTCCCACATTCTTCAATAAAATTTCTCCTCAGCCTCTCATCATAAAATATGTAGACAGCTTCCTCTATGACCTGTGTTTTAGGCTCTTTATTTGATATAGATGGTACGATGCCTCCGTATCACCAGTAAAGAAGCTGTCAAAGAAGCTATTTTGCACGTGTACAAATGAGAATGACACGCTGGGTGCTGCAGCCAAATTATCTGGCTGAGGCTGCCGTCCTTGAAAATAAAGCTTTACCTTTTAGCTTCCCAGCAGATGAAACAATATAGCTGGCTCTCGGCTGAAAAAAGTTTGCTTCTGACTGATCATTGAGTTTGATATCCTCCCAAAAATATTATCATTATTGTATCACAATTGCTTTAAAATCAATTTCCAAGTTTATTAAAATCACGATTCAGGAATTAGGATTGAACGACTGGGAAGTTTCAAATTCAAACTACCAAATCCATTACCAAAATCCAAAATAGAGCACGCGTGACAAAAATCAGAAATTCAGCAGTCAGCCATAATAGCAAGACATCCCGGACAAGGATTAAAAAAAAAGAAGAAGGAAAAATTGATTTCACGTATCGATTTGATATGAAAAATGAATCGATTATGAAAACCTAAGGAGTGGAGAAAAACGGCTTAAATCAACTTTTGGCTGACAACTAAATGTATAATACAGCCTTGAAAGAGCTTCAGCCTAGTACCTCAAAAATAGTAAATACTGCTGCATACGGCTTCTGGCATTCGGCTGGCTGCAACATCCTGGATGACAGGCTAAGGTTTTGTTCACGTTTTAAAGTGTAAATAAGCTCAGGCGAAACCGTTTGCGTGAATAAGTTGAAAGTTTGTTGCGCTTTAAGTTCAAGCCTTTCCGAGTTAAACCTATTTCTTAGCTTAAATTCTTCAAAATTACACAGCATGCGCATGAGTTACACCAATGCTGGATGCTGCATCGTACAAGAAGTATAAAAAAATTTTCCAAAATCTGGGAGAAAATTTTATTTTTGTGGGGTTTTCTGATCCTTCTCATCTGAGTTGAGCTTGAGTGCTCCCCATGAGCGTTCCGGCAAAAAGTTTTACTCACGTTTTAAACCATTTTTCAAGCTAATCCATGATCAAAAATTTAAACCTTAAAACTTCAAGTCGGCCGAGTAAAAAACTAACTTTGACATTTAGGTCAAATTTTAAGGAGGAAAATTGTTTAGCCTGTCCTCACTACGCTGCTTAGCTTGTTGTTGTTGCAACGCAGGTCTTCACTGGTTATGCGTCAGGAAGGGCTGTACAAGTGACAGCCGTATTACACAGATGATAAGGGCGAAGAGGAAGAATTTGGAATTCATGAATATTGTTTAAGACATTAGGAAAAAAAATTAGATGCCATTGCAAGACTGCAATGGCAGCCCGAGTCCCCTAGAGCCTGAAGTTTTTCCAAGTCCTGAAAATCATGACGTGACAACTTGGACGCGCTGCAATTTCAAGGAAGCCGTCGTCTTTCCAAGTCCCCCTCGTATCATATATAGCTCGGAGGTAGGAATTTTTATAAGTCCCCTTCCTATCACATATGGCTAGAGGGTCGAAATTTTTTCAAGTCCCCCTCCTATCATCAATAGCTCGAGAGTCGGAATTTTAACAAGGAACCTGTTTTATGGGGGGCTTTTTGAGAAATTTGCCGTCCGCCGTCCAGCAAAAAACGTGAAAAACCGACGGCTTCCTTAACGAAGTTAAACGAGGAACGCAGGGAACCTGTGTTATGAGTCAAATGGGATATGGTATTGAAAATTCATGGAAGCCTAGACCTAGATAAAGCTAGTATGAAGAAGGCCTAGACCTACTATAAGCCTAGGATAATATAGTTTGAGAGTCTAAATTTTTCTCGAATCTCCAGCTATATATGATAGCTCGAGAGTTGATAAGTTTCCAAGTCCCTTTCATATCCTATAGAGCTCGAGAGTCGAAATTTTTCCAAGTCGCCCTCCTATCATATATAGCTCGAGAATCGAAATCTCCTATTATATATGGCTCGAGAGTCGAAATTTTTGTAAGTCCCCCTCCTATCATATATAGCTCAAGAGTCGAAATTTTAACAGGGAACCTGTTTTATGGGGGCCTTTTCGAGAAATTTGCCGTGCGCCGTGCGCCATCCGCCTTCCAGCGAAAATTTGGAAAAATTTGGACTCTCGAGCCATATATGATAGGAGAGGGACTTAGAAAAATTTCAACTCTCGAGGTATATGTGATAGGAGAGGGACTTGGAAAAATTTCTACTCTCGAGCCATAGGGGGACTTAGAAAAATTTTGACTCTCGAGATATATATGATAGGAGGGGGACTTTAAAAAAATTTTGACTCTCGAGCTATATATGATATGAGAGGGACTTGGAACAATTTCAACTCTCCAGCTATCATATATAGCTCGAGATTCGAGAAAAATTTCGACTCTCAAACTATATTACACTAGGCTTATACTAGCTTTGTCTAGGTCTAGGCTTCCTTGAATTTTCAATACCAAATCCCATTTGACTCATAAAACAGGTTCCCTGCGTTCCTCGTTTGACTTCGTTAAGGAAGTCGTCGTTTTTAGCGGGGAACCCGCTATCCATTTTGATAGGAGATTACATCCTCAGAACACGTCTGCGTCCGCAGGTTAGGTTAGGTTACGGGACTTGGAAGAATTTCGAGTCTCGAGCTGTATATGAAAGGATCTCGAGCTATATATGAAAGGAGGGGGACTTGGAAGAATTTCGAGTCTCGAGCTATATATGATAAGAGGGGGACTTGGAAGAATTGTGACTTCCGAGCTATATATGATAGAAGGGGGACTTAGAAGAATTTCGACTCTCGAGCTATATATGATAGGAGGGAATGTAGAATGATAATTTCGATTTGAATTATATGGCAGGATTATCAACTCAGTTCCAGACCACCTGAGAGGTCGAGTTAAGGAATTGCGGGTTCCCCGCTGCCATTGCAACGTCTGCAATGGCTTCTAATTTTCTATGTCCCCCTCCTATCGTATATGGCTCGAGAGTCGAAATTTTTCTATGCCCCCCTCCTATCATATATGGCTCGAGAGTCGAAATTTTTTCAAATTTTTTGCTGGACTTCGCACGCCGGAAGGCAAATTTCTCAAAAAGCCGCCATAAAACAGGTTCCCTGTTAAAATTTCGACTCTCGAGCTATATATGATAGGAGGAGGACTTGGAAAAAATTTCGACTCTCGAGCCATATATGATAGGAGGGAGACTTAAGAAAATTTCGACTATCGAGCTATATATGAGATGAGAGGGACTTAAAAAAATTTCAACTCTCGAGCTAGAAAAATTTAGACTCTCAAACTATATTATTCTAGGCTTATAGTAGGTCTAGATCTTCATTATACTAGCTTTATCTAGGTCTAGGCTTCCTTGAATTTTCAATACCAAATCCCATTTAACTCATAGAACACGTTCCCTGTATTCCTCGTTTAACTTCGTTAAGGAAGCCGTCGTTTTTCTAAGTCCCCTCCTAACATATATAGCTCGAGAGTCGAAATTTTTCTTTCTCCCTCCTATCATATGTATACAGCTCGAGATTCGAGAAAAATTTAGACACTCGAACTATATTATACTTGGCTTATAGTAGGTCTAGGCCTTCTTTATACTAGCTTTATCTAGGTCTAGGTTTCCTTGATTTCTCAATTCTAAGGCTCATATGACTCATACAACAGGTTTCTGCGTTCCTCGGTCGTTTTTCTAAGTTCCGTTCCTATCGTAATTGCTCAAGAGTCAAGAAAAATTTAGATTCTCGAACTATATTATACTAGGCTTGTAGTAGGTCTAGGCTTGTTTCACACTAACTTCATACTAGGTCTAGGCTTCTTGAATTTTCAATACCAAATCTAATTTGACTCATAAAACGGGTTCTTTGCGTTCCTCGCCTAACTTCGTTAGGGAAGCCGTCGTTTCTTTTGGGGGGAGGGGGCTATTAGAGTCTGTAAAACAATTTTATTCCGCCGACAAGGAAAAAAATACCAAAAACAAGAGCTTGAAACCGAATAAAGCAAAAGATGATCAGTTTGTTGAATGTTGTATAAAATTCTATACTTGACTATAAACAAAAAATTGGTAAATTTCACCCAAAATATGATGACCGTGGTGATATAGTTGTAACGATACGAGAGTTTAATATGAAAATTGATAATTTTCGTAGAAATGATCAGTAATTGTGGTCCAGGATGAAAATTTTCGTGATTTGGTATCAACGAATTCTGATTCCCCAAAATAACTAGTCGATTTCGATTAAAAATTAAATCATTTCTGTCATGATCGAATCGAATATACCAAAAAGCACTTCTTTTCTCCATTTTTGTTTCCTTTTTTTTTTTTTTTCCAATGCCGATTTATACTTAAAATGATATATTTACCTAAACATCGATAATTAATTTTTATTTTCAGCGCCAAATATCCAGACCCTGATGATAAATTGTGCGCTTGACATCTTAAATCGAAGGTTATAATGCCATAAAATAAGAAACTTTGACGTACAAGATTTCTGTGTACCTACAGTCTGGTATCACGTTACTAACCAATAAATTTTTCAACGCGTTCACGAATGTGATAAACTTTAACGCGCTCTAGCGGTCTTACAAAACATCATTTTAGAGGGTAATAGCACGTCGAATATTGTTTGTGTTTACATTTTCTCTCTGAATTTATGCTTAGGCGAGTTATTGTAAAAAAAAATCTACCCCTTTTAAGCTCCCCGCGGATTCAAAGGGTATTTTGAGAGAAGAAGCGCAGGAGAGTACTCAACAATCACCAAAAGAAAAGAGCTCTGCAGCTTCCAGTTCTACCTAAATGCCTTCATTGCTTGGTCTATATCTATAGGCAGTTACAAACGTCGCCTAGATACTTGTATCATTATCCAAAATAGACTTTAAAAAAAATTCTCGACCATGAGATATCTGTTTCTATTGACCGAATCTTCCTAATTATGTTTTTGAATTGACGGTTGACATTAAAACTCGAAGAATCTTTGAAATCAAATCTCTAACTTCAATAGGAATCTCAAATAGCGATTTCCCCTCGTACATTTCTCATGGGGTGAAAATATCAAGTCTCCAACGTTAGTAGCCTCCGAAGAACCTTAAATCACGATTTCCTCTCTAGCTGTATATTTTAGGATGAGTGGATACGATCAAACTATGAATTATATGTATAATATGAAAATACTGGAATGCTTTTAGGAATGGTTAGAATGAATAATCATCAATGGCTACATCAGAAAATCTTCGTGGGAAGGATTCTACAAGGGAGTTTAAAACAAAAATTTTATGCATAGGGAGGTTTGACCCTATTTCCGGCTACGCCTTTGTATATCAATATAGGTTGGCTTCCTACAAATGTCAAACTAATTTTTGTCTTTGCGTTCAGAAATTTTGGACCACGGAGAACACGGACTGAATATAGGGACATAATTTCTATTAAAAACGCTTTAGCTCCATAAAACTGCAATGTTTGACGATCGCTGATATGAATAAACTCAATTTAAATTCGCTGTGGTTTACGAAGGAGGTAGAAAGGTCAAAGAAAATTATTGAATGATCGATTAAAATTATCCAATGGTATTGCCTTTGGAATGGGGGCATATAAAGTTGTGGCAGCGGTACCTACTCTTTTAGGTATTACCTCGGCAGTTCAGAGGGCTTAAATGAAGAGCGACCTGGCTCCATTTTCTCTTGGAGGTCCGCGCACTGAGCATTTCCCGTCAATGAGGCTACTAAGGAGATCTACCCTACTGACCGAGGAAGCGCACGGCACTCAATCTGGAATTCAGGTAACCCTGCACCTTTGATACACCACTGAACCTTCCGAACACTACTGGGAGGTAACCAGCAGCGTCTCGCGACTTTGGCTTCACGAGCGGTGTGTTGGCGTTGTTGTTGTCTTGTTTTATTCTTGCCCTTTTGTCTCTTTTTCCTTCGACTGGTTTTTATGAGCGCCACGTATAATTATGGTGATGGTTAGGTTAGGATGGTACTCATGAATTTGAGAGGCCACAACGTGATTTTACATCTGTTGCATTCATTCTCCTCTTCATTACTTTAGCGACAATTGTAGATACACGGTTATATGACTTTGTTGTTTTTAGCATGCATGGAACCAGATTACTTTATCTTCCCCAATCACATAAAGAGACTGCTCTGGCTCGTCCCGCTCACTTCCATGCTTCATACTCGAAAATACGACTGCCACTCAACTTTTCACCTTTTGTGCAGTAGATGAAAATTCAGCTGGCCATGGTCTTGGTCTTCAGCACACGGCCCACTCGCAAATTTTTGTCCCGTTCAGTCGCTCTTTCTTTTTGGCAAGAAAGAAGCGCCTGGCCTTCTGCTTCACCCACAAGGTTTGTTGCGTGCTCGTTGTCTTCTTCTTTTCCTCCAACACCGCTGCTCGCTTTTCT
Source organism: Aspidiotus rigidus (assembly GCA_035079385.1). Taxonomy (NCBI): domain Eukaryota; kingdom Metazoa; phylum Arthropoda; class Insecta; order Hemiptera; family Diaspididae; genus Aspidiotus; species Aspidiotus rigidus. The sequence continues at coordinate 3,895,384 of JAVHKY010000037.1, forward strand.
ATAAGTGGATTAATTGGGGGGAAAGAGCCTTTGTCGACATAGTACGGTAGGCACTGAATAAATAAGTGAAAATGAAGAAATAAAATTTTCTCTACACCGACCGAATTTTTTAAATCGAGGATTTTTCAAGTTAGGGCCGGACCTACCGAGAGAGGGATACTTGAAAGAGTAGAAACACTCGGTCTTTGCAAAATTTTATCGTATTTACTCTTTCGAGTATTGAGATAAAATTATTCTTAACAATGCTTAAGAAGAATGGTCAAAGCTGTAGCAAGTTGAATTTATTCACGTACTTCGTAATTTCATATTATACTGGAGTATGTGCTCATTCGAAGTGCTCGAGTCAAGTTTTGGGAGTGGACAACCTAAAAATGAGAGAAAAAAAAAAAGAAAGGCAACGATAAAAGCTTGTAAAGTATGCGTCTTAAAAATCAGAGGTCGTAGGTTGGATTCTAATCTGGGCAGTAATATTTTTTCATCATGATTCTGCGTCTCTTCATTCCTAAGGTACTCGACCACAAGACCACTCTATTCTCAAATTCTTGATAAGTCCACCAATATGATTAATCGCTTAGTCATGCCTAAAATGCGAATAAATTAATACAAACTTTCTCCTTATGCCGAGTAGAGATAATTAGGGAAGATTTGAATTTATCCGTATTACGTACGGGAAATTTAATAATACGAGCAGAGTATGGACGCGTTTTTTTTTTTTGTTTTTTTTACAAACTCTGATAAATAGATATCGGTACGTAAATTAATTTTTATTTTTCCTGTTTTTTCTAAAAAAAAATATTATTTTGTTTTTTTTAAATAAGGATTTTCAAATGTTCGAGAAACGGATAAAGACAGTTTGAACGAAGAGCAAGGTGTCATCTCGGATTGTCAAGAAGGAGGGAAATTTTCCATGACTCCGTCTCCGAAACTTCGATCTAGCAAAAAATTGCTCGGATTATTAACTCAAAATCGATCTCATTTATTTTTAAGCAGCTATCCTTTGTAAGTATTCTAGTTTTAAAGAATATTAATTGTCGTCCGTATAGCATGTAGAACGCTGCGATTATGTGAAAGAAAAATTTTCAATCCTATGATTTTTATCTTTTGTTTGCGGTGTATACTTACGTATAGTTACCATTTATGGATTCATCTAAGTTCACTGTACGGAATAACGCTTTTAATTATCATGTTTGCCATCAGCATTACCGAGATCACAGATAACTCAGTTAAAATGTTCACATTACAGGTGAGGTTATTCGATAGGCCTACCGTTAACTGTTGCATTTTTACGGTAATTTAAAAATTAGAGACGGAAAGTGAATTACCGAAGTATTGCGTAGGTGCTCGACTAGATTATAATATTAACGCTTTTGTTTTTTCTGCATGAAGGGCATGTATATGATGTACTTGTATGTGGGAAGTATAGCAGTCATCATATGCATATACGTATGGGTATTAATTGATAGTTGCTCCAGTATCAAATCTTTAAAATCGGATACGAGCGCGCTCGCCGAGGCGGCGGAATTAACAAGATTCGGTTCGTTAAAAAAGGCGCACATTTCTCCGAATAAAACTTCGAGCACGAGTTTCTACTTACGGATCGGAGCATTAGGTAAGATTTCAGCATAGGTACTGACGTAAAACAATAACTTATCTTTTCGAATCTAAAAATTTCCATAGGATGAGAGAGAATACCCGTCATGACCAAGCTGTGTGTAGTTCAATTCATCGTGGACTTTCAATTAGGGAGCGGATACTTCTTTTTGATGTTTGTTTCTGTCGAGAAAGACTAATTTTGTGAAAAAACTCAAATTTTCCGATGAAGAACTGTTTTTCCTGATTTTTCCCCCTTTTTTTATTCCCTTTTTGGGAGGAAAAAAAATTGTGTTCTTCCCTTCTCCCTTCACGGATTAGACTTTGCAATCTCAGACTTTTGTCATTTTAACAGAGAACCTGTTCTGTGGGGTGTTTTTTGAAAAATTTCCCGCGCGTCGACGCCGAGCGATGTCCCGGCGAAAACTGACCGACCCTAATAAATGATTTGGACTCAGAAAAATTTCGACTTTCAAGCTACAATATAATAAGATAGGAGCGGGACATAGAAAAATTTCAACATAAAGGATTGGACTTGAAAAAGTTTCGATGGCGGAACTCAAAAAAAATTTCGACTATCGACCTATAGGGGAGAAATTAGAAGAATTTCGAATTTCAAGCTGTATGTGATGGGAGAGGGATTCGGTGAAAATTTCGACCTTCAAAGTGGGGAGGAACAAAGTTTAATCTTTATTCGAAAATAGTATAAACAAAGAGACTCCCATAAAATAGGTTCCCTGTTTGCCTCGATTAAGGCAGTTGATGAAGGCAAGCCCAAGTAGCTAAGGAAGTAGGCTCTGTATTTTTTTCTTTAGTATACTTCAGTAAACGAGAATAAAATTTTGAAATTCTCTAATAAAATATAAACACGGTATTTCCAGGTACTCATATTCCGATTACCCGAAAAAGTAGTGATCAGTCTAGAAGTTCAATACAAGTTTGTATAATTATAAGAACTACTTTCGGAAGAATTTTAATAGAAATTTTGACAGGGAACTGTTTTATTGGTATTTTTTTTTGAAAAAACGTCCGGGAGCTCGAAAATTTTCCAAGTTCTCCTCCTATCACATAATATAGCTCGGTGGTCGGTGTATATAGCCTGAAATATTGCCCCTTTGAGTAACTAGATACGCAATGCTTCATACACCAATCGACTTAGCCCCTTCAGTAAGCCTAATATGCAACGCTTCAATTAGTTTATCAACGTTTTTGGAAACTTATAAAACAGGTTCCCTCCCTCCCCTCATTTAACTCTGTTGCAGAACCAGTGACTTTTTTTGTCATGGTTGACCTCTCTGCATGCAGATTTTTTAATATTTGTCACCAATTGAGTGGGTGGTGGGAATCATGAAAATATGGAAATACTTGACCTATTTTTGTCTTTGCCATACCTACTCTTATTTCTTTTTCTCTAAAGTTAGTCCTTGGAAAAACAAAATTACGAGTAATTTCTTTTATAGTACAGGTTGGGCCTAGAATGGATATTAATTTTGACAAGACTGAATACGACCTTTCACAACAAAGTGAATGAAGGGCGTACGTAGAACTACAAGAAGAGCTCCACATCTTTCCCGATAAGACCTTGAAGTTGATGAATTATACAAAACGACGGCTTCCTTAACGAAGTTAAACGAGAACGCAGGGAACCTGTTGGAACCTGTTTCATGAGTCAAATGCGATTTGGTATTGAGAATTCAAGGAAGCCTAGACCCGGATGAAAATAGTATAAAGAAAGCCAAGACCTACTAAAAGCCTAGTACAATATAGTTAGAGGGTCTAAATTTTTCTCGAATCTCGAGCTATATATGATAGGAGGGAGACTTCAAAAAAAAATTCGACTCTCGAGCTATATATGATAAGAGGGAGACTTGGAAAAATTTCAACCCTTCAGCTATATAATGATAGGAGGGGGCCTTGGAAAAATTCTGACTCTCGAGCTATATATGATGGGAGGGGGACTTGGAAAAATTTCGACATTTGAGCTATATATAATAGGAGTCAAAACTTTCCAAGTTTTTTACCAGTCGGCACACGGCAAATTTCTCAAAAAAAATTTAGGATCGCAATGGCAGCGGGGAACCCGCTTCCCGAGTCCCCTAGAGCCTGAAGTTTTTCCAAGTCCTGAAAATCATGAAGTGACAACTTGAACACGTTGCAATTTCAAGGAAGCCGTCGTCTCTCCAAGTCCCCCTCGTATCATATATAGCTCGGAGGTAGGAATTTTTCCAAGTCTCCTTCCTATCATATATGATGGCTAGAGGGTCGAAATTTTTCCAAGTCCCCCTCCTACCATATATAGCTCGAAGGTCGGCATTTTTCCAAGTCCCCCTCCTATCATATATAACTCGGAGGTAGGAATTTTTCCAAGTCCCTCTCCCCTCTCCGTGACGTCATCAACCTCTCTCGCGCCAATTTCCTGAAAGTACCCCCAACAAAAGAAATAGCGGGTTCCCCGCTAAAAAAATACATAGAACAGGTTCCCTGTTTTTCCCGTGACGTTATCAATTTGGCAGACAGTTGTAATAAAGCCACCTATGAAAGAAAACTCTGAAAATGCTCGTTACTGAAAAAAAGAATAAGAGAATAAAAATCTCTAGTTTGTTTACATCTCACCTATGGTGAAAAAATTGAAGAACTGAAGCTACAATGCGCGATCGAGACAATGTTTTTGCTCTTTTTTTTCTTCATTAAATTAACGAGCCTAGTAACCACACTTAGGGTTATGGGTTCGGAGTGGACAGATGGGGATAACAAGGATGAATAACACACATGAACAAATTTCAAACTTTTGGAATGAACATGAACTATCGAAGGTATTTCTAGAAGTATTTTCGACGCTGAGTACCAGACCTTTCGCCGTTTTTCGATATTACCTCTCATTATTGTACAATATTTATGTTTAGTCACCGCTGCGACGCGTACAAAATTTCAACGCGCGAGAAGGTACACTTGCCTGTCGTGATGAATCGCGGGGGGTTAAGCATTAGTATTTCACAATAATGAGAGGTAATATCAAAAAACGCCCAATGGCATTGTACTTAGCGTTGAAAATACTCCTAGAAATTCTCTCAATAGTTCATGTTTATTTCAAAAGTTTGAAATTTGTTCATGTGAGTAAGAATTGTATATTGATGTAGAAATAGGAGGATTGGAGGCAAATTGGGAAGGAAGTCGGTCGTGATACAAGGTGAGATATGATGAAGCCGGATATCTTTGAGAGTGGGCAAGAGAAGAAGTGTTGAACACCAGTATTGTAGTACAGACATGAAGGAAGAGAACGGCGTAAAACGAGAAAAGAGTGAATGAGACGGGCATGGCCTCTCCTGAAACGATTTCTTCGTGTCGGGGAGGGCGGTTCAAAGTAGACCAAGGAATCGGAGCCTATTTAGTAGATCGGAGCTTCTTGGAAGATAAGGAGGACCGAAATTAGGTCAGGAAAGGAAATAGAGGGAGTAGTAATAAGAGGATCAGTTATGGAAGGTTAATGCAATGACTGCTTCGCGACGAAATCCACTGCGTAATTTTCCTTAAGGTCGATGTGAAAGAGATAGAGGATGAGGATGACTTAACGAATGTATAAGAATAAGGACTCGTTGGCCGACAAAGCAAGTATGGATAAGAGAAAATCAGAAAGTATGAAGAATTTCTGTGAAGGCGAGGAGTGGGTGAGAAGAGAGAGACAGATGCACATAGAAGAGAGATTTCTTGTACGGAAGAATGAAATGTTACCCTGAATGGAGATTGCATATTTGGTTCTGGGTCCCGGTTTGGACCCGTGGGGGGGTAATTCTGAAGAAATGATTTCGTTAATATGTTATTTGTACACAAAATTAGCTGTTGTATGGTCGATACGCATGTGATGGATGACGGTTAACCAAGGAAGAATGAATGGAAAATTAAGTAAAAAGGGGCCAAGTTTTAGATGAGTGTCTACATGAGATTTAAACGACAGAAGAGGTGAATTACGTGGGCTCAGAGGGAAGATTTGGGTATTGGCCTGTTGGTGCTAAAGAGTTAGTAGTGAGTGAAAGAGCACGATGACGGAGAGGAGAAACGTCCGTTACGGCGCACAAGCAGGTAACTGTCCGTAGTTCGCCACGGGCTCACTCGAAGCCCGGAAGATTGAATTTTTCGAATTATTTTAACCTTAAATTTGAGTAAAACCATCTCAAAAAGAATGAAACTAGAATGAGATATAAACAAAAAGAAAATCATGTTCATGCTTCGGGGCTTCATTTCTTCACTTTTTCCTCCAGCGAGATAAGAAGAATGTAAACAAACTCGGAAGAGTGAAAGCCCTTTGAAATTTCTTTTCAAATGATGGCGATTCCAGATCGTTTTTGTTATATTTTTAACTTTTTCATACAATCCCTTTTTGCAAAATAAATATGCGATAAAAGAAGAATGAATTTAAGACGAATCTGAGAAAAAATTTGAATTTTTCTCTTTTTTTCGGGAGCTCTTGCCTCGGCAAGCCAAGAGCCCTTATGTATCCGCGAAGAAAGAAAAAAAAAAAAAGTTTCCTACCCAAAGTGACGTTACTCGATATAATATACCTGCTTTTGAATAGGATTTTTCAAATTTTTGTACAGTCTTTGGCGAGAGTGACCTAAACAATCTTTCTGAAAGAGTTTTTTCTTTTCGATACCTTGCTGTTTTGGTTATGTATCATTATTGTTTTAATCGCTGTTGTTATGGTCATTATTTTCGTTATGTCTCCTTGATGTTGTGCACGATTGAAAACCCTTGTATGATTATTTGTGGGGTAGCTATTGACTTCGGAACTTGGCAGAAGAAAAGGAACCGGATCTTTTAGGTTCCAGATCCGAATAAAACGAAAGTATGGAAATCTTTCAAGTTCCAGATCTGGATGTTGAAAAGTATCGGGATTTTTTGAGCTCTACAGCTCAGTAGAAAGGGGGAAAACAGCTCCTAATCTTCGGAGTCCTGGATCTTGACGGGAGAAAGAAAATCGAATGTTGAAAAAACTTGAAAGATAACTTACAGCCAGGGTAATGAAGAAAAAAAAGAAAACGAGATACAAAAGACTCGAGGATACAGAGGTCCTGGGCGACTCAAACTTATTTTATTCTGCAACCCATTACATATTTTCTGAGTAACGAGCACTTTCAGTCTTCCTTCCATAACTAGTTGTAACTGCTTACCAAATTGATAACTTCGCGGGCGAAAAAATTAAGCAATCGCCGTCCTAGGAAAAACCTTGTTGGCAAATCTTATCATGATCAGAAAAAAAACCTTGTAAAGTATACAAGAATTTTATTATGTAGTTCCATTAGTTTAAAAAATGGTATATTTGCTCAGCCATCATAGAAAGTCTTTTTTTTAGGGACGCGTAGTTAAAGCCGTTACTGGCCTAAGTTTAAGATCTCGTTTTGACTATTTTCAGGAGAGACAAAAGACGGCCGATGAATTTTGAGATATCAAAAAAGCCCTTAGAAAATATTGCATGATTGGTTACATCATTATCAGCCCATAATTAACTCTAGTTTGAGCAATTATTTGGATCCTTGTTGAAGGAGCCGAAAACAGTCAATGAATTTATTGGAATTAATTGTCAGCCAAAAGCTTTCAAGTCAATACTGATCGGCGGCGCATCCTTACATTCTTCAATCTTTTAAAGTTCTATCACGTTTAAAAAATCTCATTAGTTGGCAAATGTGATAGTCCTCAGTTGGTAAATTCTCTTCTCATATTTTTTCTTTACCCCTCCCCCCCTCCCATATATTTATTATATTCAAGATAAGCCCATACAGGATAGTTGCGAATTTCTTACATTATTTGAATCGAAGCAAAATGCCAAACATTAATTTTTGCAAACAAGAATTCGTATTTATTTGAACAAATTACTTCTATAGATGAACCTTTAAAAGCATGATGTTGTGACGAAACCCAATTTTACAAGAAACGGTGTTAAGTGTTTTCTCTATTTGTGTTTTGCAGCTTTTGGCTTAGGGACTCTGGTGTTTAGCGGTTTGGAAATGGCTATGCATAGCATGATGGATTCGTCTTGCTTAACTAACATAGCATTTATTCATCCCATCCTACATGCATTATTTACTTTCTTACAGATGCATTTCCTATTCGTAAATTCACAGGTATAGTTCCATTGAACATAAGTAATTATTACTCTTTTCGTAGCTTTTTTTTATTCGTAATTCGAGATTTTTTTTAATATGAAATAAATTTATATAGATTAACTTCAAACACTTTAAGAAGAGCTTGAAAATTTCGAATACGTACTTTTTTCGAAAAGTTTCCCCTCGTGCGCGAAGACCTCTCAAATAAACTTGGGAAGTTGTTTTTTTTTTTTTTCCTTTCTTTGCGCTTATTTAGATGCGTATCCAACAAAATGGAAAAGTCTTCGACATAATAAATTACCTAAGTGAAGCAATAATGTTATAATTATTGTTATTAACGCATGAATTCGAGATACAGATCTTAAGCATAACGTGGCTATACGTAGCTAGAAGTTATCTTTATTTTCGACGCACCTATCGCGAGAAAACGCATAAAGTAATCATTTGAAAGCGCGTCACTCTCGTTTTAGGTGCTGGTTGAAAAATTCGGTCTTGTCGCTCGTTTCGGTTTCATGCACTTGGCGGCAACCAACATCGCGCTGTGGATCAAGTTAATCATAATCGAAACCGGCTTGGAATGGATTTACTTCGTATATTTAGCGCAAACTAATGCCGCTTCGAACCTAGCCGCCGTTTACGACTCAGATGTTCCTACACCGCTTCAGTTGAGAGGATTTCCTCGTTTTATTTCTCAGCATTACGAAAACGTTCCTGCTTATGGTAATATTTATTGTCACGTAACCTTTAATTAAATATTACTTCACAGATTTAGTTCTCGAAAGGAAATTGTCTCGCTGGTTCTTGTATTTGACTGAAAGGAGGGGGTGGAGTTCGGTTCTAGTAACGTCATACGGCAACCCTTTCCGCTGAGATTCCTGAAATTGGTGAACCGAAGAATGCAGGGAACTGAACTTATGCACTCATTCTGATGACGTAGCTCGCATTTTAGACGTATCCTCCTTTGTAGAGTGCCTCAAATCTCAAAGCTCAAAATTTCCTCCCATATCATAGATCAGATGATGAAGCCAGAAAAACGCCAATGAGAGCTGCAGAATTTATTTCTTTTTGTGACTGTTCAGTACCCTCCCTAGAATATCCCTTGAATCCACGTGAAGTCTTGTCCACAGGCAGGGTTCGAAAGGGGGCGAAATATGATTTCTCTGCGCTAGGTCACCTAAAAATGGGTTCGGAGCAAAAATATTATGTTCTTTGTTCAATTTCCCTCAAGAACGGTTTAGAGTTTTTTTCGTTAAAACGCATTATAAAGCCGCTAGAGCGCGCTAAAGTTGAACACATTTGTAAAAGCATTGAAAAATCTTAGGACCACAAGCTGAGCCGCAAAAGTCACACAGGTGCAAGAAATGGATTTAGTACCTCTTGAGATACAGCTGGCTAAAATTATTGTTTCAACTGAAATTAAATTTGTACCTAGTCTTTGGTACCTCCATTTTGCTGGATTTATGAGTCGTCCCAACCGTGTTTGAACTTACAGAAAGACACAAAATACATGCTGACTGTACACTGCTTCTGCGGGTGGGAAATTTGACAGATGCTATAAATAGAGGATTTCGACAGTGCAGATTGACAGTAGCGCTTCCGGTTATTCATAAGTTACAATTTTCCCTAACAAACATGATCACCTTTAGAAACACTGCCTTTAAATCTCTATAACAAGTTGGAAAATATACAAAAATTTGCAGGATTTAAGTTGTGTTTGAAAATGATCGGTCGTCAGTATCTCTATGGATATTATATTTCATAAGCTTTATAAAATGTAATAAAAGGGAATAGTTCGGTTTTTGAGACTGAGTAAATCATATGAAAAACCTTATTTTTGTTGATAATTCATTACTTTATCCGTAGCAGTAATTGTTTCATGACGTCATATTCAAAACCTGCCATTGTCGGCGACGCGTTTTAAAAAAAGTAGATAGTGAGATTCATGAATGCCACTATCACCTGGCTTTGTATTGTACAATGCGAGGGTGGTTTTTCCCGGGTTTCTTCAACAGCCTTCCTCCAAAACGTCGACAACTTCCTCCATGACCTGTGTTTCACGCTCTTTCTTTGATATAGATCAGCGGTAATCTACTTTTTTGAGCCACGATCATCTTTCAAAATTTCCAAATGTTCCGCGATCGACCAAAAAAAAGAGAAAAAGATGAGAAGGAGGAGGGGGAAACATTATATGATTTATCAAAACTTGTAATGCAAAAATGATAGAAATTAGAATGGCACTCCTAAATTTTCTGATAAATGAAAAGATGTGGAATATTTGAGACATTGATTTATTTTTTTGACGAACGCTGGCGATCGACTCGTTGAGGAGCGCTGAAGATGGTATGATGACGTCGTGCCACCAGTAAGGACGCTGTCAAAGAAACCGTTTTGCACTTGCGCGACTACTTGCAGCTCCTTGGGATGGCAGGTTTAGGTTTTATTTACAATTCTAAACCGAAAATAAGGTTAAGAGAAACCATTTGCGTGAATAAGTTAAAGGTCTGTTGCACTTCACGTTTAAGCCTTGCTAAGCTAAACCTAATTTTTAGCCTAAATTCTTGAAAATTACTCAGCACGCGTTTCATTTATGTCATTTACGTTAGTTAACCCAATCCTGGATGCTACATCACCGCATCGTACAACAAACCCAAGAGAATCTTCCAAAATCTGAGAGAAAAATTCTTTCTTTGGTATAACCTCATTGGCCTCGAAGACTTGCCATGAGCGTTCCGGGACAAAATTATGAAATTTCATTATTTAAAGTTTCACTCAAGTTTTAAGCTAGTTTTTGAGCCAATCCATAAAGTCAAAAATTTAAAGCTTAAAACTTCAAGTCAGCTGAATAGAAAACTAATTTCGAAATTCAAGTCTTGGCGCTAGTACCACCAGATGAGCTCTATAGCTTCCATATTTTTCTGAATTACTTGCAGTGCCTGGATTTCTCGGCATTTGTCGAATTATTTTACTAGGGGCAATTTTCTTTTAGGAGTATTAGAGCCAGCAAAACAATTTCCTTTTGTCAAAAAGGAAAGAAACACCAAAAACAGGGTTTGAAATGGAATAAAGCAAAATATGGTCAGTTTGTTGAATAGGTAGTCTAAAATTCCATACTTGAATTGAAACAAAAAATTGGTAAATTTTACCCAAAATATGACGATTTGGTTAAAATACTAGAGGATTTGGTATTAATGATTCTGATTCCCCAAATTAACTAGGTCTAGTCGATTCTGGCCGAATATCACATGATTTCTGTTGTAATTAAATCGAATAATTTCGATTAAGAACTAAGAAAAATACCTTCTAAAAAACGCGCGTTTCCTCAAATTTTTTCTTTAGTACCGATTTATACGAAAAATAAAACATTTTATACAAAAATCGATAATTTTCATTTTCGACGTCAAATATAATAATAAGTTGTGCGTTTGATATCTTAAATAGAGAAGTACCTATGGGATTCCTAATGCCATGAAATAAGAAACTTCAAGCACAAGATTTTTCCTGTGTACATACAGTTTGGTATCACGTTTTTCAATGCATTTACGAATCGGACCAGGCAGCGCTAGCATCGCGCAAAATTTTTGAATTTTTTAAAATTTCTCAAAAATATGGTAATCTGAAAGAAAATTTTCCACTCTTCAATTTCGTTCCTTACGAGTACACGCCTAAATTCATTATTTTTGGAGAAATTTAAGAAAAACTAAAAAATCACCTTTGGTTTCAAGTCACGATCACCGTTCGCTTATCAGTACTTTCTAGGCATTTTACATGGGCGACGCTAGCGATCCTACAATATGCCCGGTCCGAAATGTCACAAATTTAAGCGCTTTACAATGCGTTAGAACAAAAAAAGTCACCGAATCTTTTTAAAGAGATATTGTACGTAGAGCATATCCTGTTTCCACATTTTTTCTCTCGACCCATTTTCAGACGAGTTATCGCAGGAAAAACAAATTTTGCCCACTTCAACCGCCGCCCTGTGAAATGAAGCTCCGCGTGGGTTCAAGAGGTATTTCAAGGAAAGAAACGCGGGAGGGTATTGAGCAACCACCGGAAGGAAAACTCGCAGCCTACTTCGTTAGCTGCTCGGGGTTACCCTCTCCAACTGCGTTAATGGAAGCAAATAAGGAGGCAAATAAGGAGCCTGTTTTATAGGGATTTCTTTTTTATACTCTTTTCTACCTAGGTAAAGATATATATGTAAGAACGCTTTACCGTTCTCACGAATTTTCGTGTTAGTAGCGTTGCATCGATACTCGCAGCTAGATTTGGCAGTTGCATATGTTATAAGGTAGATAATAGTAGTAGATAGTCGCCAATTGATTTCATGTTTTGTACGTGCGTTGAGATCATTCATTAGAGACTCGGTATCAGCGATCAGGGGTGCCGTGAGGCCATTTTCTTGAAGATGATTCTTCGTGGAAAATTTAGGGGGCGGTTTTTTCCTTTGTTTTCGTAACATTATGGGGTTTTTTTTGCTTGTCAAAAATTTTTTTTTGGGGGGGAGGCGAAATCGTCGTAAGCTTTGGGGATCACGGTACCCCTGCGCAGCGGCCAGCGTATAATGAAGGTCTACGGATCATTAGAGAGCTGGTATCGCGGTACAACGAAGTTCGATTCTTACATACATAACTCTGATCGGCATCACCCAGGGAGTTTAAACTCGAAATTCCAACATTTTTCAAGTTTCTCCTATCAGATACAGCTTGATATTTCTAATTTTCCAGTCCCTACCCCATCGAATGTAGCTCGAAAGTCAAAATTTGTCCCAAGTTCCCCCTATCACTTATAGATTGATATTCGAAATTTTTCAAAGTTCCTTCCCATCATATGGACGCTTTTAAACGAAACCCAACCAAGCGACACGATAACGATCTGGGGAAAAGGAGAATCTCCGCTTATAGTAAATGAACATTTCTTCAGTTCTCCAGATTGTTATCATGTCGCGTGATTGGGTTTCGCTTATGAGCGTTCATATATACCTCACTTGAAAATTTTCCAAGCCTTTTCTCCACCATATATTGCTCAATGTTGAATATTTTTCAAGTCCTTCTCCCATCATACAGTTTGGAAGTCGAAATTTCTGCAAGTCTCACGTTTTTCCGGACGGCGGCCGGCCTTTCTTTTCAAATTCCCCATCCCCCGTAAAACAGGTTCTCTGTTTTAAAATTCTGCAGCTTCCAGTTCCACCCAAGTGTCTCCATTTCTTGATCTATCAGGAGAGTTCAAAAGTACCATTTTTGTTTTAGGATACAATTTGTCTCTAAACATTGATAACACATTTACAAATTCATACAAAATAATATCGGATGCGCACATCAAACAGATTGTCTCGCTTCATTATTGCGTCAACACAAATTCATTAGGACAATTGTGGACATCTTCCATGCCCTTCTTATACTCATTCATCATTCAATTTAGGTGAGCAAGTCCACAAGACTTTTCGGCACCTGCGAGTATAATAAATTAACTCAAGATTTGACAAATATTTTTCAACTGTTTTCAGTTTGATCGCGGCCGGAGTCACATATGTGATGTGTCAGAATGTGGGAGTGGAGCGTTTACAAAAGCACCAACTCACCTACTCCGGACGTAAATTCGGTGCAAACAACTCTAGTAACGATAATAATAACAATAATAATAAGAAGAACTGTAATAATAATTTTTCCAAAACTGATCCTTACTTATCGGAGGATCGAGTAGATTGTAACGGAATCAGCAAAGGATTATTCCTTGGCCTACTCTGTCTCGTCGTGCTAACGGTGGTGATCATAATTTTCCTCGTCGTCAAAGATGACAAAGATTTTCCAGCCCACGTATTATCTATGCTGACATTTACCATACTCGTCATCATATTGATGCTTTGTGTGGTTTTGACTGCGCTCGGTCTGTATCAGATAAGAAAGATGTCGTACAATGGGAAACGTATGTCTAAATTGGATTCCTTGCTTAATATGACGTCAACAACTGGCGTATTTTTGTACTCGGTATTTTCCATAATCGTCGGCGCTCACGGAGCTTTGCAGGCTGAATGGCACACAACGGAGCAGCATGCACATACTATGTTACTTACAATAGGAGGATTGCAAATGCTACAGTGCTCTCTTCAAAGTACGTTTTTGGGCGAAGCATTTCAGAGGCAATGTCTAACCAGACACCAGCAATTGACGAAACCAAGTCGTCAGGTAAATCCTCATTTTTGTGGTACAGAAGTATTGTTCAGTCATGTATTTTTGCATGAAAAATTATTTCCAGATTGTGACGTTTCTACTTTGTGCCAATGTTGGTCTTTGGGCTTACGATTCTTTCCTCACCCAAAATTGGCTCAATCAAGAATCCCAATTACAATTTTACGGTCTCTTAACATGGGGTGTAATATCCAGAATCTCCATTCCGTTGTGCATTTTCTATCGTTTTCACTCTGCCATACTGCTTCTGGAAATTTGGCGGCGATGCTACACCAATAAGCAGAAAGACATACGTTGACTATCGGGCAGGAAGATGATCCATGAGTAAGTAGGTTTTCTTCTTCAAACAAAAAAAGACGATAAAGAATTGTTACCAGCTGATGTTTTTTTTTTGTTTTCAGACAAAATAAACATAAAAGAAGACCACACAAACGCTGCCATCAATCCAGATTCAAATATTACGACAATCTTTTGCATCCACCTTCTGTGCCTATCGTTTACAATACAATGGAAATTCAAAATCGTTATCCTAACTTTCAATTTTATTTTCCATTCACTTTAAGTGCAGATCAAAATTGGACGTATCAGTTCAATACGTGTCCCTATCCCTATATAACAGACCATTTTAAGGCTCCTTTTCGTAAAGTTCCGTGGCATCCTAACATGTACATGCTCAAATATTAAATTATTTCATATTTCATCATCTCGTTTTTTGAATCTATTAACATATATATCTTATCTTACAAATGCACATCAAATTGTTTTGTATTGCGTCAATTGTAGTGGTGCTCGAGAGACGAAAGATTTTTTGTCGACTTTATCTCAACTCCATCTTTTAAGAAGTTGAATATTTTGAGCATAGAATAAATATCGATTGAATCGGTACCTATTAAATTTTAATTGAAAATGGAATCAACTGAGATATTCGAAAGAAGAAATGAAGGAAAATAAAATTAATCAGAAGGAACAAATTGTTAAAATGATATGCTTCTTGCTGGTGAGACTTGGTTTACTCCTTTGGAAAACCGACAGGAAAACGTATCACGGTTTTTCAACTGAGATAAAACTACTTATGGAAAAACGACAAGGTGTTGTTAGTATAATTTTATAAATTGGAAAATGACGTCATCGATGACTTTAAGCTAATTAAAGGAATTGAAAAAATTTAACCAAGGTGTTGTATGACGTCATCAGTGACCTTGACCTGAAAGAAATAGTATAATTACCTATATAGAGAGATCGAGATGTAGTGTAGGTAAATTAGAGCAATATTGAAAAAAAAAAAATTTTGCTGGAGCAACCTTTTTTTTGCTGGAAATCGTTCAGGATGTGGTCTTGGACAACATAGTAAAAATCCCGCATTTTCCCCCTGGAAATGACATTTTCCTCGTGAGTACGAGTATTCGAGATCATTATTAGCAATGTAGTCACACTCGTAACAATTTGAAAGTCAATGGTGGAACACAGGGTGTAATTTTGAAACCGAAATTTTGAATTTTACAAAGAGTCAAAATATAGAAATTTTTAAATAAAGATCAAAATTCACAAAATTAAAATTAAAATACACAAAATTAAAAATAATATTTTAAGTCCACAATTGACCCATTATTTTAACGCGACCGGTTTCGTACAAGTAGCCGTACATCATCAGGCGTAACTGAGCAACATTTGATGATGTACGTCTACTTGTACGAAACCGGTCGCGTTAAAATAATGGGTCAATTGTGGACTTGAAATATTATTTTTAATTTTGTGTATTTTAATTTTAATTTTAATTTTGTGAATTTTGATCTTTATTTAAAAATTTCTATATTTTGACTCTTTGTAAAATTCAAAATTTCGGTTTCAAAATTACACCCTGTGTTCCACCATTGACTTTCAAATTGTTACGAGTGTGACTACATTGCTAATAATGATTTTCCCCCTGGAGCTTCTTTTTTTATGGGAGTTTGAACGCCCCTAAAACTAGTTTTTCGCCTATATCGCGTGAAATTGAAATTTTATTGAAAAATGTTTCAAACAAAAGTTGTTCCACGTTAAATTTCCTACCAAATAACGTATTCAATTTTCGACCTATACCAATTAGTGCCGTTGCAAAGGCCATTCAAAAGAGTCCCAAAATCAGTTTTTCCATATATCTCACAGAATTGAAATTTTATTAAAAGATGTTTCGAAAAAAAGTTGTTCCTCATTAAATTTGCCGTAAAATGAGCTATTCATCCTTTAGGAGGTTCTTTTTTAATACGGGTTTAAACCCCCCAAGATTTTTGCTTATAAGTAGATCTGACGGGTCTTTAGAACACTTTCCCGTCCAGGTTAAATATTGGTAAAACTCATATCATTTTCATAGAAATTGTACTCCTTTCACTTGTGATTTTTTTGGGACTCACAAACGTTCAGGAAAAAATTGATTACCATTATTTAGCCTTATTTATGCTTTATCTGATAGAAATCATAGTACTGATGGGTCTTTAGGACACTTTCCTAATCAGACCAAATACAGCTAAAATTCATATCATCTTCACAAAAATTATACTCTTTTCAGTTGTGATTTTGTCGAGGCTCATAAACGTTCAGGACAAATTTATTACCCTTATTTAAGTTTTATCTGATAGAAATCATTTTACTGACAGGTCTTTAGGACACTTTCCAATCTGATTGAATACTGGTGAAATTCATATCATCTTCACAGAAAATTATACTCCTTTCACCTGAAATTTTTTAGGGCTCACAAACGTTCAGGAAAAAATTGATTACCATTATTTAGCCTTATTTAAGCTCTATCTGATAGAAATCACAGTACTAACTGGTCTTTAGGACACTTTCCAAATCAAACCAAAAACGGGTAAAACTCATATCATTTTTACAGAAATTATACTCCTCAAATTTGACCTAAAATTTATTCTCTAAAATACAATAAATAAGGTAAATTCTTTACCTATGATTTTTCAACGCTCACGAGCGTTCAGGCAAAATTTATTACCGTTATTCAAACTTATTTAAGCTTTATTTGACTGAAATCACAGTCACAAAGTACGTATAGAACACTTATCATTATAGGTACCTTTAAATTTGATCAAATTGATATAAAATACGACAAAGGATATATCATTTTTATTCCCATGTACACTGAGTACCTCGAGAACACTTTCCTAGACAGACAGACCAAATATTTGTAAAATTCATAAAATTTTAAAAACACTGGGCAGCTATAGAACACGTATCTTTGACACTATGAAATCAGTCAAACTGATATCATTTTCACAAAAATTTTACTCCTCATGATAAATTCTTTATTTATGATTTTTTCAACGCTCACGTGCGTTCAGGCAAAATTTATTATCGTTATTTAATCTTATTTAAGCATTACTCTCATGAAGGATATATCATTTTCACCAAGGTAGGTATACATCAGTATTTCATTTTTGATTGGATTAGATTAGAGAAATTGAAAAATTTATAAGGGGGTAAGAATGTACCCCCTTACAATTTTATTCAAACGTTCAGGCAAAATTTATTACTAGTAATATGCTAACTTTTTCCAAGACACTTTAGAGACGCACAAACGTGCTAACTTTTTCCAGGACATTTTAGAGACGCACAAACGTGCTAACTTTTTTTTAAGAGGGTAAGAATTTACCCCCTTATAATTTTATTTAAAATACTACTTTTTCCAAGACACTTTAGAGGCGCACAAGCGCCCTTTTTTTATCCCCACGTACACAGGGAACATTTAGGTAAAATTCATATCATTTTTTACAGAAATTACACTCTAATAATTTTCTAATGATGTGAATGATATCAATCGCTTCAACATCATTCAGTCGTTTGTAATTAATTAATATTCAGGGTGTATGGTCATATCCTGAAATAAAATTTTCTAATAATATTCAAAGGTGATAGCCATCACTCCAGTCATTTAAAAGTGAAAAGAATGCACGTTAAAAAAATCTCGGTTTACTCATCGAAATTCTGTAAAGAAAAAATCCAAGGTAGGGGTACAGTATTTTAAAGGAGCACAAATGTCCAGGCTCAAAAAAATCTTCAGGACACTCCAGCACACTCAGGTGCACAAAAATCCAGGTTAAAAAAAATCTTGGCTTAGTCACTGAACTTTTCAAAATGTGCACAAACGTTCAGGCACCCTATCATGCACAGATAAACTCTGTCAAATGTCTTCTAAAATTATGATTCGAGGAACACGTGTGTAAAAAGAACGCACATTCTATTCGTAGCATTAATTTTCTATACCCTAGGTCGTTAAAGATTTTATTTCATAAAACGGGAATATTTTCGAAGACGAACTCTCCGAGTGTAGATTGAAGATGTAGTGAGTTCTGTATCAACTGTTATATCATTACAGAGGTCTCTCATTGAGAAAATGATACGTAATCGCAAAATATCTGAAAAATTAAGGTCTTTAATCAGTTTGAAATGGTAATTAAAAGCCCTCTATCAATGATCAAAACTAGCGATATATACCTTTGCATGTCTGAGATGTCTGAGAGGTCTTTATTTTTTTACTTCAATTCAAGATCGCAACACAATGTTTTATTAATTTTACCAAAGTCGTTATTTCGACAATGATCAAAATCATAATCAAACCCGTTCAAACCGAAGAATGATAAGAAAATGAAAAAAAACACGAAATTTTCCAGAATCTTAGTGAAACTCAAAATACTCGGGTGAAACTTATTATTTGAAAAGTACAGTACCTCATTGTTCTAAGCTATATCACGTTTAAAGACCAATAAAGTTTTTGATGTGGTCCTGACTACCTCAGACATCTTGTGCTCCTAAACTTCCCTCATTCCTCCGTCAGCTTTTACATTAATACCTGTTGTACCATTTTACTTCAATGGCCAGACGGTATCCACCTCATAACTTTGAGCGTTGTTCAGCCACAGCAACAAATTCCTTTAGCCCTTAATGTGCTGGATTTCGAAAAGTTTTTAAATTTGGAATTTGCGCGTAAAATCTGATAAAATGTATCCCTACATAACACGAATATCAAAAAAAAAATAGGAAAAGTCGGTAAAAAATTCACTTCCACCCCATTAATTTTTGCAGGGACCCTATGTGCCAAAAATGTCACATAGGACATTACGGTTGTTGGGTGTAAAGCATAAATGTCATGTTTTCACAAGCGGAGAAGTAGTTTGTGCTCATTTTATCACACCAAAGAAGATTGTTTTGAAAGTTATAGGAGTTCCTTTCAGAACAATGCCTAAAATTAGTTTTCCCAAGGTATTTTACAAGTTTAATTTTAGTGTCATTCGAACAAAAGTGCTATTTTATTACGAACGGATATTTTTTGGACCTTCTTTGACGCGTGGCGCGATTGACTGGCCCAAGGAGCGGGGTTTAGGTAACCTCTGAAAGTCCCACCACCAACCACCTTTCACCTCCTCATGACCTCCTTATCAAATGGTTTACTTTAAATGTACTGTTGAATCGGAAAATATAACCTGTATTATCACTCGGCTACTCTGACGATAAGAATCAAGAGTATTGTCAATACCGGTACTAAACACTCACGACGGTATTTGCTAAAACTTCATCTGGGAACCAAGAAAAAGGCTGGCAAATAAAGCTTCACGCTATTAATAACAATATTGAACAAAAAAATATGATTTCTTCTAATATCGGCGAATCAGAGGTGAATATAGCTGTAAGTTAGGCGATGAATTTGAAAGCGAACGGAGTTTTTCATATGGAAGGGTGTGGTATTATCTTAAATGAAAACTGTTCTAGGTCCTGGTTTGGACCCATCCGCATAGTAAAGCAAATGGAAGGAAAATTCTGTTGAAATAATTTTGTTGATTTGTCGTTGGTAAGTATATGAAATGAGCTATTTTAGGGATTTCTGTGAGAGCGAGACAAATGTCGAGGATAGGAGTTGGCTGCCAAGGGAGGTGTGCATATTCTTGTGTCAGGTCGTTTTCTCAAAAAGAAATTTTATGAAAATCCCTGTGCCGTTGAGAATATTCAAGAAGAAAAATTCTTTCCCCTCTAAAAAGACGGCGATGCTACACAGTCGTCGTTACAATGGGCTGGATTTATTGAAATACTCTTCCATCCAAGGAAAAAAAATGAGCCGTAAGGGGGCGGGGTTGCAGAAATTTTTTCCTGGGCTTTCTTTTTTTCTACAGAGCTAGTTTGCTATCAAGCATCACGATAAAGTAGGAACCTGTATATATTTCCTCTTTCAGAGAAAACCGCGCTCAGTGAACTCGCTTGAAAAATGATCCCTTCTCTCCTGTTTTAGAGAGTACTTAATTTTGGAAGTAAAACTTTTAACAGGGAACCTCTTTTATGGGGGGCTTTTTGAGAAATTTGCGTCCAGCAAAAAACTTTGAAAAATTTCGACTCTCGAGCTATTTATGATAGGAGGGGGACTTGGAAAAATTTCGACTCTCGAGCCATATATGATAGGAGAGGGACTTGGAAAAATTTCAATTCTCGAGCTATATGTGATAGGAGGGGGACTTGGAAAAATTTCAATTCTCGAGCTATATGTGATAGGAGGGGGACTTGGAAAAAATGTAGACTCTCGAGCTACCATATATAGCTCGAGATAGACAAATTTAGACTCTCAAACTATATTATACTAGCCTTATAGTAGGTCTAGGCGTTCTTTATACTAGCTTTATCTAGGCCTAGGCTTCCTTGAATTCTCAATACCAATACCCATTTGACTCATAAAACAGGTTCCCTGCGTTCCTCGTTTAACTTCGTTAAGGAAGCCGTCGTTTTTTGTACGCTCGTATGAAGGGCCTGTTCTCTACTATAAAGGGGAACAATTCTATGAGAAATCGTTCCGTGAAAAACGTTTGCCAATCGCTGTCCGTCGAGGATTTTTTCTTTTCCTCTCCTACCCTCCGTGAGACTACGAAAATTTTGACTCTTGTATTATATAAACAAAAATTGTAGAATAATTTTATCTCAAATTTCTACACTTTGATTGGCTTTCACGGATTGGGGAAAGACGTGTTGCTGTATGGGTATGATCGGTACCTTTTTTTTACCAATCTCATGCCCGCAGCAAGATTGCTCATTCCGTATTGTGCACATTCTCCGAAAAAGCTATCAGATAACATGCATTCAGCAATCACACGAATTCGGTGTAACAAAAAGAAAACCCGGAATTGATGAAATCGTTCTTTAAATACGCTGCTGAGACGTAAAGAAAAAAAGAATCAATCATTTCTAACTCAAACCAGCCAGGTTCTATACCTCCTGAAGTCGATAAAAAAACTGAATTCTAATACGCATCAGAAAAAAAGACAAAAACCACGAAGGATTGAAGCAAAGAAAATATAACAATCAGTTCCAACCCTACGATAGTACTGTCTTGCCATAGTACTGGCAAATCTTTAGTAGGGAGGGACTAGATAGAAATAACCTTTTTATCAGAATAGGTACCTAATTGCGTTCCACAAGTGGAGTGGTCTTACTTACTATCCTGCTCCGACCACTGGTATATATCATATGACATTCCAATCACAGACAGTATACGCTCGCGAGTGAATATATGGCCTTGATGCGTTATACTGTGTTTTGACGTACGGTGCAAGCTCGAAAAATTTTTCCTGTGTACCTATACCTTGTCAAAAAGAAAATCTGTCAGATAAAGCTTGAATAAGGCTAAATAATGGTAATCAATTATGCCTGAACGTTTGTGAGCGTTGAAAAAATCATAGGTAAAGGATTTACCTTATTTATTGTATTTTAGAGAATAAATTTTGGAGGTCAAATTGTAGGATCGTAATTTATGGTGAGAATGATATCAATTTGGACAAATTTGATGGTGTCCAGATAAGTGTCCTGGAGTGTCCTAAAAAAGTTAGCACGTTTGTGCACCTCTAAAGTGTCCTAGAAAAAGTTAGCACGCTTGTGCGCCTCTAAAGTGTCTTGGAAAAAGTAGTATTTTAAATAAAATTATAAGGGGGTAAATTCTTACCCTCTTAAAAAAAAGTTAGCACGTTTGTGCGTCTCTAAAGTGTCTTGGAAAAAGTAAGCCTATTACTAGTAATAAATTTTGCCTGAACGTTTGAATAAAATTGTAAGGGGGTACATTCTTACCCCCTTATAAATTTTTCAATTTCTCTAATCTAATCCAATCAAAAATGAAATACTGATGTATACCTACCTTGGTGAAAATGATATATCCTTCGTGAGAGTAATGCTTAAATAAGATTAAATAACGATAATAAATTTTGCCTGAACGCACGTGAGCGTTGAAAAAATCATAAATAAAGAATTTATCATGAGGAGTAAAATTTTTGTGAAAATGATATCAGTTTGACTGATTTCATAGTGTCAAAGATACGTGTTCTATACCTGCCCAGTAGGCAAAAATGATATATCCATAGTGACTGTGATAAAAAGTCTATTAGAGATAGCCTAGGTAAGTGTTCTATACCTGCCCAGTGTTTTTAAAATTTTATGAATTTTACAAATATTTGGTCTGTCTGTCTAGGAAAGTGTTCTCGAGGTACTCAGTGTACATGGGAATAAAAATGATATATCCTTTGTCGTATTTTATATCAATTTGATCAAATTTAAAGGTATAATGATAAGTGTTCTATACGTACTTTGTGACTGTGATTTCAGTCAAATAAAGCTTAAATAAGTTTGAATAACGGTAATAAATTTTGCCTGAACGCTCGTGAGCGTTGAAAAATCATAGGTAAAGAATTTACCTTATTTATTGTATTTTAGAGAATAAATTTTAGGTCAAATTTGAGGAGTATAATTTCTGTAAAAATGATATGAGTTTTACCCGTTTTTGGTTTGATTTGGAAAGTGTCCTAAAGACCAGTTAGTACTGTGATTTCTATCAGATAGAGCTTAAATAAGGCTAAATAATGGTAATCAATTTTTTCCTGAACGTTTGTGAGCCCTAAAAAATTTCAGGTGAAAGGAGTATAATTTTCTGTGAAGATGATATGAATTTCACCAGTATTCAATCAGATTGGAAAGTGTCCTAAAGACCTGTCAGTAAAATGATTTCTATCAGATAAAGCTTAAATAAGGGTAATAAATTTGTCCTGAACGTTTATGAGCTTCGACAAAATCACAACTGAAAGGAGTATAATTTTTGTGAAGATGATATGAATTTTAGTTGTATTTGGTCTGATTAGGAAAGTGTCCTAAAGACCCATCAGTACTATGATTTCTATCAGATAAAGCATAAATAAGGCTAAATAATGGTAATCAATTTTTTCCTGAACGTTTGTGAGTCCCAAAAAAATCACAAGTGAAAGGAGTACCATTTCTATGAAAATGATATGAGTTTTACCAATATTTAACCTGGACGGGAAAGTGTTCTAAAGACCCGTCAGATCTACTCTTATATCTTGTTTAATTGAAATTTTATTAAAAAATGTTTCAAACAAAAGTTGTTCCTCGTCAAATTTCCTACCAAATAACGCATTCAATATTCAACCTAGGTCAATTAGTGTCCCAGCCAAGCCTTCGAAGGCCGTTCAAAAGAGTACCAAAATCAGTTTTTCCATATACCTCCCAAAATTGAAATTTTATGAAAAAATGTTTCAAATAAAAGTTGTTCCTCGTTGAATTTCCTATCAAATGAGCTATTCAGCTTTCAGAATGAAGTAATTAGTCTATGAAAAAAGTTACATCTTTTCTGTAGGTTCCTCAATTGAATCTTACCTCATGAGGCTAGTATATTTTATGTAATATGTTCACATAATTTTATAACATAGCCCGAGGAGGGAAGTCGTTTCTCGCACAAGACTTGAGCTCCTCCATCTGTCCTATGCCGTTCCTACCAGTTTTCTACACTTTCTAATTGGAGCAGTGTACATTAGCCTGCCGACTTACAGTAGTCTTATATTCGGGATGGAGGGGCTCGATATTATTCGCTCTCGTCATACTCTTCGCCTGTGATTACTGAGGAATCGTCATCAGTACTGAACTGACGGTCAGGTTCCTCGTCCTGACATAATTACATCCTGCAAGTCGTCAATGTCGTCTACTATCTCTAATACTCCACTAGCATTGAAGCAAGTCTGCCCAAGACACATTGTGAAAATTTTAATCCTAGGGGAAAAAAACAACTATTTTCAACAAACATTCAAACAATAGGCTACTTATGGTTGAGGCATGATACTATGTTATTTGAGAAGTATTGTGTAGACAGTTAAACACTATACTATAATCTTCCGGAATCCATCACAATTTGACTTTCATAATTCATAACAAATTTGTTAAACGAGGTAAGGCCTAGTTGCCATCCTCCAACACCCTGTTTATTTTATTATTATTTTTTTTTCTTCATTTTTTTTTCTTATTTATTTTCATTTTGTTTGTTTGTTTGTTTTTGTTTTTTTTTTTATTATTTTCACAATAAAGGGTGTATTAAAAAAAAAAAAGGGGGACAAGAGGTGAATTTGGTTCTTCCTTCGGTGAAAGAAACTAACCGAGGTTTTGAACAGTACCTCTTCATCATCGAGGTTGGAATGACTAAAATACACGTTTTTTCTACGATGAAAGTGCCAAATTAACCTCTTTTCGGTAAACATTGTTCCCAACTTGAAGCCCTCAAATATAAAGGGCTTCAGGGACACGAAAAGGAAACAGGGCTTCAAATGGGAATTAAAAGGGTAGTTTTTCCCAAATGAAGCCCTGTTTCCTTTTTGTGTCCCTGAAGCCCTTTATATTTGAGGGCTTCATGAGGGCTTCAACAGGGAAGTAAGAGGGGAACAGGGAATCAACAGGGCTTCAAATGAGGGCTTCAGAGAGTAGTTTTTCCCAGGGCTTCAAATTGTTTACCGGGAGCTATGGAATATCTATTGTTCACCTGCTTTTCGGTAGCTACAAGCATTTCTACAACCTTTGGCGCATCCACTAGAAAAAAGTTGCAGGTGGTGGTCTGGCGCGGCGTTGGGACTTCGTTTATTGTTATAGGCTCCAATATTCTATCGATTCGCTTCCATCCCCATTCCAATGGATTTTTTTCATGACCGAGCCACAATGGTACTTGGTGGTACACTCTGTATTAAATGAACCGTGGAGCGTCTTCAGTGGGAGGTAGAGAGGCCACGTCTACTTCCCGACGGACTTTTTTTGCGAAAGCTTGAAACCGAAATTTATTCAATAGCTTGTCGCTTGTACTACCGTAGTTCAGAGAGTATTGCAGCTACCTTAAAGTCTTTAATACTACGCGACTTTAATTAATTGTTTTTATTTCAATGCCTAGGTACCTACTATGTGAGTCATGAATACGAGAAAAATATTTATTCAATTTCCTTCTTTTCAATATTTCTATCATCTTTACAATCTGTAATTCCGGATATGCGTTGTAAAAACGGAACGTCTTCTGTTGAATACGAGGGTGCATCGATACGCGATGAAGTTGAGTCGGTGCGCTCTTACAGCGTACACAATACCTGATTGAACAAAGATGTTATATTTTTTGCCGGAATATTCGTCGTTCAGGCGCAACTTCCCATCGTCCTGCATTTAATTAAGTCTTTTATCGAAAAGAGGGTTTTTCAATTGCACAAATCTACTTTATTAGTTGCTTTTACAAGAGTACTTTCGGGTGTTAAACCATCATCAGTTGTGTCGCAACTGGAGAACAAGGCCTTAACCATGAGTTTTTATAGTATAACACTGTGATCTTATTGGCTATAACAATGCTGTGTTGTGATTGGTTCACTTCTTAGAAACTTATTCTTACAATAATATGACGACATTGTGTTCTTATTGGCTAAAACATACTGCTTTGTGATTGGTTCAATCTATTGTCCTAAATGCTGCGTTTCTATTGGCTACCTGGATTTCTGCCGTCTCATTGGTTGGTTCCGTTCTTCTTCTCTCGTCCAATCACCAGGCCAAATGATTTTTCGCTATCAAATGTGATTACATTGTTCAAGAGGCAGGCTTTCTTCCTCTTGGCTTTTGCAATCTCCACTTGTTCCCAGAGTTTTCTTCTCTTTGTGCGATTCTCTAAGTGTATGACTTCAAATATTCCCTCTCCATCGTGGTTTTCCTCGTTACAGTGTTTCCCAAACAGTGACTTGCCATCTTCTTTCTCCCTCGACGTTTTGTGCTCCTTTCTCCTGATCTCAAACTTTCTCCCAGTCTCACCAATATAGAACCCCTCGCACTGTTCACAACTGAGCTTGCACACTCCGCTCAAACTTTCCTTGTCCTTTTGTTCCGTCTGATCATTGCTGATTCTCTTCACCATGGGTAGGTTATTCTGGATACCCACATTTATATCGTAGCCCTTGAACGCCTTTATCACCTTGTTCCTTGTACTTTCCTATATATGGTATCGATCTGGAGTACTTTCTCACTATGCTATCATGGGTTCCTTTCTTTGTTTCCATTTTCCCAAAGACTCCCTCCACCACACGTCTGCGGTAGCCATTGGCTTCTGCGATCTGCTTTACTATCTCGATCTCTTTCCTCTTCTCTTCGTTGTTCTTGAGGATAGAAATTGCCCGATAGCAGTAGTTCTGGATTGCCGCTAAGTTGTGCCTGGGGTGGTGGTAGGAGTCATTCGGGATGATGGTGTCAGTATGCGTCGGCTTCCTGTAGATTTTGTATTCTATCCTATTGTTCTCCATTGTGAGTGTAAGGTCCAAATAGTTGATGGTCTCATTGCCTTTTTCCACTATGAATTTGATGCTCTCTTTCATCGCGTTCATTTCTGAAAGGAATAGATCCACCTGTCTATCAGTGCCTGACCACACAATTAGGATATCATGTACATATATCTGGCCCTGTGTTTGATCGAGTTTCTGAGCTTGCTGCCCTTCAATATCTTGTTTTCCATATCATTCATGAATATCTCCGCCAGTATTGGTGACAGCGGTGATCCCATCGCAAGTCCCCTTTCCTGACTGTAGAACCTGTTATTGAAGCGGCAGTAGTTCTGGTTCAAGATCTCCTCCACTATGTTGGCGTACTTCGACCCATCGGGGTTCCCATGGTATCTGTTGTTTTTGAGCAGAGTGAGAAGTTCCTCCTACAGTATGGTACCAAACATATTAGTCACATCATAGGATATCAGCTTGTCGTCACTCCTGATTTCCAACTTGTCCATTTGCTCAATCAGCTCCCCGTTGTTTCTGATACTTCGTCTGGATGCAACGATCTTCGCTATGGCTCCGACATGCTCGCCCTTTTAGGACGTAGCTAGACAGATAATCTCTCTCTCCTTCGTATTATTTTGTTTTTTAAAAAATAAAAGAGCTTTACCCGCACAATTTTTTATTATTTATAAAATTACAATTACCGACAAAACTTTCAGATTTTATACCGACGTATCAACTGTATATCGATATAGGTATCGACTTTTATATCAATATAATTATACCGATTCAGAGCCTAGTGTGCAATACATGTCCCTCTTTTTCAGCCAATTTCTATGTGTTTTAATTACATTCTACTATCAAACCATTTCCCAACATTTGAGCGAAATCACAATTCGCTCGATTCGAACATTATTATGTTTGCTTTTCCTTTTCTTCTTCCAACACCCGACTCGTGGAAGTCTTGTGCAATTGTGATTAAATACGATACGTAAAAAGCGCTGCTTACACACATTTTTAATGCGTACATGAGCTTGAATCCAACATCACCAGAATATCGAGAGCAGAATGAAAATAGAAATCAAAACACTTGAAAAAACGATTTATTCTTCGAAGATTTTACAACTACAACACAAA
Source organism: Aspidiotus rigidus (assembly GCA_035079385.1). Taxonomy (NCBI): domain Eukaryota; kingdom Metazoa; phylum Arthropoda; class Insecta; order Hemiptera; family Diaspididae; genus Aspidiotus; species Aspidiotus rigidus. The sequence goes on from JAVHKY010000037.1 coordinate 3,922,966, forward strand.
AGACGTAAGTTGATGCTAAACATGAATTATATCAAATTCTCTAATTATTCATAGGTATCAAATATAACTTCATACATGAGTTTAAATGCAGTACGACGGGATATCTGCCCGTAAGATTAGTTTTGAAAACTTACATTTTAATTCGTACCGTACTATAGACCGTAAATTCGTTATAGGTGAAAAAGAATTGTAGAATTTTCGAAGTTTAGGGGGCTCGTGAAACTTTTCTTCATTTCTTACATGAAACATTTAAACTACCTTATTATTTACTTCATCGTTTATGCCCGAATTTTTACATCCCTGAAAACTGCCTCGAGAGAGATGTAACGAGAGCAGCGTTTTAAAATCTGGGCGAAATTGGCGAAACATTTAAAAAACACACTTCGGTACAACAACTCTCGAGAAAGAATTAAGAAAGTATTTAATATTGATAGGATCGTAACGTGAACTATCTTAATCCAAACCGATATCATCGGGCACACTTCCACCCGCGGGCGGAGCTCCGGTTCCGCTGCCACTTCGACCGCCGCCAAAACCTGGAAATCCGCCTCCACCCGGGAAACCGCCTGGAAAACCGCCCGGAAAACCTGCGCCTCCTTTACTGAATTTCTGACTCAACTTGTTGATTAAACTCATGATTTTTGGATTCGTAGTATACTTCATCATATTCGCCGGATTCGAAGTAATATCGTTGAACGCGGCTTGTACTTCTGGATCCTAGAAAAGCGAAATCAGATTTGATAATAATTATTTGTAGACTTGGCCATAAAGTTCATCACCATGACGTCACACCATTGATAACAGCGTAAAAATGCAGTATAGCAGCTTTCAGCAGACATCGATTCCCATAAGAGTAGCATTGGTTACATTTAATCATACTTTAATATTTCAAAATGAAGAATAAATAAGGAATAAAAAGTTCCTATTTGTAATCCAAAAGCTATCCGGTATTTGAGAATCAACTTTTCATTCCTTATTTATACATTGTTTTGAAATACTGATGTATGATTGAATGTTACCAATGCTTATTCTTATGGGAATCGATATATTAACTGGAAGAGATGTGCGCAATATCGTTTTCAAATATCGCATTGCGACGTCACCGGTGATGAACTACATAACTGTTATCAAAAATCTTAAGAAAAATTCTAACGTTCAAGATTCTATTCAATAAAATAACATATTTTCGAGTATTTTTCATGCATCCCACAAATATTATGAACAAGATTCTATTCTGAACGTTTTCAAATGAAAAATTCGGGTTAAAAAAAATGATGTTCAAAGTTGAACAGAATAAGTGAAAAATGATGCGCTCAGCAAATCACTATCTGTCTCTGGCTTAAAGTTCGGTATATTGTAGGTAAGGTTTGATATAATTCAGTACGTCACTGGTTTAGTATAGTGAAGGTTAAGGGTAAAGGTTCCAAAATAGCGTGGTCGACATTTTTCCAAGTCTTCAAAGTAGGTCAAGGTCATTGATGACGTTATAAAGGTCGGATGCAGATCCCTGCCACCAACCAAAGAGATTTTAAAATTGACTAACCAATCAGACCCAATTTTTCGGGACCACTTTGTTTAAGAAATTCTTTTTGGAAGGAACTATCTTCCAATGAAGGGAGGTTTGACAGAGGTTGTTGTACAGGGAGAGCAAAATAATTATAGATCGTAAGGTTTATCGCACAATTAGGGTCCATGGACTAGGTCCCCGGCCCCCCAACTCGATTCTTAGAGTGGGAGTGGCAGGATTCGTTTGTGCTGGGTTGTGCTGTAGAGTTTTTCGTATGTGTCGGTCTCCTTCCCTTCCTGGGGGGGGGGGGGCTGTAGACATGCAAGACCTAATTTGGACAGTTGGTGGATGTTTGGGACATGTATTGTAGAAACTGTTTGTGCAACGTTTGTGCTGGACTGTACCGTGGAGTTTTTCGTATGTGCTGGTCTCCTTCCCCTCCAACCTCACGAGGGGGCTGTACAGATGCCAGGACCCGTCCTATTCAATTTTTGGCCTGAAAACAGGCTGAATTGCGGGCGCTACGCTTTTGCTGTATTATGCTCTCGAGTTTTTCCATTGTGGCCACCCGTTTCCCCTCCAGTTCTGCAGGGGAGGGAGATCCAGAAGACATGCCTAACCAAATTTCGATCTGATTGAAAGTTTACACGATAAAAATTGATGGAACCGTAAGTGCTACATTTGTTCTGGTATCCTTGTCCTCCAATCGTTGTCATCTGATGTAAGGTTGTAAGCTCACAAGGAGAGATTGATTGCCTCTCTGTGTTCAATAGGGCCGAGCAAACTTGCTAAAATTCTAGTTGTTCCAGGCGATATAATAATGTAGGGAATGATATCGACAAGCTTGTTAACTGTTGTGCGTTCGCGGTGAGCGATCGACTTTGGCCCCGCGTGTGATCAATGCGCGGAAGTATGCTAAAATTCTGGTTGTTTCAAGCGACGGAGGGAATGGAACCGAGAAAGTGGTCTTCTGTTGTGGACTCGCGAGGAGAGTATGATTTCGACCCCGCGTACGATCGAAGCGGACAAACTTACGGAAATTTTCATTACCAAGAAGTATTTTATCTGTTGTGTACTCGCAGTGAGAGGTCGACTTCAGCCCCGAGGTGACCAATTTGTCGCCAAGATTCTTTCCATGGCCTGGAACAACGAAAATTTTCGCACGTTTGCCCGCTTCGAACATACGCGGGGCTACAGCGAATCCCTCGTTGCGAGTCCACAATAGGAGACCACTTCCTCGGTTCCATTTCCTCCACCACACCGCTTAAAACGATCTGTATTTTAGCATGTTTCCCCGCTTTGGTGATCGCAAGCCTCTAGTCAATCTCTCACCACGAGCACACAACACATAACGAGCTTCTCAGTTTCATTTCCCATATCGCCTGAAACAAAAAGAAGTTTGCCCAGCCCCATTGAACACGGAGTGGCAATCGACCTCTCACTGTGAGTTCACAACCTTACCTCAGAAGACAACGACTGGAAGACATGGGTACTAGAACGAATATATCACTAACGATTCCGTCTATCTATTTTTATTCTAAAAACTATCAATACAGGGTGTCCACTGAAGGGAAATTCTGAAAATACTTGACTTTTAATTGACCTTTGTTCAAACTAAGAGAGTCAACGACTGGAAAAAAAAAAAGTCGAATTGGCTAAAAATTTGGTTTTTATCATTTTTTATCTTTTTTCAAAATTTTTTGTCATTTTCATTATCTTTACTTGACAGTTAATGAAAATACTCGACTTTTGTTTGATTTACTTGACTTACTTGACCAGTAGACACCCTGCAATAATAGAGAATTTGGGTTCTGCATGTCCTTTGGCTCCCTCTCCTCTGAAGACTGGAGGGGAAAGGGGTGTCCACAATGGAAAAACTCGAGAGTATAATACAGCAAAAATGCGGCATACGCAATTCAGCCTGTCTTCAGGCCAAAAATTGAAGAAGACAGAGCCTGGCGTCTTTACAGCCCCCTCATAAAGTTGGAGGGGAAGGAAACCAGCACAAACGAAAAACTCGACGGTACACTTCAGCACAAACGTAGCACAAAGGAATCCACCCACTTCTACCACCCTACTGCGGGAATCGAGATGGGGAAGCCTCAAAGGCTCTAGCCGAGTAAGGGGGAGAATGATGGTCTGCAGAGTGATTTTTAGGCCTAAAATCCAAATGGCTATATCTCAGCCAATAATGATCGCACAGAGATGAAACTTGAAGACATTTTAGTATATGCGAACGTTCATCCATGGTATTTTTTTTCAAAAAAAAAACCATTCATATTTTCCCTAGTTTCTAGCTATAACAAAACTTCAAACTCGAATAAAAAAAAAATCGGGGGGGGGGAAGCACCTGGGGAAAATCATTCATTTGAAGTGCCATACCCTCTGCTACAACATACATGAGTACCATAGTCCTCGGTGAGGTGCAACATTCCCAAAAAAATCAATATTTAATGAATTTCTGTGATTTTTCCATGAATAGCGGGGTGAACTATGACTGCTACCGCAATAGACCGCGAGAAATCAATGGTCAATGTTCGAGGTGAAAAATACGCACTCCTCCGTGAGATGAAATGGGAATGTTGATAGACCAAAAATATATTTTTAGTATTTCGTTTATCGATTTGGTCAATTCTTATGTAAACACGTCCACCGCTAAGGTGGCGTACGTTAGATTGAGTAAAATAGTTGAAAAATTCTCCAGTTGCTGGAACGGTCTGAAAATAGTAGAGAAGTGAGAAAATCCACTTTTTCAACCTGGAGAGCTGCGATTTTTCATATATCCTTCATCAATTAGGTTAATTCTCAAGTAAACATGTCCGCCGAGCTTGAAAAAAAGAGTCAAAAAACTCTCCAGCCGCTGGAACCTTCTGGAAATGACAAATAATCCAGAAAATTCACTTTTTCACCCTGGAGGACTGTGAGTTTTGGCATTGTGTTCATCAATTAGGTCGATTTACATAAAAACACATCCGCCGAGTTCGGAAATGATGGTCAAAAAATTCTCCAGTCCCTGGAACCTTCTGGAAATGACAAATAATCGAGAAAATCCACTTTTTCACCCTGGAGGACCGTGAGTTTTGGTATTTCATTCATCAATTAGGTCAGTTCTTACGTACACTTGTTCGCCGAGTTTGATAAAGATAGTTCAAAAATTCTCCAGCCGCTGGAGCCTTCTGGAAACGACCAATAAACGGGGAAATCCACTTTTCCACCCTGGAGGACCGTGAGTTTTGGTATATCATTCATCAATTAGGTCAGATCTCACGTAAACACATCCACCGAGCTCGAAAAAAATAGTCCAAAAATTCTCCAGCCGCTGGAACGGTCTGGAAATGATAAAAAATCGAGGATATCTACTTCTGTTATGCGGATGGAATGGAATGATATCGATAAGAGTTTTTCAGGTGTGAGTCCGCGGTGAGAGAATGGTAATAGCCGCGCGGTCAGTCGAAGCAGGGGGTATGCAAAAATGATTATTGTGTTATGCCAATCAAAGGAAATGATACCAAAAAGATTTTTTCTGTTGTCAGTCCGTGGTGAGAGGACAACTACGACCCGGAATTTGAATGAGCGGGGGAATTCATGAAAATTCTCCTTACGTCTTGCCCATGGAAGCGAATTACACAATACCAGAACTCACGTTCCTCCAGGGTGAAAAAGTGAATTTTCTCGTTTATTGGTCGTTTCCAGAAGGCTCCAGCAATGGAGAATTTTTGAACTATTTTTTTCAAACTCGGCGAACAAGTTTGCGTAAGAACTGACCTAATTGATGAATGAAATATCAAAACTCACGGTCCTCCAGGGTGAAAAAGTGAATTTTCTGGTTTATTTGTCATTTCCAGAAGGTTCCAGCGGCTGGAGAGTTTTTTGACTCTTTTTTTCAAGCTCGGCGGACATGTTTACTTGAGAATTAACCTAATTGATGAAGGATATATGAAAAATCGCAGCTCTCCAGGTTGAAAAAGTGGATTTTCTCACTTCTCTACTATTTTCAGACTGTTCCAGCAACTGGAGAATTTTTCAACTATTTTACTCAATCTAACGTACGCCACCTTAGCGGTGGACGTGTTTACATAAGAATTGACCAAATCGATAAACGAAATACTAAAAATATATTTTTGGTCCATCAACATTTCCATTTCATCTCATGGAGGAGTGCGTATTTTTCACTTCGAACATTGACCATTGATTTCTCGCGGTCTATTGCGGTAGCAGTCATAGTTCACCCCGCTATTCATGGAAAAATCACAGAAATTCATTAGATATTGATTTTTTTGGGAATGTTGCATCTTACCGAGGACTATGGTACTCATGTATGTTGTAGCAGAGGGTATGGTGCTTCAAATGAATGATTTTCCCCAGGTGCTTCCCCCCCCCGATTTATTTTTTATTCGAGTTTGAAGTTTTGTTATAGCTAGAAACTAGGGAAAATATGAATAGTTTTTTTTTGACAAAAATACCATGGATGAACGTTCACATATACTAAAATGTCCTCAAGTTTCATCCCTGTGCGATCATTATTGCCTGAGATATAGCCATTTGGATTTTAGGCCTAAAAATCACTCTGCAGACCATGTGGGTGAGGGGATGGGTCCAATTTTGTGGATTTCGAGTTTTCTCATTGGGGACAACATTTTGACGGATATTTGAAACATTGTCCGACCAAGGCCATTCCCCCCCCCTTACCCGGCTAGAGCCTTTTGCCCGGGGCGTAGTATGACGTCATCAGTAACCTTCATCTAATTCAGGGATATGTATATAAGCTATATGGTATATATACTTGTATCAGGGGACGATACGGACGTACAAAAATTAGAGCATAAGATCAAGGAAAATTACGATAGCTGCATAGAGGAAGGGGACATTCAAGACCTTCAAGAAAAAAGAAGTAATCCATGTAAGATGATTGACAATAATGGATACCGCGGGTTGCCTACTGTCATTGCAAACGGGGCAACGGCAGCTAAACTTGAGAACTTTGTCCCGCCGAGTCAAATTCCACTGAATTATTTTTAGCGATTTTGAAACGGATGTAAAACGCACGAGTATTAACGTATCAGAGTATGTGTTCACTTGATATGCAATCAACTTTGATTAGATACTAACCTCCATGGACTTTTGTATTTCCGGATCGGTGAATAAATCCATAAAGTCAGACTGCGAAAAATCACCTTTTCCACCACCGGCGCCACCACCACCAGCGCTGCTTCCACGATTGCTGTTCGCCGCTTTTTCATGTTCTTCGCGAACTTTCTGCGCTTGCTTTCGTCTCTGCTTTATTTCACGATCCGTTCGCAAACGTTCATACCTGCGTTTGTGCTCTTCGAGTTTACGAACCTATAAAAAGTAAAGAATAACATCCCCATTTTACAATCGCGTAAGATGTTTTGTAAAAATTACGATACGATGACAATGTAAGTAAATGACAAACGACGATGGTCCATAACGATAACGGTGAATACTATTAAGTGGACGGTGTTCGCTCGAGAAAAGAAATATAGCGGGTAGCGACGATTGAAGGAGCGAAAATAGATAATGTACGATGCATGCATGCATACGTGTAGCTTTTATGGGCCGCCATACCAGCACATTAGTCCACCTACTCCGTGGAGAGTGAGAGAGGCTGAGCTGAAAAGCACACGGAAGCCAAGAAAAGCTAGCCGTCGAATATCGTTTAAGCGTGATGATGAACTAGAAGTCGTCTGACTCGCGTGTAGTCGAGATAATGAGTGTGCATTCTACGGTCGCACGCCGCAACGATACGTGTGTGCCCGGCTACTATGAGTGACCAAAAGTAAGTGCTGCGCCTACACACGACCTCACACGCGTTCTTATGTACGTTTTGCGGTGGTGGTTGCATTCTGTATTATGAGTGCCGGGAAAGGTTCGATTTTTATTTTGTTGCTAATTGGCGCGTTAATCAGCACCTTTTTTGGAGTAAACGCAACAGGTAATATTGCAATATATGTACACCGATATAAGATGATTTTCTTCTTTTTTTTTCTTCTTTTTCCCAATTTCCATTCTCATTCGACACTCTCACCGCTTTTTCATACTTCGAAGAATTCCAATACCGGAAAATCGGAGGGTGAATAGAATACGAACCATTCGATCTAGAATATTTCACTAGAAAAATGCGTACAATTTAATTTCCATCGACTGTAGTACAAGTAGTAGAATAGAAGTTGGCGTCAGAATCGAACATTAAATTTAAACTACATACTACGGTTATGAAAATAGAAATTTCAGTCGATAAGCGAACGTATGCCAAATCAGTTTCCAAATTCGAGTGTTCGTCGCTACATCGATCATTAATTTCACCAAAAGTAGGCTATTCGATCGTGACGTACCGTACGTCTTGATCCCTGTTTGTATAAAGAAGAAATCGGAAAATAAAAATTGCTGGTCCAAATTGTTACAACGATTATCAAAAGAATTGCGCGGACAAAAGTTTCTAAATACTTTCGCAAATTATTAAAACTGGATCGAACGACAACAAAATCAATCATTCTTGTAAAAAAGTACGATAAACGTGACCTTAAAAAAAAACAAAAGTAACATAGTGTTAAGTTGTTCTCCAAAAAAAGATCTTGAAAGAGATGTACGGTAAGGTCATGGATTACAGAAATTATAAATTTTGGAACGTTTTCTAATTAACCTTAGAAGTCGAATCGAAGTGTGACGAAGTTCACGAGGATCTATTACGTGAAAGCACGAAAGTAAGGGGGTAACATTCAAAAATACATGTGAGCTTTTCATGACACAACACGCGCGATAAAAAATCAATTTAAGGCAGCGAAATCTTTGTCGAAGTATTTCACCAACCAGGGTGTTTATCAAGTTTGAAAATAGGAGGTATTGAATTCTTGATCAAACCCTTTTTTTACGTCTTTGAATAGAAAACCCATTGAATTTCGCTGACTTATAGACACGATTATTGACCATTGGGCAACTTTCCTCACCGTAAGTCGCGTACACGATACAAAATTAGAAATGGATTCTCTTGAAACGATCTTTTTTACGCAGAAAAAAATATATTATAACTGAAAAGTTGAAAGTCAATTATCCGTTTTCGTTCCTCCTCCTCACTGTTCATCAGGTTAAATCACATTTAATATTATACTTTTATTTAATCGATCACAAAAAAAGGAAGAGTAAGGAATGTGAGTTTAATTTAAATATTTAAAAGACGTTCAAAATATGCTTCCTAAATCACGGTCATTGAAAACAATTATCGTTGCAACTTATTTACCCTGTATCAAGAGCCAATGGATCGCAATTTGTTAAAATAAAATATCAAAAGTCGATCAATAGTTTTACTTCAGCCAACAAAACAGTGTTTGATAGTAATCTTCTATCGATATCAAAAATTCGTTTCATTCAATTACCGATTTGAACGTACTTAATTTCATTCGACGTACATTGTACTCGGAAAATAATCAGCGAGACCTCTGCACAATTTGCTTTTTTTTTTTTTTTTTTTTCGTCTTCTTTCCCCCCAAAAAAATTAGACTGAATCGGCAAAGTAAGGTGAAGCTATAAGTTATATGTACGCTAAAAATACAAGACATAATCACTGCCCGCTAAATATAGAACGAGAGCTTCACGAAATATGCATATTTTAGCGTGGTTTTTATTATCTCATGTCACAATAGTTACTGTACACACAGTCTTTGTATTATACAATTTGATAATTTTTTTTCTTGTATACACGTATATCTCCTTATTTCCATCGGTTTTCTACAAATCAAAACTTGACGAGATAAATGATTAAACAGCTATGCATTCTCTATCAACCGTCTATACTTTTATTGGCTAGTACCTACAGATAGTTTTCTTGACCATGACAAATGTACGACACGACAGATATATATGTATACACATATTTTTTTAAACTTCGCCAATTTCAGTATAAGATGTCTACAAAATTTTGGCAAAACCCAAAAGTCGGTCTCAACTTCATCTTCCTTCAGCCCCTATTTAGAGAACGCACGTATTGCGGAGCATTCGGAGGAAAAAATACTAGGTCAACGTTTCCGCTATTCTACAGATCCAATCGATTTCCAAGAGATGAAATCGATTTATTAATGATTATTTTCTTATTCGTACTTTTTTCCTTGTTCTTTCCACTCTCCCTGGAACTGGTCAAGTTTCAAAATTAAATTATCAGAGTAGAAATGAACGAATGAGACCCGTCTCGAGAAAGAACCATTGGGCGTCAGAGAACCAATCAGCGGAATAGGCTTCCCCGCACCCTTACGCAGGGTGTCTACCAGAATTGAAAAATGGAAATAGTTGACATTAGTTGACCTTTTTTCGATATTTTATTTGACCCTAAAGAATATCAAACTGCCCCCCCCCCTCTCCAGACTGTAATTTCGGTATTTTTTTATTCGTTTGCAAGAATTAATATTTCAGGGTGTCCACTTTTTCTCTGAAATGAATTCCCTGACTTTTTCAGGTTTTTCCAGACCATAACCTCCACTGAAAGAGAAAAAAAAAGAAGAGGAAAAACTTCCTAGCTTGAACTTTTTTTGACGAATCTCAAAAAATTCCCTGACTTTTCCCTGACTTCCAGATTTTCCAGACAAGTGGACACCCTGTATTTAAGTGAGAAAAGTACCATTTTGAAAGTCAGAAGTTTGTTGATTATACCTTGATATTTGCATATAGGAAGACATGTGAAAAACATTCTTTACACAAAATTATGCATTTTTGTACTTTTTAGTTGACCTACGGATAGAAAAGTTGACTTTACTTGACTTAGTTGACCACGTTTCAAAAAAGTTGACTTTAATTGGCTTAGTTGACTTAGTTGACCTGGTAGACACCCTGTTACGAGTACACCTATTTCCCTGATTGGTTTCAATAGGAACCTGTTTTATAGAACGTCCGCCATGCCATCCGGCCGGCAAAGCTCGGAGCTCGAAAATTTTCTCTCTCCTATTACATACAAACCTCGGAGGGCGAAATTTTTTCAAATCTCCCTTCTATCGCATACAGCTTCATAGGTCAGCCGTGTAACGTCATAATCTACATTTTTGAGATCCCACGTACGCCAGTTCCCTGCCACTCCTGGACAATGGTCACAACAGAAGAAGAGGACAACCAAGATTTTTTTGAATAGGCTTAATTTTTGTTCCTAATTAATTTTTATAGTGAATGTGCAATGTGATGAATACATGGTAGGCACCGTAACTGTTTGTAATTATTTTTGTTCTCGCCCAATTTTTTTTATTATGATAATAAATATGGTGGGTAGGTACCATCAACTGTTCATGTAAATTTCATGCACACAATATTAAAGTATAAAAAATTAAGAAGTTGATCAACATAGATTGACTGTCCCCCTGGATGAGAATCATATAATGAATTTTGTAGATATTACATTATTGCAAAATCAACTCAAATTGGGAGAATCAATTCGTTTTTTAATTTTACGGTCATCCACTATGAAGTCGCTTTCTATACCTCGAGAATGACTATTTAGCCGAAAGCGCTCTTTAAAAAAAAAAAAAAAAAATTCATTGCGGTCCTTGTATTTGTTTCTTTCCTCCTTGTGAGTATTATTTCTTCAAATTGGGATTTAGCAATAAAAAAAAAAAACAAAAAATCTTTTCAGGTTTTTATTTGAAAAATTTATTTCTGGACTAGTGATTGCGATGTTACAAAATATAGAATGACTCTCATTTTCATGAAAAAATGTTTTCTTCTCGAAAAAATTGTTTGTCCCGAAAAAAACATATATTTTTTTGTGAAAAATATGATTTGAAATTATACATCAGAATAAATGTCAAATTTAGATTCAGTGGTCCACAAAATGAAAAAATGATTGTTTCATAGAATTTCACAACAAAACATGTTTTTTAATTGAAAATATTTGAAAAACATGTTTGTTACAGTTCGGTAGCAAAATTTTTACCAAATTAAAATTCAAATTATCCAATAGGTATACAAGAATAAAATACTAAAATTTTCACAAGAAAAACAAAAAACATGGTTTTTGCTCAAAAAAACGTGTTTCTTTTTGTATGAAAAACATCTTCGTTATAGTTTGGTAGCAAAGATTTTGCCAAATTAGGATTCAGTGATCCAGTACATAAGAAAAATACTTACATTTCCCCCCAAAAAAACAAAAAAATATATTTTCCTTAAAAAAACATGTTTTTTTTTGGTGAAAAACATGTCTGCTACGGTTTGGTAGCAGAATTTCTGCCCAATTTCGAATCAATGATCCAAAACATGACTAAAATAATAACATTTTCACAAAAAAAATTGAAAAAAAAAAAAACATTTTTTCCTTGAAAAAAACATGTTTTTTTGATGAAAAACATGTAAACTGCTACCGTATTCAGATTCTGCGACAAAAGTTATTTCTAGACCAGTATGTGACGTCACAAAAGTGTGTAGTCTAAGGTTTGGAACAAGGGTGTTGAGTTCAAGTTCAAGTCGTAACTAAGCCGAAAAATGATCGACTCAAAGAAATGAAGTCAGTCAGTCCGTAAATCCAATGTACATACATAATTCTAATGGGTGACAATATTATGTGTTGTACCGGATAAAATAGCTTCAAAGTAAACTTTGAGTTATCCTTGAGCGAAATCTAGGTGTTCTGACCCTAGATTTTGATCGGTCAGCTACGATGATATTTTCTGAATAATGTTAAGAATACCCTTTCTGTTGATTTTCTGTCATTAAGTAGTTCTAAAACTATACAGATCCTCATGGATATACACTGTTTCTCTTAAAATTGTAAAAAATCAGAAATCAACAAAGAAAGCTGAAATTTGGTGCAAACATTCAGTTATTGTTCAGGAAAATTTATCTTTCTAAGTAAATTTCTCAATTTTTCATAATATTCAACAAATTCAGCAATACTGGGCGTATGTAATCTGCACACACTTTTGAAAATTGTATGAAATGTTTTGAGTAATCTGGACACAGTGTATTTTGCACACACCGAAATAAAACAATTAAATTATTTCATTACTGAGTTAAAACCTGTATGAATGTGATACAAGTCATCATGAATTTGAAGAAATTAGGATGCACACAGACACGTAACACCCTAATTTCTTCAATTTAAAACATGCGCTTCTTATTTATTACACTCTCAGATGGTAGTTTATTTACTTTCAATGGTTCATCACTTCCTTCAGTACAATAGTGAGTGTTACAGTGATTCAGTGCAGCGCAATTAAAAATGTCATTGAATTTTGTTCCGAGTAGTCGTGGAGAAAAAATGCTGCTTGTGGTCAGTAATGATACTTACTACAAGTTTTTGCACATCGGTACATTTTGTTACTTGGCGGTGCACTGTCAGTGGGCCCACAGCAACCGTCCTCATTCCTTCTGGCGAGCCACCTCAAGAACGCGGTGTACACAAACATAATACCAATACGGAGAAGTTGGATCGTAAAAAAGTGAACCAGGCTTGCAAGAGAAAAGCAAGAGATTATCTCTGTGAACGATCTGCAAAAATAATGCGGACAGTGCTTTTGGAGCATCTTCCTCCTGCATTTAATAATAATGATAAGGAGCTTGTGCGACGGAACATGTATAATGCTAGACAGAAAATACGTCCATTCAAGAAGCCGCGCAGTACCGCGACGGTCCACTCTGTTCTCAGCGAAATTATACTCGATTTACTTCGATGTTTGTAAAATACACTGTGTGCAGTATATTCAACCAAAAATGTGTGTGCAAATTGTAGTGTGTGTAGATTACCAACTCCCGCAATGGGCACTATAATACCCATGGTAATGTAGTGCTACTAGCGGGGTGTGGAAAGATACGCTGAACAGAGCTCGAGATCGTTGCAACCAACTAGGTATCATGCTACAAAAGAAACAATTTTCATGTAGTATCCATACCTTTATAACGTACAACGCAAAAAGCAAAAAATGTACAACGCTCAGTTAGAGGCTAAAAGTACGTTAGGAGAGCGTTGAACTAGGGTGGTCCTGTAATACTATTGGCGAGGGCTAAACTGAGCGAGGTGGGTTCAGGCGGACAGATTAGGCTAAACTAAGCTGATCATGAAACCTATTATGAGTCTGAGAAATACTGTTGGATGTGTATTCAGCCTATCGGTTGTTAACAGGGAACCTGTTTTATCGTGGTGTTTCTCGGAAGAAGAGTCCGCCGTCCTGCAAAGCTCAGAGCTCGACAATTTCAACAGGGAACCTGTTTTATGGGAAGGTTCCCGGAAAAAACGTCAGTCATCCACCGTATGGCTGTCCGGCAAAGCTCAGAGCTCAAAAATATTCCAGTCCCTCTCCTATCACAGATAGCTCGGTGGTTGGAGTATATAGCCCGGAAGACAGCCCCTTTGAGTAACTAGATATGCAATGCTTCTTATATCAATTAACTTAGCCTCTTGAATGAGCCAGATAAACTAGGCTTTAAACACCATAAGACTTAGAACGTCCTTCCAAGGTATTCCAAGTCCAGCTTCGAAATCCGGGCCTGTGACGTCACAATTTGATGACGTCATAGATCTGGTACGTCAACATTTTTCAGATCCCATGTGCCCCATAAAAGAGGTTCCCTGCCACCTTTCGTTAACCCGTGAGTTTTTTGGGTAATCAATTCACTTCAGAAATGTACATCCATATTAATAGAGACATGTTTTAAGGCTAAGAGGGATGACGTCAAGAAAGTGTTCACGTCTTAAGCATGAATATAATATCAATATGAAATGCTGGATAGTAAATGATAATAAAGAGCAAGGGATACAGAATGCAAGCGAGACATATCTAATATAGTAATATATAAAGCGGAAATTTTGTCTGTATGTTTGTCTGTTTGTCCTTTTATAACTCGAGAACCGCTGTACCTATCGACTTGAAATCTTCGCCACATATTCGTATTATTCCAGAATAAATTTTAAATCATAAATGAAAATTTTAGCTCCCATAGAAAAAAAGTTCTTATTAAAAATTCTGTGCCCTCGCTGTACGCGTCACTTGACGTGATTCGATTCACCAAAGTAGGGTAACTACCAACTACACGCAACTGTCTACTGTATTTCTCTCCTACCCTCACATCCTGTATTTTTGAGAACCGGATTTTGGTGCTACCTTCTAAATTGCAGCACGTTAGAGGTGTGTTCTTTTTATTTTCTTAGGGCCAGTTTTACCAAGGACGCTTAAAGTCACGTGACAGGTTAAGCTCCGATTTAGCCAATAAAGCGCCCGATTTTGGCGACTCAAGCTAGAATTAGCACTAAATCGACGATTAGCACTTTGGTAAAACTGACCCTTAACGTTACCGGAAGTAGGAAAATCTTGGAATGTTTGTCTCACTGTCTGTAGGAACGCGACTGTGACAACGACTCTGTTATTTGAACGCTTTTACCTATTGACGTGTAGTATTTTTTGAAAGTCTCATTTTTATTCGGGTAAAGTTCTAAATAAATTTCAACGTTTTGACTCCTAGTAATGAGCGAAGAACTGGTAAAAAACGATAAATTCCGACGTGGTAAAACTGCTTCTCACTGTACACGTTGTTCCAAATGTTTTAACGCGTTAAACCTCGCAGTTCTAAAAATTCAATTATTGTAATACCTAACTCGAATTTTACTCATCTTTATGAAAAATTGTAGAAAACAACAATTTTAGCCCCTATAATTTCCTCTCGAATGAGTCTAATTTCAGATTTACAGGAGGAAATTTGGGAACTATTTCAACATCATTGTGTTCACACAGAG
Source organism: Aspidiotus rigidus (assembly GCA_035079385.1). Lineage (NCBI taxonomy): Eukaryota > Metazoa > Arthropoda > Insecta > Hemiptera > Diaspididae > Aspidiotus > Aspidiotus rigidus. The sequence goes on from JAVHKY010000037.1 coordinate 3,938,187, forward strand.
AGACCATTTAAACCGGTTGCTCTGGATGAATCTATAGGGAGTATTCAAGTTTTATGTATTTTTATATTGTAATTTACTTGCAATGAATCCAATTTTCGATTTCAAAATGAGATGTTTATGTAAAATAATTTCTTGAAAATTCGCTCTTCTCTTGAGATATGAATAACTCATCAGGCTAATATTGTCGTCAGACTTTGAAACCCCCTAATGAAAGGTGCTGGGTTCGAGAGATAAATGTAAAAGGTACATCTGTTTCTCATACAAAAAACGACCAAGTGCGTCTCATGTGTGCATGCAGACTGAGGTAATGCGTTAGGGGTATGGCTGGTTTTGAACAGCGAACCTATTTAATGGAGGGGAGGGGGTAAATTGAAAGAAAATGATGGGCGTTGGTCGCCCTGGCAAAACGTGGGACGCAGAAAAATGTCGACCACCAAGTAATATATGATAGAAGTGGGACATAAAAATTTCAAATATCGAGTTCGACCTCGGAGCTATAGGAGTGGGATTTGGAAAAATTTCGACATGGGAGAGAGACTTGAAAAATTTTGAGTATTGAGCTGTATCTGACAAAGTGGGGAGACTTGGAGAAATATAGACTTTCGAGTTCAAACTCCCAAGGTGAGAAATAAAGTTTAATCTTTATTTAGAAAAAGTATAAACAAAGAAACACCGCTGGTCTCGATTAACACAGTTAATGAAGGCAATATCCTGAGCAGTTGATGAAATAAGCTGCGAGTCATCAGTTATCGTCGTCAGAGTTTGAAACTACCTAAAAAAAGGTACCGGGTTTGAGAAAGAATTATGAAAATTACACCTGGTTTCTCATATATAGGGAACGACTGAGTACGTCTCATGCCTCTATACAGACTGATGTGATGCTTCAGGGGTATGGCAGGCTTCTTACCTCGTATCCATCCACTTCCTTAATCATTGCGACTGGTAAAATATTGATGAATTGTTCCGTTTTTTGCTGAATACAGCCTTTACCTGTCAAGTTAGCTCTTACCAAAATATCTACTCAACACACAGCTGCGTGCCGCCAACCGCTAGTTATCAATAATCTGACAAGTATGATTTTTCAATAGAGAGGAATTTATACCAAGCATTATTCATTAAAGTTGAAGTTGTTGTACCGAATATTCTTCAGTAAATTTCACATTAAGAAATTATTTTTACAAAAATGGAGTTGAGTTCAATAAATGAAAGTGGAAATCATGAGGCAATGAAGAACGCACAAATTTCTGTCACCTACGAGGTAGCGTACACGATGATCAATTACCATCATGGCAGAAGGGAAACTCCAATCAAGTACCATTAAATTGGCTTTATCAATCGAAATTTGAATGAAATACACATTGTTAATGGCGAAATATATTGTTAATTTGGGCCAAACAGCGCTAGTATCGCGTACAACGAAAACGGGACAATTGATGGACGATGTCGGAGATGAACAAAAGGTTTCCTTGAATCGATTTGTTATTTGAATCAGTTTTTAATGAGACGATATGATTTGTAGAAAATTTTACACGTTCCGAATCTTGTTCTCCTAATCTTCCTCCTAAATCGCTTTGTTTTCAAGTTATTTTTAGATCAAATAATGAACGTTCACATGGGAAGTTTTCCCCAACCCCATTTTTAATTTTGTTGATTCTAACGTTCCCAGCGGATGCCCCCCTCCCACCCTTACAAGACAACTTGAACCCGCCATCTGCTGCAAACGACAGAAGAGATTTGCGCACGACCAACATTTTTACACCTCTTATGGAGTCATAAGGCGTGGTCTTGGGACTGAACTTTTTAGCTTACTGTACAATACTATGGATTCTGGAGGCTAATGTCTTCCACAAGAAGATAAAATAAGCTATTCAGTTAGCCTAGTCCTCGTATTAGTACATAACAGGCCAAGGAAATCCCGTCTATCTGATGACGTCATACGGTGGGTAATTCGTAACGTCTTCGAAGTTCCTTTCGGCACAAAAATATACTTTATCTGCGATTAGCCATAGACGTGAAAAAAGAACTCGAAAAAATGTTGTCTTGTAAGTATACAGAAGGTAGAATAAAGAAGGATGCAGTCACGTCACGTGATTATATCATTCAGACAAGACCGATTTAATGTTGACGGGGCAACACATCTAGAGGTATAGTAATGTACGAGACAAATTAAACGTGTGCGAACGATGAAGAAGGAGGTTCAGAATGGATGACATTATCGACAGAAGAATCATTATAAAACTTGAAAATAGATGGATTCGTGAAGACAAAGCGACTGTCATTCAAGAGAGATTCGTTAGAAACGGAATAAGGCGTAACAATTTCGACTTCCTGTAGACGATTTAAAAGACGGCCATTGGTGGCTCTATGGATCAATTTAAACTTGATACGATTAAAATCGTGGCCGCTTTCGATACAGTGTTTAGCGAGAGCAAACTTTCAGGAATTAGGCGGCGGGGAGCATTACGATGGTCAATAGAACGATCTTTGAGAGCCCTGTAGAAAGGGGAGCAGCCAAGAAAGGTGCAACGTGTTCGATAGACTCCGCAACAATCCTCGGGGTGGGGTTCATCCTTAACAGAGATTAGATAGCCTGAAGTAAGGATCGAATAAAAGGCGCACCGGTAATCGTAAGTTTCAAGCGCTTTGGCTATTTTATAAGATTGCTGGCCTAAGGAAGGAAAGCGAATCCAACGCTGATGACGGGGAAGATCAGCTTGTAATGAGGAATGATTAGAAGACATGGCTCGTTGAAGAGATTTACGAGAGATGAGTTTATCAATGTTGTGAGGAAGATTATTGAGACGAGCGAGGTGAGTGATATGCGCTCTTTCAATATGAAAATTATGCGGAGAAGAGGAGTAGCGAGGAGGTGGTGAATGAAGGCTAGCGAGGCAGCGGATCTGTGAGAATGATGATGAAGAGATGAGCCATTGATGAGGACGCCAGTGTTGGAAGGTTTCCGATAAATAGCGAAATGAGGATCGAGAAGATTGGTTTCAAGATGAAGAAGGATGGTCGTATCAAGGAAGTTGGTGGAGGTGCCTCCCATTTCGACAGTAGGATGAATAAAGTTGAGGAAGGCGAGGAGAGATTTAAGCTCAGGAATGAAACCATTTCAAATACAAAGAATGTCGTCCACGTATCTCCACTAAGTGTGGATGTGAGGTTGAGGAAGAAGAGAGTTAGTGAGCAGAGTAGATTCAAAAGGTAGTACAAGTGAGACGCAGGTTATCGAAGGGAATTTAGATATTTTTATGATCTTAGATTTAAGCTGCAGGCTTCAAAATTTTCTGACAACATTCTGAAAAATTTAAGCTAACACTACCGAAGCTCATTGAAGTTCAAGAGATGAGGTTAGAAGTCCAACTCTGTTATCATAATTATGAAATCAGTGAGTGCCGACACCAGCATTCAACTCTCACAAATAAAATGCTTCAGTTTCAATACGCACAAATGTAACTCTGTAATTAGAGTTTGTATAATTCGCTCTCCAAATTTCAACAGAATATCTCTCAATGGCTTTTTATACGTATATTATCAATATAGACCCTCAATTTATTTTCGCGAATCAAAACTTGTTCAAGTTTTTCATCTAAACGAGAGATGAAAGGGAGATATATTGGCTATAAGTACCCTTGGGTAATGAGTATATCTAAAGCTAATGAAATTGACTTCCTACGGACGCTCAGTGTCAGTAAGTTGAGAGTATGTTGGTGTTTTACCCTACATTAGAGATAGAAAAAGAGAGATTCAGCCAAGTTCTAACATGACTCCAATAATTAGCTAATGGCTCGATTTTTAGATCGAAATTGCTAGTTTAGGTTTCAGCAATAAGAGGAACGTACCCAAACTACGCGACCATTGTGGGGAAGTTGTCAAAATACTACGCCAGGTCACTGTGGGGGGTGAGGTTTTAGGGTTTGGTCACGTGGTTTAATTGTCTGGAAAATTCTGTAAAATCAAATTTCTTTAAAATCTTGTAAATAGAAAACGTATTTTTTCCTGAATAGAGCCTTCGAAATCCTGTTGACATGTCCGAAATTGACTTTGGGCGACCACGTCAAGGACGCGTCGGTATTCACCGCCATACTCGGAGTAAGAGTGATGCCGCGGGACTTTGAAATATTTTCATACTTCATGGCAGGGATGTCCAGCTAAAGCCAGCCAAACGTAAGCCAAAAGCTTAAGCCAATGTTGTGACCGTTTTTGCGGAAGCTAAAAGTCAGCTAATGAAATGCGCCCTGTTTGGCTGTCAGCCCAAAGTCAGACAATCATCAAAAAATTAGATATCGGCTTTGGAACGATATAAACCGGCTCCGGAACGATAAATGAATGAGCTATTAGCCAATGGTAAGTCAGCCAATGAAATCGAGAACCATGTTCAAGTCAATGATGATTGGCTGGACATCCCTGCTTCTTGGACTTATAAAATTTTTCATTTTCAATTCTCGGACTTTCAAATAGTTTCAACTGTTGGACTTGTAAAATTTCTCATTTTTGATTGTCTCCCACAGTTGAAAATATTACAAAGTCTGACAATCGAAAATGAAAAATTTTATAAGTCCAAGAAGTATGAAAATATTTCAAAGTCCAACAATTGGAAAATAATTCTATTCTAAGTCCAAAAGTTGAACATATGTCAAAGTCCAACAGCTGAAAATATTTCCAAGTCCAAGAATTGAAATTGAAAAATTTTACAAGTCCAAGAAGTACGAATATTTCAAAGTCCCGCGGCATCACTCTTACTCCGAGTATGGCAGTAAATACTGACGCGTAGGACGCGGGCACGAGCTACATTCGTCGGAAATGTATCCTAAACGTAACTTCGCGAGGAGGGGGGTTTCCAGTATATACTACGGATGATCACGACAGAGGGAGGGGGTAATAAGTCAATAAAAATGGATCACGTAGTTTGGGAACGTTCCCTTAGCGGACAATTTCTACTGAAGAGATATACTTTACTCTTCGGAGAATGCAACTCTGAATTCGACTTACCCCTTCTAAAAGAAAGAATTAAATTTCTACAGCTTGTCTTTGTAAGAACTTCTCAGATTTTGGACGCTTTTCCATTATTTCTGGACATTGGCGATCTCAAAAACTTGATATATACATTCATCTTGTCACCCCACGAGTCCAACGCATGGCACGATATTAATATTATGTAATTTTCAAGTGCATAAGAGCATGCAAATAGATACGTAAAACGTTGAACATGACGTCTCGTTTTCTCGTTTCAGAATTTTCGCTCCTCTTCCCTCCCACGACGCGTAAGATATTTGTCGTGATTCATTATCAGAACACGAGGGTGAGAAATTTTGAAATTTAGAGCTTGCTGTCTAAGAGAGGGCTTTTTGATCTTGAAAAAAGTACAACACTGTTCATATTAACTAGCAGATTTGCTCAACTGACTTTTTTTTTCTCACAAATTCGTCGAATTTCAAATTTCTCCTCATCATTTCTGTTTCTCCTGAATTATTTACTGAGAATGTAAATATATTTTAGAATTTTCAATATTCGAACGTTACGAACTGGCGTTCATTTCTCAAACTAAAAACTAGTAGATTACATTCCAACACAATCGTAAGGTCTCTCATTATTTAAAAGTAACGCATAAATATCGTTCGTCTTCTGTTATAGAAAACGACAAAGACGAATTGTGGGCAAAAACTTTGCCACAAGTATCACCATCCGAAAACGAATGCCGACCCTACATTGAGAAAGCTATTAAGAAATTGACAAACGACGGCTCGACAGGTGGGTATCAATCATACCACAATCTTTTCCCCCCAAATCAACTTCGAAGTATGCGTATGTGCGATTCACTCGAGGATGACTTCAAAATCACACTTTTTCGAACATATTTGCTCATAAGCCATACAGCCATTTGCACCGAACAATTATCTTGAATCATGAACCGTTTTGAATTGTAACACACAACTAGCTTTTTTTTTATCATACACATTGCAAAACCTAAACCTTTTAGACGTTTTAGGTGATCAGAGAATAGAATTAACTTTAGATACCGCATTAACGGAGCCAGGGTTACAAATATGACGCGTACCTTGCACACACAAAAAAGTAGTTACGCTTTCAAAGAAAGAACACAAAATGATCAGTCTTGTACTAAAACGTAGTGTTTCATATTTTCTTCAGTCGAGTTCCCCTAATTATTCACGCTTTTGTATTTATTTTTTAGACGGAGATTTAGATCACAATGTTGCTTCAACGGACAAAAATCAAGATGAGGGACCTGATACTTCGTCGGATGCTGAAGATCTACCAAACGATATTGCTGATAAGACTGATCAACAGAGTGAAGAAGTACGTCCACAGTACAACTCACTTTTATTCGAATTATTTGTTCATTGAAATTCATCGAGTGCGGAAGAAAAATCCGTTTAACTCCATACGACCTACATAATGAATGCAAAACCAAAAATTCATTGCGCGCCGCGCCTGGCAAAATGACAACATTCACATCACAAATATAAAAACAAACAAAATAATATGAGGTCTGCTCAAAGTGTATATATATACGGTGACGCCTACGATACTAAGAAGAACACGTCATTTCGAAATTCAGTATTATTAGAGCAATAGTAACAACCAGTGGCATGACTTTGTTCTAGCCGACCTTGAAACATTTTCTAGGTGGCACGTGACCCCCTCGATAGGTTGACCGTGACGACCGGTAATGATCGCGGAAATCGTGCGAAAATTTATCTATAATTTTTCTTCTTCAACAGGAGAAAACTGATTCATCAGAAGAAACAGAGACGCCATTAGTGGAGGTTTCAGAAGTGACCGACGACGGAGAGGAAATTCCAGTTCTCGATAAAGAAGACGACAAAGAAGAGAAATCGACCGAAGAAGCGAATTCGAACGAAAATGAGGGAAGCGAAGAAAATGAAAGCGATTTAATTGACGACAGCGAAACAGCGAAGAAGACGAATACTAAAATCGACGATGAAAAAAAGAGCGACGATAAAGAAGATAAAAAATCATCAAATGAACCAGGTAAGAAAAGATTGAGGAAAACACACGACTAAAAATGTCTTTAACAAAATAAAATGAGCATTTTTCACTTCACCAGAACCACGAAGTACCACGAAAGTTGCGTCAAGCAATGAAAAGGACAATTCGGAAGAGAATGATGACGATACCAGCACAGAGAATGATGGAAACGATGAGAACGGTGTTCCGGACGATGAAAGAGATGAAGATGAGGATGATAACAATGACAACGATGATACCATGCCCGAAGAGGAATTAGCTAAAGTATATTCATAATATTTCTAGATCAAAAAAATAACTTTAATTGCTGTTTCTTTCCAATAATTGTTGTTTTTTTTTTTTTCTTTAGGGTCGGACGTTACCCAAGAAATTAAAAAGTAGAGACCACATTGAACGAATATTACACTTAGAAAAGGAAGAGAGTGTACAGACGGAAAAAACGAAAAAACTCACAGATACGACATTGAAAGAACTGAAAAAATTATACGATAACGCGATAAAACCTATGGAAACGTTGTACAAATACCGCGATCTGAGCAATCGCCATTTTGGAGGTAGGTATTAAAATTTTCCACGACGTTTCATCTGTCAATTTTTTGTAATACGTATATTTCATTCATCGAATAATACCCAATATAATTTAATCCATCATAAAAAAATACTTATCTAAATCATTGACCGCTATACAAAATGAATGAAAATTGAAAAATTACTTCACTTTTATTCTAGGAGCGGGAGGAGGACGTATCCTCTCCTTTCTCCTTCTATTAATTGTCATGAACTGAACACACATACTTAGGTACAAGATTTTGCCGTTTTTTCATACAGAAAAATCACGTACATATTACTGGTCCAGGCATGACATCAAAATTTCATATTTTGTACACGCGCTTGAGCATAAAAGGGTATATCTAATCCTCATTCAAAGGGAAGAATCTAAAGAATTCTTGAAAATATCGATTCCATATTTCAGATCCAGAAATATTTTCTAAGCCTTTGGTCTTGTTCATGGGACCCTGGAGCGGTGGAAAATCTTCGATTATAAATTATTTATTAGATAATGAATTCTCTGATACGGCACTGAGAACAGGTAATCGGAAGACGCACGTTCAATTCTTGTAATTAACATTCCTTAGCTGACGATTTTCATTTTCCGTACAGGTGCCGAACCTTCTCCCGCGTATTTCAATATTCTAACGCACAATGAAAATGAAACTGTACTGGATGGTACACAATTGGCAGCAGATTGGACATTTTCCGGGTTACAGAAATTCGGGCAAGCTCTATTAGACAGACTAAAAGGTGTACAAATGCCACATCCTCTTTTAGAAAAGGTAAAGTGAAATAGCGCACTCGTGCTATTTAAATGATATCGTAGCATATACTAACAAAAAATTCTAAAATATGCAGGTGAACATTGTCGAGATTCCGGGAATATTAGAGATAAGAAAACAAGTTGAACGAGTTTTTCCATTCAATGATGCTTGTCAGTGGTTCATAGATCGCGCAGACATCATATTTCTAGTCTATGATCCATCGAAATTGGATGTAGGTCCAGAAACTGAAGCCATTCTTGATCAATTGAAAGGACGAGAATATCAAGTAAACCGAGAATACAATATAACTAATTACACAATTTAATTTGCGTAATTTTTTCACAAAGTTTCTCCTTATCTGCTCAGACTCGAATAGTATTGAATAAAGCTGATCAGATTCGCGCAGAGGAACTGATGCGGGTACAAGGGACGCTTATTTGGAACATAAGTCCATTGATGTCCAGCATCGAACCACCGATCATGTATTCAACATCACTGTGGTCATTACCATATAACAAGAACGCGCCGGCGAAATTATTACACGCCCAAGAATTGGAGTTTCTCAAAGATCTGCGAACGGCGATTGATAGACGCGTAGAAAATAAAATTTCAAGTGCACGAAGATTTGCAGTACGTACCCAAAAAACGGGACATAATTCAAATGAATAGGTAGTATTGTACAATGTAAAATTCGATAAAATCATTCTAGGTACGTGTACGGAATCACGCCAAAATGGTCGATTGTTATCTCACAACGTATTACAACCACAAATCATTCTTTGGAAACAAAAAGAAGATCAGCGACGACATAATCGAACATCCACAAAACTATCACATTTACGAAGGCCTCAGCACATTGACAAATATTTCACGATATGATTTACCAGATCCGGATGTTTACAAAGATTTTTTCAGACTGCATCCTGTATACGGATTCCAGAAATTGTCGGATACGTGCACCTATTTCAGAGGTTGCCCAATAAATAGGTTAGACATTGCTATAGCTTATGATTTACCTGAATTAGTGGGTAAATATAAGAAGCAATTAGAAAGCATTCATGTCGACACTGATACAGTACCGAATAAGACCAAAACTTGAACAAGTTCATCAAATTGTGATATCTTTTATCAAAAATTATGTACATAGAGGTCGTTTTAATCGAATTATACTTTCAGTAAGTTTAGATTAGTTAGAAATCCAGTTCCATACTAGTTGCATAGCCCTTCTTTTATTTTTATTTATTACACAAGTTAATTAAGTTCATATTTATTTAAGCTTCAATTTATTATCAATTTTTTTTCGTTTTGTTTATCGATAAGGAAGTCATTCGAATATTGTGATAGAATTAAATGGGCGCAAGACTTTGATAAAAGTGACGTCTTACTCATGCAGGGTGTAATTGTCTTAGACGAAATGTTCATAAAACCAAATCGAACTGTTCGCATAAATAACAATTTCTAGAAGAACAGTACTCGCCAAAAACCAGAACCTCGAGTGATTATCCCTTTCACATCAAATAACATTCATCGCTACTACAGTTCTTATAAATTGAGAAACGAAAATATTTGCTTATGGCTCAAAACATTCCTAATTAATCAAAGATCTAGAGATATGACGCAAGAGAGAATGAGGATTGAGAAAATATATATGTATACTCGTATTAGCGAACGCACTTGATAAATTCACTTAAATAGGACAAAACTAGGCATCGGCCGGGACCAGAAATACCGATTCTGTAGTATAACCCTTACAGCATACGGCAGATGATTATGAATGAAATGCACAACCTTCTCATTGACAAAGCTGTGTCAAGAAGGCTAACCGACAAGTTGAGATACAATACTGGAAAGGGAAGCAGGAACAATATTGGTAAGCCGATGAAGATTGGTCGCTGTGCTGAATCTCATTAAAAACGAGGTGGATTCAGAAGAAGGCATTGCCATCGAAAAAATACGTGATATTAACAGTAATGATAGGAACGTAACCTCAACCATACTCCACCTCACGCTTATGGTCAAATTTTTACCTTCACACACGCGATTCCGTTCCTTTACCACTGAAACAGTCGCAATCTCTCTTCCGCAACATCATTCGGGCCTCTCCATCATAATAACAATTAAAATCTGTTCAGTCGCGGAAAAAATTTTTTGGAGAAAATCTCGTCCGGTGAGAGTACTTTTGTACCACATGACGCACATGTTTTCAATTTCCTGTCTTATCGAACTTGGTATTAATCATTTCATGCATAATTTTAGATATTTCACGGAAGAGTTATTCCGATTATACAATTTTAACACGTATTTCATGACTCACTTAAAGATGAATACAACAAAAACTTACGTTTGGTGTAATTTCTTTCAACCATTCGTCAACCTGTTCGTCGAAATCAATTTTCGACGCGCTTCTTAGATCTTGAGCGGCTTCTAACCAATGTCCCAGAAGACGATGAGCACGCCCACGGAATTTGTAAGCAGCTGCATTATCCGGGTTGACAGTCAGAGCGTTTGTACAATCTCTTATACAAGCATTGGGTTTCCCTAATTGTAAATAACACTGGCCTCGTTTTGCATACAGTAATGACATTCCTGGGGGAAAAAAAATAGGTTAGATCATGAAAGCAATCGGCCGGTTTACTCACGAGAGAAAGGCGTTGAACGGACCGGGGTTCAATTTTATAGCTTCGGTAAAGATTTTGACCGCCTCCTCGTATTGACCATCATTATAAAGCGAAATTCCTTCTCTTTTTTTCTCATTTGCTTTCTCAGCGGTTTCATCGTCAATTTCAACATTCAGAGAGGAGGTCACGTCATCACCATCAGAAATATGATCAGGATTGTCTTTTGAAAAAAAAATTAAGTAAGTTTTCTAACATCCATAATATATTCCATCAAATTTCATATTATGAACGAAGACTGATACCTATAACGCCAGTGTTGTCTAATTCTACGTCACTTTCTTCGATCTCTTCGGAATCAGATTCTGATGCATGAACAGGATCTGGTTTTGGAAAGTTAGTTTTTGGAGAATCGGTTTTTTCTGGTTTACTAGCTACTGGTGGGATAATAGCGTGAAAATATTCCATAAATTCTTTGAAGAAAGACAATTCTGGACGATGAAGAATATCTGGTTTCGATTTCACATGATGCAAAAATGATTTCAATAACGAAAGACTTTCGGAGGAAAGAAGATCATCTACGTTGAAAAGCTGACGAAACAATAAAGAAATATTAAGAATGAGAAAAATACAAAAATAATAGAAGAACCGGCTGTCATGCAGTTGTAGTTCGAGAGTCGTATTCAAATACCATGATGATACGCTCCATATTATGTAAATAATCCTCATGAAACTCACTTTATCCATGTTCCGAAATTGCGATGTCCAATTCTATAAAGAGCACCTTTATAATTGTAATTCAGTCCAACTTACAGCACTAAAAAGAAAATAACGAATACCGATAGAATAACAAGTACAAGCAAGAAAGATTTTAGATTTTTATGTATTATATTATCCTAACATGACCAGCGAAATGCAAAAAACATCACGTGATTGGAGGACGTCATGTTCGATCCGAGTAAGTTGATGTTGAGTGCCGTGCCACGTGCGGTACGTAGAGGACGGCATGATGGGTCTAAAGTCTGTTTCATATAAGAATTACAATTTGCAACCCACAATACACATTTAAAATCATTGACGTTGCGTCCATGGAGGGGAAAGGAAGAGTTCGATGCTTTTTATCACAGTTGCGCCGTGACGAAATTGTAATTCTTATATGAAACAGACTTTAGAAAATTTTCGAGTTTCACCACTCACCAGGTTCGCTAATATCTCATTGACTATGATGGACTTCCACTCGAAATCTTTTAATTCAGTCAGGTATAATATTTTCTTACTTTCAGTGGCCAGTTCGATGTTTTCTGAATTCAATAAAAATAATATAATGACGATAGTCCCGGAAACGAAGAAAAGAGCGAAAAGCTGTGGGAATCAATTCTTTCTCCTCTCTCTCACAGTCACACCAGATCACGTTTTATGAACAAGGCACGTTCCAGCCACATTCAGCCTTTCGGGAGGTTTGTTATCTCACCGGCGGTCAAATCGTGAAGATGATAGTGAATGGTTTCTTTTTGAAGCTACATACTCGCATTTTTCTTATACTTCTTGGAGCTTTCTGACCCATAGTGAATGGATCCTCCTGGAACTCATCCTGATCGTCACGATTTTGTGCATACGCCTGAATGTACCGTACTTTGGAAAGGACTTGTTACCTGTCTCGAAGAATCCGTAAGGATGAGTGAACATTGTTAAAATTTTTCATGTAATGCTTCCTCGCATACGTAATTTGTTTTGATTTTCATCTTTTTAGAATTGGCTGCAACGCTATTTTCTGTATCGATGCGAATATTACCAACTTGCCTTAGAAAAGTGTTACAGGAGAGAGGTCAGTGGTAAAGAAGATTATGTAGATGTCATCATTATTTTGTAGTATTCATTCTTCGTACTTACCTACTTTCAGAGGTACTTGAAGAAAATTAAAAACTATCGAGAAGCTGATAAAGCGCGTGCAAAAACGGTCAAGAAATTAGCAGCAGAAAGTTCGTAATGGATTCCGAAAACATGTGTTCTCCGAGTATCGAAGACACTATTGATTTTGAGGAACACAAAAATTATATCGATCGATATTTTACTCCTAAATTTCAGGTTGATTTGGGAAAAAATCAGAATGACCTAAGTGTACTTATTCATTCAAATAGACTGTGTTTGATTACGTTGGCTCCTTCTCACCCTATCGTCAAAAGTAATGTGAAAATTAAAAATATCGACTTCCAAGTTTCCAAAAATGTGAACAGACTTGACAATAAAACTTCTGGTAAACGCAAACGTAATGCACAAATTCTGACGAAATCAGCGCCCATTTGCTTTATCGAAGGTGAAAATGATGTTCAGTATGCCATTACTTCTCCCATTCCCGGAAAATTGATCGAAATTAATGAGAAATTGTCGACGAATCCAGAAGTATTGCAATACGACTATAATCGAAATTATTTCAGAGAAAGCTATATTGCTGTTATCATACCAAAGCACGATATACCAATGGACGTAGCGACCAAAGATCTTCTCTCTTTGGAAGATTATGAAGAAGAAATGAATGATAGAGCTGCTCGACTATTAATTCACTGACATGTACGGCAAATTAGAAAGACAGTAGGGAGTAGATTTTCTTTTGTTATTTTTTTTTTGTCATTTGTATTTTACGTAAATATAATCTAGTAAATGCGCAAATTTCTTTATTGTTTACGCTGACGACAGTTCAATGTTATACATCTCACAAAAAAAAAAACAGTAGTCTTTTATTGAAACAAAAATTGATTAAATTTTGCTTTCATGAGATCAACAATGGACCTAAACGTAGCACAGAAAATGACTCCATTTTTGAGGGATAAAAACACTCACGAGTCGGTAACTAAATTTTGACTAGCATTATCTTTCGATTCATCGGTCGTTTTCGACTTCAAGAGGTTACCAAAAATTATACCTAAAAATATAATAAATCCTATCCTTTGGTTTGAAATAAATTTCTTGGCGCATTCTTCCACATTTGAGGTATTCAAATTGTGTAACTAAAGGAAACATAAAATCGAAAATTCGGATGAATGAATGAAACTATAACACTTAACAACGTTAGAGAAATCAGAATGTCACCTGTTTAGTCAAATGAGCTGATACAAGCGACAATGAGGCATAATATGGCCATGTTTGTCCGTTGATTAAACCACATATACTTAGAAAAGAAATCATTCCTAGGCTGAAAGCACCCAGCCATATTCGAGGATTGTCACCAAAAGATATCGCCGTAGATTTCAAACCTAGTTTTTTATCGTCTTTAATATCCTAAAATGTTTTCATTCGTTTCAAATTTTTGCTCACGCTAAATATTTCATATTGATCTCATAGAAATACCTGGTATGCGTAAATTGTGTCATATACGACGGTCCAACAGATTCCACCTAAATACAGCGGTATACATACTGACCAGTCAGAAAAACCACGAACCGCTGGTGAACCAAGTAAGGAACCAAAATTCATAGCCATTCCAAGAACAACCTGAGGCCATGGAATAAGTTTCTTCATTAAAGGATAAGTAATTGCCAAACCTACAAAGAACGAAAGTACGGCATTAGAACTAGATATTTTGTTATTAAGAAAAAATAAATAAAATTACTCAAACTTACCCAACGAACTAGCACTCAGAAGTACAGTATAAAAGTTATATTGTAAAAGTATTAAACACCCAACACCCATTTGTCCTCCTAGAAAAACCAGAGCATCAAACCTCGTTACTTGATCTTTGGCAAGTGGTCTGTTTTTAGTACGTACGACCTAAAAAATATGATATACGTTGAAAAGATAACGAGTTCCAATTACTCAATATGGATTGAAAAATTTACTTTTTTATCTATCTCTTTATCCCACATGTCATTGATTGTACAACCAGCTCCTCGCATAATGAACGCCATGGAACAGAACATCATTAAACTATACACATCTGGTAGACAACCAGGATTGGCTGCCAATGCAATACTCCATCCGAACGGCCAAAATAGAAGCCAGTATCCTACACATCAAAAACTATGAATGACATACCTGCAAGAATATTCAAGAATTTGACAAATGCACTCAATTTACCAGCAGGTTTGTCCAATCGAACAAGTCTCAGATATGGTTCCAGAAAACCGGATTTCCGAACTAGTTTCTCACAGTAAGTCAATTTAATATTCTCATCCTTATTCATCCGTTCAGGGAGGATATTTTGTGTCGAACATTGACGTAAATGTCTCAATGAAGACAATTTCTTACAACCACTATCATGAAGAAACAGGTAATATTTAGAATAGAAACCCCTACACGTTGATAAGGAGCGGATTAAAGTTCTGTTCACAAATATCATTATCAAAAGTGCATGATTTCAGGTTATAATAGTTATAAAACAATACGAGATAATCGGCTATTGTTGAAATTTAGCCTAATTGCGCTTCTTTTTCTCAAAGTTGTTTTCCATTCCGGCCTTGCGATTAGAATATAATGGTGATGAATGAGGATGAGGACATGAGGTAAT
Organism: Aspidiotus rigidus; assembly: GCA_035079385.1. Taxonomy (NCBI): domain Eukaryota; kingdom Metazoa; phylum Arthropoda; class Insecta; order Hemiptera; family Diaspididae; genus Aspidiotus; species Aspidiotus rigidus. The sequence continues at coordinate 3,953,633 of JAVHKY010000037.1, forward strand.
CTTTACAAGCGTACCGCATGAAGTGACAGCTGCTATTCTTATCAGTTACTTTTACAATTATCAGTATTTCAATGATTGTTTACTTCTTGGAAGCAACACTGAGAAGAACTTGATTTCAATGACTCTCGAGCCGTCGAAGGTTTTCGTTCTTGATCGTTGATTCTCGAATCTTTTAAATAACGTATGGTGTTTGATAATTTATTCCACTTCCCTAGAATGTAGGTTAATTCGGTTCAGTTGAAATTTGATTTTGCCACATTTTAACGACAAATATTTAGGAGAGATATGTTTCTATGGGTGAAATTTTTCTTACATCTGAAAATCATATCCACAAATTGTAGAGAATCCACCACCAAGTGAACCAGTAGAAAGTCGGAAAAAAGAACATTGCTCAAAATTTTTCTATGAAGGTACATTCGGATAGAACTTTTTATCAAAAATTCTAAGAAGGATTTAGTATGCCATTGTAACAGGGCCCAGAGGGAATGACTTATAGAAGAGACTGACTGTCGGTCTTTTTCACCTTTTGTGTGAATATTTGGGTGGGAGCCATTCTTCTAAAGTCTGAGGGGCAGGATTCATAACTTCACGAAACCTTGGACCTGGAAAGAGAGGATAAATTAGTCTACTCTTATGCTGATACGATTGTGTACATTAGCACTGAATTTGAAAATGTAAAATCCTCTTAAATGAATGAAAAAACGGCTCAGAAAATCTAATAGACAGAATAACCAAAATGCAGGTTTAAATTTCAATAAGAAGACTACTAGAGCTAGATCATTATGAATACCAAAGTATTTACTTTTAATTTTTTACAAAATGGTTACTTTTGTGACAGGTCTATGAGAAATCGTCTGCATTTTTTTTTCCTAGAAACTTAATTGATTGATCAACTCTTTCGAGTTGTGTACTTAGCCTACCTACGGGAGGGGGGGGGGCGGCGGTGGAGAAAATATATTAGAATGTTCATAAAAATTTCTACATTTATCAAAACAATTAGAAAAGTCATTTTATTTCCAATACTCTCATCGACTCGCTTAGCGACAACTCCCGCTTCTTCAAAAAATTTATGAATAATAATTTTTGATAATTTAAAGCAATGATCAGTTGACAACGATTCAGGAATGAAGACCGAGGACAACAGGCTAAGCCCTCCTCGACGACTACATCATGTTGCGTCTCCAGCCCAGTAACTTTTTGGAGAAATATTTTCGAAAATTGTGAACGACGGAAAGCGAATCAGTATCGCATGGGAATGCTTTTGGTGAAGATTCGCGTTCGTCGCGTTAAATTTGTGGGAATACTTACGTACGTGCGCAGCATTAGAAAGAACGCTTCGTACATCTTGATGTAGGCATCATTTTTTTCGCTGAAAATCACGATGGTTTACCGCACAGAAAAATCGGATTTCTAAGGCCGTTCCTTTGAGAATGTTGGGAGTGATGTACTCTTAATTAATTTCCAGACAATTTTCATCAGGTATGCTAATTATACAGCCTATTTGCGAAAAACATGGTAAAAATAGTGTCATTGCACGATCGTTCGACGAATATAGGACTATTTTATAAATTTAATTCGTATAAAATACCCTAAATTTTGCGTACAGATCGCACAATATGGTGATTTTTTGGAGAAATATTAAATTTTTTGAAGAAAATTATCTTCCACCAATAAGTAACTTACACCAATGTACGGTATATTTATTATTTTCAAAATAAGTGTTTCTATTTTTTCGACCCTACAAAATTTTATCGTTATAAATTCTAGTGTCGATGTTCTTTTTCCTATAGATAGGCCAACATTATTTTGCGTCAAGGTAGACAATTTTACGTATATGTGCTGGTCATCGTTTTATGTCTGTTGTTCGTTTTCTTCAACAAGTTGATTCAGTCCTGACGTGTGTAAAATTCTTTCGAATATCTTTTTGCCGTTCAACCATGCGGTTGTACGAGTATAGATTGAATTGATGATCGACATCCTATCACTGGTTTCAATTAGAACAATACTATTATGCCATTGCCAACAACTTTTTCGTAGGTTGTGAGCGAAATTTTTGTTTGGAAAAGGCTTTAACCATAACGAAAATGACTTTTTAAAAAACTCTATGTACGTAGGTATCAAAAATTACGTTCTTAGTAAACATAATATTCAATTTAAAATGATCAGGTGGTGACCGTAATGTAAAAGTTTCAAATACATTCAAGTCAACCTTTAGAGATTGGTGTCTTTCACGATGACTACAAAGTCAAAAATATTATTCTCCTTCCTTCATAATCTCAAGTTAGGTTGGAGCACCTACTTACGTGGTGATCTCAGAATGCCTATATGATGAACGAGAATAAGAATTACATTATTAATTTTTTTCCTACCCATTAAAACCAACTCGAAATGCGAACTATTAATTCTCTTCAACTCGTAATTTAATGAACAATTATCTTACAAAGAAGTTTTTTTTTGTCCTCGAAAAAAGAGAATAAAATTACGAGATTTTTGAAAATAAATTAGCTTAGTTTATTCTTTATTTCCAGATGGTCAAAGGGTAGCACTGGCAAAAATTCTAGTACTTGGTAGAGACTAATTTGAGCGAGAGAAATTTTACTCAGATCTATTCACAATTTATTTTCACCTCTCCAATTTGTTGATCGAATGTCATCCTTGTAAATTCAACAACTTGAGGAAAAACAAAAAAAAAATATCTTGCTCAATAGGCTGACATAGGGACAACTATGATGACTTCGTAGGCTGAGAAAGTATTAGTAGATTCTACCCCAAGAGATCTAGAGGGGGTATAGCGAGGAAGGATGGATTGAATATGGAGGAGGAATGCGTCCGGATGAGACTTGGAAAAATGTTGATTTCCGAGCCGATACATAGAGCTCAGTATACCAGACGAGTAAATCGATCATGCAAGCCTACGGGAAGAGAGCACACTGTCCAAGTCAGCTGACATTGCGCCTCTGATCCCGACCTTGACGTACGTGTGGAATACCCTGATATCGTCATAGGAGGGGGAGCAAGTATTAGTATAATTATACCTTATCTTAAATGTTCCAAAGTTGTCATCATCGATCAGAGGAGCAACCTGAATACAATGAAAAAAGAAAGAGACTTGCCTCAGTGCGCTTAGGTCATAATCTGATATCGCACCTTTGATCCTGATTGACTTTGTCTTGTAGCCGGTGGGTCAGCAGAAAATCGTTTTTATTTCAACAGCGAAATTAACTTCAGCTCAGAAATATCCAGAACATGACTGGCTACAGTTTGTTCTTTCCCCCAACTTATCCTTGTATATTTATCAAAACCATGTCCTTCGAATAAGTAGTACCGACAGTAATTTCGATCTCCAAAGTTCAACCATTATCTCAACTTTTTGTCGAAAACTCATCCCCTAGTTTACGCAATGATTGTAATTATGTTATTGCTACAGTAATATGGTAAAAAGGTCCGCAATATGCTCTTATTCTTGATGGATAAATATAGAATGAGTGAGTACCTAGCTGTTATTTACATGTGAATACTTTTTGCCAATCGGTCTTTACCTTTGTGACGATGACTTGTTTGTTATTCAAAGGGGAGTGTATTACTCTGTTTGTTGACTATATGTAGGTATGTTTATAACCACGCAGATAGCCTATATATTTAGATATGATGACCTGATATAACTGAACGACACGATACACGTTAATTAATAATGAGTTACCTAGATACCTACCTCGCATAGTCCATTATATTGATTGCGCAATCAAGTGTGAGTCTGACGCCCGAGAGATATCTTCCTTTCTTTCTATTTTTGGCTTTACATTTTACGTATAGCTAGAATGAATTGATAGAACGTTTTGGAAGTTATTTCATCATTCAAATACCTGTAACCGATGGTCATAAAATTTTCAAAATTTGAGCATTTGAATTTTATTTCTTATTTCAGAAGGAGGTAAAGAATTCAAAAATATGTAAATGAAGAATTGTTTTTAATGTCTTTCGAGGCAATATATTCATAGATATTTGTATGAGCGCTTATGTTTGCACCTTTCTGTACCCTTTTTTTTTCTTCAGAATATTCATCATAAAAAATTTTTGTTTCCAACTGAACATATAATTTCCTTGTACCTACTTATTAGTTTTGAAGGACATAGGAAGTTTTTCATCACCGTACGCTCTTTTGACTATTCTATTATGATCACTTTTTCGGGTAACTTTCAAATTTTGCCACTCGTTGCGCTCACTTTTCATCCTCGTGCGAATACACGTACACCTCTGCAGTACGGATGAACATGTCGACTATCAACTTGCAGTCAATTCTGAGTTCTTGTCACGACCGAAAATCAAATCAAAATCAACTGTAAATTGACTTTTTTCAAAGCCTTCACCGAAATTGCTTTGATATCAATATAGGCTGCATAGTGACACCGGTACCTGGTCGGTAAGGAGTCGAAGTTTGTCGACTCTATTTCAACTTATTTGAAACGTTGATTTTGAGCCCTGCAAATTTTTGATCGACTTGAAATAAATAACTCTCGTATTGATTGATACGTCGATTTGTAGTATTCTACAAGTACTTAATCATTAATTTTTTCTTAAAATCAAAATACATCAATATACTTTGCGGCACTCAGTTCGGTTTCAGTACGGCCACCTCTACTATCAGGCCGAACAACTGCACTCGCGGTAACACTGGTACTAAGGAACTATATAAGATAGGTATGCGCAAGTGATAAGAAGAGGACCGTCGTCATATTGATAAAGTCGAAGGAGGAGCGGTTTTAGGAGGTTTCAGGAGAGCCGTGAAGAAAATTTGAATATCAAACATTGAATTTTGGTTAATTAAAAAGATTATATCGATGAAAACAAAAAATTAGTGAATTATTTCCCTTAGGTATTTTTCGTAGTTTGAATTCTTGTATTCAATGTTTGACGATTGCTCCTCCTTCCACTTTATCAACATAGTCACGATTTTATTCTTATCACTTGCGCATAATAATAATAATGATAATAATAATAATAATAATAATGATAATAATAATAATAATAATAATAATAGCGTTTATTGCCATGTTTCTTCACATACTCGTAATTAAAGATAACTTTATTTCGGCTTATTCTCACAAGTTTTTTTTTTTTGTTTTTCTTTTTTTTTTTTTTTTTTTTTTTTCGAATACAACAGAACAAAACTATACACGCACCCTAAATTTGAACATGAGCAAGATTAAACTTAGTAAGTTACAAAAGACAACGAAAGTAAAAACAATTATGAGTCAGAAAAAAGATGAGAATAAAAGGTATACACATCCTTACTATCACTTTTGAAATTAACCGCGTTTTTTTCTTTTATTATTTCTATGACCTCTCGAATTCAACTGATATTGAAGCCGGGCATACGCAGCTCCCCGATCCCTCGCCACTTTTGTCTGTTTTGCGCGATTCTCTTCCATCCTTTTCCTATGTTGTTCTCAAATTCATCCCGCCATCTGGTCGCCGGTCTGCCTCTGGCTCTTTTCCTATCATAAGGTCTCCAGTCCACTACTCTCTTGGCCCATCTATCCTCCTTCATTCTTATGACGTGTCCTGCGAATTTATATTTTAGTTTCTTGACTCTGTAACCCACATCTACTGAGTTCGTTTCGTCTCTGATTTTTTCACTACTTATTTTATCTTTTAATCCAACTCCCATTAAACTTCTTTCCATCGATCTTTGAGTTTTCTTTAATCCTTCGATCTGATTTTTTGTCAACGCCCATGTCTGAGCCCCGTATGTTAAGATGGGCATCACGCACGAATCTAGTATTTTGATCTTAGAGATGATGCTCATATTGCTTTTAAATATTCCCTTGAGTGACCAATATCCTGCCCATGCTTTCCTTTTCCTTTCCTTCAGTTCTTTGTCCAGTCTGTTCTCGAAGGATAATATTTGCCTAGGATATACGTACTCTATTATTTTTTCGATCTTAAGACTGTTAACATATACGTCGCCTCTATCTGTATTGAATATGTATTTTGTTTTGGCTATATTTATTTCCAACCCTCCTTTCTTGCACGCGTTGTTGAGTTCATATAACATTTTTTCAACTTCCTCCTTACTTTCGCTGAGCAAAATTATATCGTCTGCAAATCGGAGGTGATTGAGCCGTTTTCCATCTATTTTCACCCCTCTTCCTTCCCAATCTAGCTCCTTGAAAATTTCCTCCAAAACTGCATTAAATAAACACGAGGATAGCGGGTCCCCTTGCTTGACACCTTTATTAATGGGGAAAAGTGGACCCTTTCTATCTATTTTAACATATGCTTTCGCATCTTTATAAATATCTTGTATGGTTGCGATCATATTCCTTTCAATACCCTGAATTTCCAGTGATTCCCATATCCACCTATGGATTATTGAGTCGAAAGCCTTGCGAAAATCTACGAAGATACAATGTATTTCGATTTTGTACTCCTTAGCCTTCTCTATGATCTGATTCATTGTAAGAATGTGGTCCATAGTGGAAAAGCCACTACGGAAGCTAGCCTGCTCTAGACTCTGGTTTTCATCTAGCTGTTTATAAGTCCCCTCCTTGAGTACTTTCATTGCCACGTTTGAAGTAAGACTTATGGGTATGTGATTGTTTATATTATTCTTTTCCCCTTTTTTATGCAGTAGGCGGATTTCGGCAACTCTCTATTGTTCCGGAGTTTTCCCTGTTGATAAAATTTTGTTGAGTAAGTAGAGGAAGGATAAAGCTAGGCTATTCTGAAACCTTTTGAGGAATGAATTGTCTATACCATCAGGACCTGGTAACTTACCTATTTTGAGTGATTTCATTGCCTTCATTACCTCACTTAGAATGAAAGGGGGTGATAAGTTCGCAAAGCATGGTTCATTGTATGGAGAAAGAGCTCTGGAAGGTGGCTCCACTCCTGCTCGAACTTCGTTTGTTGCATCGACATGGGGTATATTGTCATTGTATAATTCCTTAAAGAACCCGGATATTGTCTCGATAATTTTTTCCCTCCCTGTTACTATCTTTCCCTCCTTGTTTCTTATCTCTGTCAGTAATTTTGAACCTTTAGCTGTCTCTCTTTTCATTCTTCGTGTAGACCACGTTTCCTCTATCATTTCCTCGACTAATCTAGCCTCAAATTCTCTGCAGTCTTTTTTGATTTCCATTCTCACCAGCTTTTGAACCACTGCCAGTTCTATTTTTTGATTAGGGGTTGAGTTCTCCATCACTTTAAGCTCTTCCCTTTTTGCAATCAGGTTCTTCGTTTTCACGCTAATCTTGTCGTCCGTTGTTTCTTTTACCTTGCTTTTTCCGAACTTGAGTTCTGTTTCCCTAATCGTACTCTCAAATATATCATATAATTTCTGTACCTCCATTTCTTGCCTCTTTTCTACAATAACGTTGAGTTTTCCCTCTAGGAATTTTTCCACTTCGTCGTTGACATATATTGGTATTACCATCTTCCTACTTACTGTTTCCTTTTTTCCTTTCCTATATTTTGTTCTTTTGGGGATTTGGAGGTGACACCTTCCAGCTCTGTGGTCCGAGGAGAACTCTATTTTTGATATAATCTCCACATTTTTTACGATAGTAAGGTCATTCACTAACAGATGGTCAATTTCGTTTTTTGTCTTGCCGTTCGGGGACAACCAGGTCCATTTGCGTGATTCCCTCTTTTTGTAGAAAGTACCCGCTATTTTTAAGTTGTTTCTCTGTGCGAATTCAATCATTCTTACTCCGTTCTTGTTTCTCTTACCTAATCCGAATCGACCTACGTTTGCCGTTTTGTCACCTTTCCCGACAATCGCGTTCCAGTCCCCCATTACTATTGTGAAATTCTCCTTTTCGTTATCGAAGGTCTCCTGTAGACTTCTGTAGAATTCGACTGCATCATTCTCTTCGGCATCTAACGTTGGTGCATAGATTTGTATTATCAGTAGTGAGACATTTTTTTCAATTCCAATTTTGAGTAAGCAAATTCTTTCATTCACCTGTTTAACCTCTTTCATTCTTTTCCAAAGGTTTTCTTTGTAACCTTTAATTTCACCGTTGTAGTATAGGTAGTTACCGTTTTTCCTGCGTATTAGTTCTCTCCCTTCCTTCCTCACCTCTGACAATCCTACTATGTCCCATCTTACTTTATTTAACGCTTCCTCGAGTTCGACTATTCTCTCTTCTTTAGCGAATCCCCTCACATTGAAATACATACATAATTTCGACATCTAACCTGTTTCTTTTCTTACCTTTGTTCTTATTCTTATTAACATCAGTGGCGACGTCATTTCCTCCTATTCGGGGGTTTTCAGCCTTCCCTCCCCACGGTGGCTGAGTTCGGCTTGGGGAAAATCACTTGCGCATACCTATCTTATATAGTTCCTTACTGATACGTATGCCATCCTAAATTAACACACGTGCTTATACAAGGAATCACTATAATGAAATGTATCTCAAAAAATTTGACGCTTGATGATAAATTGATCGGAACAAAAATTGTTAGCCGTTAAATTTTCTATCTAATAGGGTTCTACTTAGAAATTTTGGACAGCATGCAACGTTAATACATTTAGTTGTTCGACCGGATAGTAGAGGTGACCGTGGCTTCAGGAAGGGAGAAGAATGCGGTGACAGTGGTGTCCTTGGACATCAGGGGAGTGGCGAACCGCTTGAGAGGTGCATCGTCAATCGCATTGAGGCTATTGCTGAAAAGGTACATTGCGGCAGTCCATACGATTTTGGGAACATTCAAGAGTTCAAAGAATGCATCCCGGCTGCTATCAAGAGATAGGAGAAGTACAGGAAGAATGGTGGCGGTGTTGTCATTAGACATTAGAGGAGCTTCCGACCACCTGCTCTGGCCATATATATTCTGAGTGAGTTACAAAGCCATAGCACCACTGAGTACATGCTCAGAGTGTTGCGAGTTATCTTCGTGAGAGAATTGTAATGTTTGGCAATTCAAAAAAAGTTCAGGAAAGAGGTCGTCCACAGGAGGGTGTAGTTGGTTCTCTTATGTAGAACCTCAAAGCTGCAGCAGAGGTGGGTCAAACTCATGAAAAAGTCTACGGAATTCGATTCGCCGGTTCATGAATTGATTGTACGTTTGAAAGAGGCCGCCGAGTTGAAGGCCGATGTCACAAACGATCTTCCTCACGAAATTCAATTGTAACTTTCTTTAAAGATACACGGTTCTATAATCCTGAAATATTCAAATTACTTTCGTTGTATAATTAAATTCACACCAAAGAAAGTAAAACGAACACAAAAGGAGTGAAATTTTCCACCTTTTTTTAGAAACTTTCGTGAATATGGGATCGTAGGTTTACGTAGTCTCAATCTTACGCTGAAAATTGCCAAAATATTACTCCCGATTTTCTTTTTAAACTACCGTTATTTATCACTTTCGCATATTCGAAAAACTCTTTTTCGGCTTCATCAGTATTCCTATTTGTATAAGTTTTTCAAAAACTCCATTTATTACTACAGATTTCGGTGTATCACAGCGAAGAATCGATTCATCGCTCTTTGTAGTTGATAAGTTCATCTTCAATCACGGGGAGGGAGAAAAAAAAGATTTACAACTTGGAACGAGGCTTCCCTTAGCAGTACTGCTATTAACTCGGTAAACTAGCTAATGGAAACTTTATTTATAAATAGGCCTATCGGGCAAATGTTTCGAGAGTAGTCAAAGACGTTGAAAGTAAAAGCATGTAAAAGTCACGAGTTCACCGACATTATACACAACGTAAATAATAACTACGTAAAATCGTAAACGATGCTGACGCGAATAAGAATTGAAAAGCTAGATTCAAAAAAAAAAGTCGATCGTTAAATAAATATTTTCCAGGAATTTTGAAGGATTGAGTAGCTCGTATGGAGGAAAATTTTATCTTTGTTGTCGCTCTCGAACTTTACATAGGATAATTCACTTTTTCAAGCTTGACGATGTTTTAATATCGTACACATAAATTTTTACTATCAATATTGAATATAGGGCGAACGTATTATGTCTGCCGTACAAAGTTAAATTGACGTACATCCAAATCGACGATCGGGGAAAAGTTTCATTTTCTTAAAATAAGATTAATACGATTAATTGAGACGTACATATGCGTTACTCAAACGATTTTTCAATGAGAAATCTAATTATCATACTAGCTTTCCGATACAAGCATCCCTCTTCCCAATATTGGCGTTTTTAAATCGTGTTTTGACGTATATCCAACGTCCACTTCAACACAATTCAGAATAAAGTGTTCGTCCTAAGGGAATGAAAGCTCAAATTTCCTAGATCTAAATTTTTCCCTGTTATTTCATCAATGAAGTAATGGTAGTGTGTTATTACGATTCACACACTCGCACGAATCGTTCGAAAGATACACTTTGCTTGATCGTCGATTTGGATGTACGTCAATTTAACTTTGTACGGCAAATGTATTCGCCGTTTCTTGCGATAGGTAGTAATAGGGTCCCAATTGTACAGAAAAACCCGTCCGCTCGATGTGGCTGTTAAAAGCAATTTCATGATTGATTATTATTTTACATACTCAGACGAACAAGTATAGCCTGTATGCGCCTATTTTTCTCACTCCCTGTTTTCCGAAGTACCACCCCCTTAATCTAAAAAGCTCGTTCATCTCAAGAAATATTGACTTTTTGAAAAAAGTTCTCAAGCAAAAGTTGTTCCATTATGTCTCCTCTACAACTTGACCTCTTATAAAAATTTCATTTTGAACAATCCTCGCCTTTCAAATTTGAAAAAACATGGTAAAAGAAACAAAGAATCACGTTGTTTTACATTTTTAATGAGAAATTTCGAACATCCAGTCAAATATATGAAAAAAATGTTTAGAATTCAGTTTCCTTTTGAATGATGAGTGTCAAGAAGATTTCAGCCCACCCCTCCCTCATTTCAAAAGCTCAACCCCCACCCCTCCTCTTAGTCAAAATCGAGGTTTTAAATAGTAATAAGTCTAACCACCAGCCTATTATGTTACCCTTCTGAGCTGATGATATAAAAGCTGAACAGGAAATTGAAAATCAATCTCAATTGATCTCCTCTGAGCTAAAACTTGTAACTTCTTAAGGCAGGTACTTTTGCAAGGAATTTCTAAATTTAAGGTAAAAAGGTGAAGTGAACAATCATGACAAATTAAAATAAAGCATATTTTTTTGAAAATTTATCATTAATCAAATGTTTGCGAGGCAAGAGGAGGGGTGGGGGTGGATCTTTTGAAATGAGGGAGGGGTGGGGTGAAGTTGTCTCGTCTTGATACTCATTCGAAAGGAAACTGAATTCTAAACATTTTTTGTGACTGTATGTTTGATAAAAATGTAAAAAATTGTAATTCTTTGTTTCTTCTACCATGTTTTTTCAAATTTGAAGCGCGAGGATTGCTCAAAATGAAATTTTCATAAAAGGTAAAGTTGTAGAGGAGACATAATGGAGCAACTTTTGTTCGAAAACTTTTTTCGAGAAGTCAATATTTCTCGAGATAGACGAGCTTTTTAGATTAGGGGGGGTGGTACTTCGGGAAAAACAGGGAGTGAAAAAAATAGGCATATAGGCTATATTTGTTCGTCTGAGTATGTAAAATGATAATCAATCATAAAATTGCTTTTAACAGCCACATCGAGCGGATTTACGATTAGGACCCTACTATAGTTGCAGGAAACAATAATTTCCTATTACGAAAATGACAATGAGAACCAAAAATTTTAATAGAGTTAATTAAGGGAACTAGGTCATCTACACTTTCAGCTTGACATACAGTAGACTAGTCCCCTTCCCCGTTGTTAGATTATGCTTGGTCTATACTAGTACTAGTCTCACACCCTGGCTGTCTCAGTTCGTAGCTAGTTCTATACTACCTATGTAGACCATGAGACAAATAAAGAGAGCTATACTAGTACTAAGTCTTTACTCTAGGCTTATACTAGGTGTCTGAGCTCGTAAGTCTTACATGCTAGACTTATTCGCCAGTTGGAAGAATCGCCCTCGGGGAAAATGTATAAGGTTGTAGTCATTCACCATGAGCGTGTGCATAGTACTTCAATGATCAGTAAAGATCATCAAAGAAGAGACGAGTGCTGAAATGCTTAAAGTCATATTCCCGTTTATCGCTACAGAAGATAATCAGGTTGTCCCGCTACAAGTGAGCCTAATAGTTCTATTACTCAACCTAATCATCTGACCACTCACCCTAACATACAATTAGATTTATACTAAGCTGAGAATGTAGGCAGCGATTGAGCCCTTCAGGCTGATAATCTAACCACTCAACCTAATTCAATAGGTCGGAGCCTACTGGAGGATAAGGAGGACCAGAAATCATACCAGGGAAGAGGGATAGAAAACAGTAATAGGATTTCAGATTGTAAAGGTCGGAATGGTATCAGTTATGGACGGTGAACACAGTGACTGCTTTGCGTCAAGATCCCTCTCGTCATTTTCCTTGTATTTGATGTGTTCCAGTATCCATAGAAAACTGAGGGAGGACGAGAAAAAACTTGACGAGTGTATAAGAATGAAGATTCTTTGGACAATAGGATTGGTAGAATGAGAGTCCTAGAGAGCAAGTAAGGGGTGAGGTACGTGAATACAGCGGAAAATTTGGCGATGAATATAGAATATGGAAACAGAGTTTCTCATACTGTAGGATGAGATATTACCCTGAATGGAGAATGTATATCCGATCCTGGATCCTGATTTGGACACGCCTGGGTAGCAACGAAGGGCCGAAAGAAGTTCTGCGTTGTTGATGTGTGGAAAGTTAGCAGTTTAAAAATTTTAGTAAGATTGATAGTTAGGAGTTAATCAAGAGGATGAAGGGCTCAAGTTTGAAATGAGTACTTAGATAGGATTGAAGCGACAAAATGGAGTATTTGAATGAAAAGATGGGAAGATTTGTGTATTGGATTGTTGAGACCAGAAAGTTAGCCATATCCATACCTATACCTTAATTATGACGTTATCAGCGCAGAGAGGGTCGAAATCTTAGACTAGCTTCTGGCGTTTGAAAAATCTCCATAAAGGTATACTAGGTAATTTTGTTGGCTCAGAACTAAGTCCTGTGGTAGGTTAAGGCTTAGTTTACCGATGTCAGGCTAACCAGCTCACGAGAAGTCTGGTATGCCGTATGTCAAGGTAAATACCTTATGGACTTACTTGTTCCGCTCGTCCCCCCCCCCTTCTTAGTCTAGTGAGAGCCTGGTAAATATGATCTACTTTGGGGTAGCTATCTTTCGGGCTAATTTGCCCCCTGCACTCGTCTGAATAGCCCGAAATAAACTTAGTATAAGTTCAATACATGATACAGCATGAAATGCCCAATTATGAACGCGAGAGCACTCCGTCGAATTTGAAGTTCAGAAAAATTTATGATCGTAGATTAATCATAGTACGGAAAGAAAAGAAAAGCTCTATACTAAGAATGTGCAGATTGTATTTTTACAGAATTACTTGACAAAAACATGAAATAGAATGAAAACAACCGATATGAAAAACAGTATTTAAATTAATGACTGATACAAGAGAAAAAGTAAAAAATTACATGAGAAAAATGGGGGAAAAAAACATTCAAAATCATTCATTATTGTAGAATATTACGCTTACCAATTCTTAGCCTTGGCCTGGTGTATGATACAGAGTAAAAAGCTTAAAGCCCGTCCAGAAATTTTCAAGTCCAACGAGGCGGGGGATCAAAACGAAAAACTCACAGGGGATTTAGTGAAGATATGAAATGCGTCAAAAATCTATTAAGTTCGAAATGTAAGGTTTCTGTGATCCTATTAATTGGAGAATAAAATAATATAGTTTTCTGTTTTGAAAAATTCAACACAATTTACACCAAGTAAACGGGTGAATTTTCTTCTGCCGAATATCGATATTGCGCGCAGGTCATCATATTAGACTATAAACGCGCGTAATCCAATATGAAGGCACATAATATATTCGAGTCCAAAAATGTAAAAAAAAAAAAAAACGGAAAGTAAACTTTTCAAAATATAGCTGAAAATCCGCGACTGAAAAAGTTGCGAACTGTTCTTATCATTCCTAAATTCACTCCGCAGAAGGCATTTATTTTAAGATTAAATCTTCTCATCTACGTTTAAACCTAATATTTGATTGTAATATCTTTTTTTCGCGTAAGAAAAATAAAGGGTCTCAAACTGTTACGTAATCCAAAAAGAAGAAAAAAAAAAGTGATAGACATCAAACATGCAAATGAAGTTGAAAAAATCAGGCCACAGTTTCTTAATTAAACGACGAGAACTTAAAATGTAAATTTTAAACCTACCGGTATATACGAAATCGAGGTGACATTTTTGAGAAAAGAATAATAACGAACAATCCCGGTTTAGAGACCTTAAATTAATTTAAGAAAACAAAAAGCCGTTTCAAAGAGGCGGAGGTATTAATATCAATATCACCCATCCCTTGTTTTCTCTTCAAAAGTGCTCCGCTCGCGGCGTCAATTTGCAGTTCTGAATACTATTACGACGTAAAATTTAGGCATTTCAGAGGGTACCGAGGCGACTGGAACAACTTATACTCTAGTGAAACCCAAGTTCGTTCAACTAATAATGATGCGACTCAGCTAACATTTCAGTTCGCTAGAAGAGCATACTCGAATTGATAAGAGGCGATGAAGATAGAAATTATTATGATGGATATAAATGTCTTACAATGTCTTTACTCTGCTCATCGCGTCTCTAATTAAATGCCCAATTATGAACGCGAGAGCACTCCGTCGAATTTGAAGTTCAGAAAAATTTATGATCGTAGATTAATCATAGCACGGAAAGAAAAGAAAAGCTGTATACTAAGAATGTGCAGATTGTATTTTTACAGAATTACTTGACAAAAACATGAAATAGAATGAAAACAACCGATATGAAAAACAGTATTTAAATTAATGACTGATACCTACAAGAGAAAAAGTAAAAAATTACATGAGAAAAATGGGGAAAAAAAAAACATTCAAAATCATTCATTATTGTAGAATATTACGCTTACTTTGTTATTCTATGCATTAGGTCTATAGGCTAAGTAATTATTAATGCATCGAGATGCGTGTGGTTTATGAAACGTTTTGAGATTTCAGTTCGAGAATAGTCCCAATATTTTGTGTCAATACATACCGATAATTTCTGAATTTAGGCCCACCCCCATCGAAATTGGAGCACCAGCCCCTCCCAGTTTGGGTTTCAACCTGAAAGTAGTCTCAAAATGTGAGCCTACTTTGTGACTATTTATTAATCTTCGAAACAAATCAAGCACAATCTTCATCTTTGGATTAGCGATGAGAGGGACTGATCTTCCCATGAAGGAATTATGGATACCGGGAATTAGAGTACAAATTACACGAATTAGACGCAGATTATTGAATCTATTTTTAAGTCGACTTCTCAATTCGGGATGAGGGTTGGGGTACGGACCCAGCCATGGGACTTTTCTGTAAAATTACAGTCCTTTAACGAGGCAGTCAATGATTTCAATATCATAATGATCTATATTTTTATTCATATTTACCCAACTTTGAGTAGGTACTCAAAGAAGTTTTAGGTGCGGAGAAACTACTCAGGTAAAGTGGGAGGTACAGGATCCACATCGGGTGGAAAAAGCGAGTATTTTCAAGAGCGAGACACAAAAAGAGGTGTTGATATACGGATACATTCTCCTACTGTTAGAACAGGGATGGAAGAAGAAGTTGAAATTTAGAAAAACACGTTTTGGAGATTTTTAATGCCTTTGCCGGCATCCTACCTTGAAGATCCGCAAGGCTAGGTTTGAGTTTAGCATACAATATAATTATGAGGCTATCAATACTACCTGCAAACTAGGCTTAAAGTAGACTTCAATTACCAGTAATTGGATTATATTATACTAGTTCGAAACTAGGCCTAACATAGATATCAGCTCTATATTAGGCCTACTACAGCTTAGCATATAGTATACTAAGCCTAAACTATACTTACCATGCAGTACACTAGCCCAATACTAGTTCGACTGAATTCGAGTTTCTTAGTATCAGCATACACTATAAATGAGGTTGAACTAGCTTTAAACGAGGCCTATGCTGTGCTGTATATTAATACTAGACTATTCATACTAGGCTTCGCATACAATATACTAAATTACTAGGCTTTATCCCTGCGATTTGATCCAGACATCTGCGAATACGAGTTTGAGTTCCCCTGTTCGGAAACGTATAACAGGCTTTACTAGCGGCCAATATTTGAAACCCGCGAGACCGGGTTGACCCCTAGCATGCAGTATTCTCGCAACTTAATCCAAAAATCTGATAGTCCGAAAGAGAAACTATATATGGTGAGATTCGGAAAAATTTTTCACTCCCGAGCTATGATAGGAGTTCGAACTCCAAACGACCTTGACCCGGACGGCGGACATTTTTTCCGAAAAACCCCGCGATAAAACAGGTTCTCTCTTAAAAAACTCACGGGTTCTTTAACGGAGTAAAACGAGAGGTGGCAGGTAACTTGTTTTAGGGAAGATCTACAATGTCGTCAGATTATTACGTCACAAAGCTTACCTATGACGTCATAAAATTGTGACGTCGCGGATCCGGACCTTGAAGCTACATGTGATAGGAGGGGGATTTGTAAAAATTTCAATATCCAAGCTATGTATGATAGAAGGGCGCTTAAAAAAATTTGATCTCCTAGCTATATATGATAGGAGGGAGACTTGGAAAAATTTCGACTTCCAAGCTATATATGATAGAAGGTCAACCTCTGAACAACCTTGAGGTTGCCGGCTGGCCGGATGGCAGACGGCGGACATTTTTTCCAACTCTCCCCAATAAAACAGGTTTCCTGTCAAAAGAGAGAAATGTTGATGACGTCACAAAGAGGTTTAAGCCGGTTGGTGTCTTTACTGTACCTCTACCCGCTAGGTACCTGAAATTATTTTGTTTTAACTGGTAGCTGGGTCGAGCAACAACAAAAAGATATTGGAAATTATCTCCATTTATTTGGCTCCGCCAGAACATTTTTCTTTCGTCATCGTGTTTTTCCGATTAACTAGGTATTTAATATTTTATAAACTAATCAACACTGGGGAGGGGTACAATTTCAAGACCGGCAGCTACAATCGATGGAGAGATCGCTAGAAATAGTTATTTTGTGCAAGTGAGTTGAAGAGAGAATCTTGTTGAGGCGTGCGGAAGTTTAGTCACCTCGTTTTTGATCCAGTGACTCACGTGAATAATGCATATTTTTTTTGCACAGTGTGAATAATAATAATAATGGAAGAATACCTTACAATAATTTATTTCTTCGATAACTGATTTGTGGGTAATCAAGATAGAGGTAAAACAGAATAATATTAAAAGTAAGAGGACGAGGAAAATCAACTTCAACGAAGAAGATAATTTTTTCTTGTGCGAAAGGAAAGGCGAGAAATATAATGGGAATGTAAATATTTTAAAGTAAATGAGGTACAATTTTTACTAATATTCTTTTTCATCTCCTTTGAATAAAAATTTGGTGCCTGATTCTCCTCCCTCTGTTACGCCATTATTTTGGGGTCCTACTTTGATAGTAATAGCGGCGTACTTACGTGGAGGGGGTTGTGGACAAAACTCCATCTAGAGGACCTCCAAAAACCTGTAAACTCATTAACTTTCAACATATAATTTTATAACTTTTTTTTCTCTTTACCTTATCCAAAATTTTGCCCTAGAAAACTTTTGAACCCCCGAGGGAGAATTTTTAAATACGCCACTCTTCAGTCATTCGTTCGTCGACCACATACTATCTGGAAATATCTGCGCTGAAACTTCTGAACCGAGCTAATCTGAAACAGCCTGTTGATCAATGAAGAGACATAGGAATCCCGCTTTGGTCGACGTTTTCATTACACGAGTAGACCCTCTAAAAACGCGAATATTGGACAAAGAAATTGAAGAAAGTCACTAAAACGGTTTAATGTCGATGTTATGTTTGCATATAATGTAAAATTTATTCGTGCGAATTACATTATATGTGTACGTCTCGAGTTATTACAGAAAAGATGTACGAATTCGAAAGCGGAATATATTACGTTTATTTTGTATGTGTCCTCCAGCATATTTGACATTTATGACTATGAGTATATATTTAATGTGAAAAAAGAAATAATAACGTGATGATAACACACGATGAGATGTACTCAGCGAGTGAGACAAAAACGTGTCGTATACGTATATCATTTGTGTGAATATAGCGCATACTTCATCATTTTCAGCACGATTTTTAAATTTTGCGCTCGTCGAGCTCGACTCTACTTTCTTTTAATTTTTCTTCTCTTTGTCTAAGCTTCGTTATCGTTCTTGATTAGTGAGTCATTACCATGAAAATTAATACATTCGACAAGGGTAGTAAGGAAATAAACAAAATCTTCCAATTTATCCTCCTGGAATCGTTCAACAAAGTCAGTATTGTATTTCAATTCTTTCTTCTAAATTCGAAAACATCTCAGTACAACTCTTCATTAGATCTTTTCCATCTCTTTCCTTCTACAGGCCTTCTTCATGGAGTCGGTCCATATTCGAGCACCATGTAGGAAGGTCGACGATGTGGTGCTCATCATTATCATTCTTCATGCTTCTCTCGGTCCTATTAGGTTTGTTTTCAGATGATTTAGGTAGGTCAATCTGCCATCAGGAAATGGTGCCTGAAGCTCAGCTTTGAATCAGACTAGATGACCAGTTATTTGACCACCTTCTTGATTGTGATTTCCACACTTTATAGTTGAAAGGTGGGTTGACTAAACTTTCGACGGATCGTGAATTATATGGCCTACTGTGAGTTCTAGTCTGACTCGATCCAACGCGTCACTGCTTCTGAAGCTTTACTTGCCCTACTTTCCCTCACTACAGTCGTTTCAGTAGGGCATATCAGGGATGTATCGTCCACATAGCAGATAAGCTTGACGCCTGGTGGCAGGTTTATCTTGAAGATGCCGTTGAATACAACGCACCATAAAAGTGGTACAAGGACCGACCTCTGCAGCACACCATACTGGCGCTTCATTGTACCAGCAGACGTCTTTGCTAGGAGTTTTTGGCAGCTAAGATAGCTACTGATCATCCTGAGCAGGTATACAGGCACTTCTACGTACTTAAGAGTTCCCGATATCCTCTCCCAAGGTATTGAGTAGAAAGTATTTCTCACACACATATGTCGAGGCGATGGCCGCGCAAAATTAACGTATAGATATTGCTGTCTCGGCTATCCTCGTTAGCCTGATTCCTTGAAAAGCATATTGAGTGCTGACTACTTGAGAATATATCTCTTTCCTTCGGGTAGCTCTCGAGAGAGTAGGAGGAACCTTCGCGGTGTCTAACAAAATGATGTTTTTTTTTCGCGCGTGAAGAATTATTTGTACGTATCTGATATTTTAAATAGGTACCTATGTCTAAATTTTGAAATTTAATACTTCCTTTTATACATCAATTGGGAGGCACACCTTCAAAGAAATATTCCGCTACAGAGAACTAGGTATGTAATTACATTTTACATAGCGTATAATACAAAACTGACACATTTTCTTCGTTTTAATTGGGTAATCGATTAGTGAGGGTTATTGAAATTCCAATCGTGTTTCAATATGTTCGTCCAATCAGTAGATTGTGGTCCGGGATTTAGGAGAAAAAAATACAAAAACAAAAAAAAGTCCTCGGTAATACGACGTAATTTTGATTTTCTCTCAAGGTTGCCAAGTTTTTAATTGAAATGATATTTCTCATAAACTTGGCAGCATTGCGTGGGAACTTTGCCGATAAGAGGAATACGCGTAAATTGAATTTTATGAATGAACACCGTTTGCCAACATTTTTCAATTAAAACTAAATCAATCCCGCTGAGCCGTCGCGTCGTGTTTCCAAACGTCTTCGAATAGTACCCAAGCGTCAAAACAATTTCCGCACATTTTGTAGCCTGGCTGGAACATTTTCTTTATCTTATATATTTATATGGTGGGACAATTTGAAACTGGGTAGGAAAATGAAAAAAGTTCGAAACGGTGATGGTTCAATAGAAACTGAAACCCTTGAATGATCGAGTTTCGTAAGAACAATGTCGAACAAAACTAAGTAGTATCATGTGGCGGTATTTGTAAAATTGTATTCTATTTAAAAAGATTTTTTTCTACAAAATTACTCGTTTTTTCAGCGCTTACGCGCTCATTTTTTCTCGTTGAAGAAGGTGATCATTTATTATCAATTTCTTTTTTGGAAATCGACGCGGCTTTGCTCAGTTGTATAATTTTTCTGAATGGAGTGAACGAGTATAAGGCTTTTCTTTTCTTTTTCTTTTTTTTTGGGGAAGGATTACGATGAAAAGAGGGATTACAATTGTGAAAGACGTACGATTGAAACTTTCGTCCGCCTGCTACGAAATAACCGAAAATACGGAAAGTTTTAAATGCGTCTCACGACGTTATCGAATCTGTCTTAGCTGTAGAAACTGACGGAGTTGTGTCGACTATGCATATTGCACGTTTTGAATTATACCCAATCTGAAATGTAAATCAAGCCATCATAGATTACGAAAATATCTAAAATTGAGGCAATTTCCTCTCATGAACAATAATTTGGAAAATCATAAAATTCATTAGAATTAATGAAAATGCGTTATCATCGTGAATATTGAGTATCTGTATACATACATAGAACGTTGTTTGGTCCGCCTGAAAATTGGTAGAGTTTTAACAGGGAACCTGTTTTATGGGGGGCTATTTGAGAAATCTGCCGTGCGCCGTGCGCCGTCCGCCGTCCGCCGTCCAGCGAAAAACTTAGAAAAATTTCGACCCTCGAGCCATAGATGATAGGAGAGGGACTTGGAAAAATGTCGACTCTCGAGCCATATATGATAGAAGGGGGACTTAGAAAAATCTCGACTCTCGAGCTATATTTGATAGGAGGGGGACTTAGAAAAATTTCGACTCTCGAGCCATATATGATAGGAGAGGGACTTAGAAAAAATTTCGACTCTCGAGCTATAGATGATAGGAGGGGGACTTAGAAAAATTTCCACTCTCGAGCTATATATGATAGAAGGGGGACTTAGAAAAATCTCGACTCTCGAGCTATATATGATAGGAGGGGGACTTGGAAAAATTTCGACTCTCGAGCCATATATGATAGGAGGGGGACTGGAAAAATTTCGACTCTCGAGCCATATATGATAATACCAAATCTCATTCGAATCATAAAACAGGTTCCCTGCGTTCCTCGTTTAACTTCGTTAAGGAAGCCGTCATTTTCATATAGTAAATGGGTGTGATTTAATCGCACGGAAGAAAAGGGGGAAATGACGGAATTTTTTTGAACTGTCACAGAAAAAAAAGTTATTAAACGTGAAAAAATAGGTGTAACGGAAGAATAAAAGAAGACCCAGAATGAAAAAAAAATAAACGGTAAATGTATATTACCCACAAGATGAAAAATGATTACACAATTTATAAAAAATTTGCACGTTTTGTAAGTACAGAAAGTCTTCTCTCCTATAACAGTAGTGCGCGCCTCGCCTGTTTAGGACGCCCTCGCTTCCTCTTCTGACCTAGAGGGATTGCCTTTGCCTCTCGAGGAACTTGCACTAGCCCGAGGCGTACCTTCATCCCAAGGCAATGTTTGCAAACCAATTTCTTTAGGAATGTAGGACACGTACATGTAGAGGCGCCAAGGTCATCGAAGTTGATGATAATTATCCATAGGCCGAGACAGCATTCCTTGTATTTCTGAAACGACGCCCAGTTATCTGATGCCTGGAACTTTGCAAGCAGAGCGTTTGTAAGTGGTTGCTTCACAGAGGAGGAAAGCGTGAAAAGTTTCTGACAGTTGTTAGGCAGCTGACGCATCAACACTTTCTTGTTAGAGACAGCCCATCGATAAGCAGTTGTGTATACATTGAGTGGTATTGTAGGAGTCAATGCAAAGTGCAGACAGTTAACGGACTGAGGATCCCGATCTGTAGACTACCTTTTCACCAACACTTGCACACGATTCAGGAATTGACCCACGGGAAGCCTCTCCCTCAGGGTGTGTTCTCTCTTGATAACACTATTTGTAGATTCTAGGCCGTTGTTAGTGCTTGGAAAGCCGGGTGCCGCACCTTCATACCACAAAGGGTATTTTTTCAACCATTGATCATTGAAATAGGTGATGAAGTCCTTATCAATTTTCTCCCACTTTTCCGTGAAGAGCTGAGCCGCTTTCGCAAATGTTGGGTCATCTTTTGCCGCCTGTAGTGCAGTCAAATCACTACGTATATCATCACCCTTCTTTCCCTTTATTACTGGTCGAACGTGCTTCTCTACATTTGCTTTTACATGATAGTAACACACTAGACGTTTTTCGGGTTCGCCGAATACACGGTTAAATCCCGCAGTTATTGCATCGCAAGCGTCACCGAGTAACATGGTAGGTTGCCATTCTACATTGTGCGAGTGTGCCGCTTCAAAAATGAAAGCAAAGTCTTCCACCGTTTCCGCTTTTGACAAAGATAAGGCGAACGGATGGAATTTGTGATTACTATCTGATGTACCAATAATGAGCAGTGGAAACCCTTCCCATGTCAATTTATACGTCCCGTCGCATTGGACCATAGGAGATGTTTGTACTAATTTTTATGCTTATTGAAAGCTCATCTTTCTTCTGTTAATTTGGATTCTTAGATTACAATTTCTTCCGTTAAAAGCTCATTTTTTCTTCTGTTAATTTGGATTATTTTAGGTAACAATTTCTTCCGTTAAAAGCTCATTTTCCTTCCGTTAATTTGGATTATTTTAGGTTACAATTTCTTCCGTTGAAAGCTCATTTCTCTTCCGTTCAATTTATTATTCCCCATAGTAAATTATCTATACTAGATTTCAAGGTACAGCAGAACGAGCATGGTCAACCTACGGCCTGCGAAGATCCCGATGAGAAAATATGTAGACAAATTATAAAATAGAGACAAAAAGATTCCTCAATTCAATTTTGATACGAAAATAGAATTTAAAATTGGAGTACCATGTAGTTTAAATTTTTCTGAGTCCTCTCCTGTCATACTCTCGATATCCAAAATTTTTCAAAGTCCTAGAAAGAGGTCATAAAATATTTACAAATAATACATTCACAAAAGAGTATTCCCTCGTCGCTCTCTGTAGCTTGCACCGACTTCTACCCTAATTCCAAAATTTGCGTGCGCATGCGTGCGGGCAGAGGACCTTAGGATTTGGAAAAAACTCCAGGGTTCTTTAACGGAGTTGAACGAGGGGTGGTAGGGAACCTGTTTTATGGGGCACTTGGGATCTAAACCACGTAGATTGTAACGTCACAAGAGTGACCCACGACGTCATCAAACTGTGACCGCCCCCAGCTATACATGATGGGAGGAGGATTTAGATATCCGAGCTTCGAGCTTTGCCGGCCGGCTGGACGGTGGACGGCGGACATTTTCTCCGAAAATCCCCCGATAAAACAGGTTCCCTGTTGAAAAACTGATCGATTACGTCATCCAACTGTGACATCACAGACCCGGACGTTAGAGCTATAGGAGACTTGGAAAAATTTTAACCTCCGAGCAGGGGGACTTGAAAAAACGACGGCTTCCTCAGCAATGGTAAATGTTCTATAGGTAAAAAAATTATACATGATATGACCCGCATTAGGATAGCCCCTTCAAGTAACTAGACATGCGATAATTGGTTCAGCTCCTTCAAGGAGACAGATATGCAATCCTTCAAACACATAATTCCCTCTTCCATCGTATATTACGGCACGCGAGTCGAAATAAACCATCTTCAGCGAGAACAAGACCAACGATGAAACGAAACAACAACACCAACTCGAGAAAAAAGAAAAAAATCATGGAGTTGTGATTCATAAACAAGTTCAATCAGACCTTCGTCCGGTATATGGTGCCTGTTCAGTACGATAACACTTCCGGTATTCATATGACGAATGATTTCCATGTGTTCTAGGGGCATCCGTTTGAAAAAATACAAATTCTCCTTGTGGAGAAGCACTTCAGAACCCTCCCGGAAGCTATTCCCACTGGTGATTAGGTGGTCAGCGAATGCCGAGTCTCCCTCACTGCCCTTCTCCCGGGCTTTCTTACGTTCAGCCACTTTGATCTTCAACTGCCGACCAGTCTCCCCGACGTAAACGTCCTTACAATCTTTACATTCTAAACGATGCAACCCACTCTTCTCATCCGCAGAATCTCGGTCTTTCAACTTAACAAATAACCATTGGACAGTAACAGGATTGTAGAACACAGGCCGAAAACCAAAGGGGCGAAGGGCACGTCTTAAACAAAGGGAGAAGTTTTCCAAGAGCCATTGCAATTTCTCGCGGCTCATAGAGCGGGAGAGGGAGAAGGTGTAGTCAAGATGCTTTTGATTATCTTCTTACGAACCATCGTGTTTATGCCCAAATGAATCTCATTAACTCTGGCCAGATGTTTTATGATCATTAACTTCTTCCTGAAGGCAGTTTGACTCAAAGGAATGGGAGCTAATCTATGGACTAAACTGTTGAGCGCCGCATATTTGTGAGCGACAGACTAAAACGTCGGTCGAAGTATCTTTTCTGTAAATCTCGAACTCAAGGACACCATTCCTTTCGGAGACAGTTGAGTCTACGAAATTTATCGAGGAGCCTTCAACTTCCAAAATGAATTTTATGGTTGGGTATTGTTTATTGAGATAAGTGTAAAACTCCAAGCAGAGATTCCACGTACACAGCACGTCATCTAAGTACGTGTCTGCGCCAGTAGAAGATTTGAGTATATTTTCATAATGAATAGTCGTAACTTGGAGGATCGTATTAATTCTATTCTTCCCCTCCGTTACCGTATTCTTACACTCGCTGCTACTTAGGGACAAAAATCATCGTACGTCATTTCGAATATTTTTTTATTTATTTATCTCTGCCAGATGTTTTTTTTTTTTTTCTTCACCTATTAATTTATCAAAAATTTAACAGTTTTCTAAAAGTTTCTAGAAAAATTTTAGTATTTTAATCTGTATCAGAAGGAGAGAATCTAGTCTTTAGAAAAATCCTCTTCAACACACTCTCAAATAGTATAAAACATTTCGTGTTTATAAAAGGTGTAAAGCGAAAAAAAGTTTTCCTCTCGGTGTATTCATAATACATACAATTTTAGGATCATAAGTTAGATAACGTAAAATGGTCCAACTTTGAGATCTGAGTACTATAGAAGGAATAGAATATGAAAGAAATATCGTTTTTCGAGATAAAAACTGTCAAAGTTGGAAACTCAACGAACCGCCTTGAAAGCATTTTATGTCCCTCATATAGCGAGGCTATTTGTATTGTACTCTTTCAAAACAGATTGCTGACGCGAATAAAAGTTGAATGTAGTTTGTTTCGAACAGTCATTATACTTCTCTCGTCACAATTATCATTGAACGTCCGCTGATATGGAAACATCCAATGAAATAAAAGAAGAGCGAAATTTCATTTCAGAAATTTTTCGTATACCTGTCACCCACGATTAAATACGCAATGGATTGCGCACTATAACTTGAGAACAAGAAAAGATCTCATGATCTGTAACATGTGAACAGAAAATTAATGATTCATGGGACGTATCGGTGGAGACCTAATCGTGTATTTCCATCATTAGCAGTAGTTGGAGAACTTCGTTGTGCCATTTTTTCTCCGTACATGGAAAAATGGATGCGTCGAATGGGGAGGAATAGTTCTTTCATCCTTTTTTTTCGCTTTAAATTTTGTTTGAATTCTTTTATTTTTACTCGTCCCTTTATCGAATTTAAAATATACTTTTGAAATTGATCTTCTTGGTCTCAATGAGATCTGTCACATTTTTCGAATACCGGTATTCAACTGGGAGAAGCTAAATTATGCAGATGAGTATTCTAATACCACTTTTCTTTCCACCCTCCCACGTGCCTACAAGTTCTCATTATGATACTTCGTAGGTATTGTGTTCACTTCCTTTCTCCTCAACCTAGTCTGGAGGTAGCGAAAATCAATCTTGACATATTATACGGTCATCTCAAGTTTCCTTTTACATTCTGTGGTAAACTCATCTTGATGAAGGAATAAGTCGACTCCGAAATTTCGTGCGTTTTATTTTTTTTTGCCCATGGCAGTTCCAATTAATTTTTCTAAATAACCATCAGAACAAGTCCCTCTAATTTTTTCAGTTCGTATTTGTGTTTCACTCTTTCACCATACTTTCCGTACCGGTAAGTGCAAGCTGGGAAATCGGAACCCTCTTGTGGTATAGTGTAAACACGTGGAGAAAATTTAAGAAACAACGTATCAAATTGTCGAAAACAAAGGTACAGTTCGCGCCCATAATTCTTCCTCTGCTTTGTTCGGAAATACTTATTACTTTCAACGATCAGAATTTTCGAGCGGAGAAACTGAAACGTCCTTGTATAAGGTTGCGGTGAAGAGAATGCTAAGGTAGAACATCATGATTCAACGCGCAGAATAAAAATCGACGAATTAATTCGATAGATGGTTTCAAAGTCCTACGTGAAAAGAAAAAAGGGGAAGAAAAGCAATTTGCTGGCCTGAGTTCTTAATAAAATTACGTACAGTTCGCACGATGTGGAAGAAAGTTTCCGATTTAATTCTGACCACGTGAAAAGGTATGCACAGGGTATAGAGCAGATGTTTGAACTTTTAAGATTCTTACGACAGAACGTGTCCGCAATACGAAAATTTTTGAGCGGTTGAATGCGTCTGCTTAAATTCGCCCATCAGTATCGCTAATGGGCAGGATATTAAGTGTTTAATTCGCGCTATTCTGTATTTCTACCCCTTCGACGAGAATCCGATACAAAATTGATTGAAAATAGGAAAATCGTGAAAACTTGAAGAATTCTCAGAGCGCAGACCCTGATATATATTTGGTTTATTTCAAAACATTTTTACTTTCATTTCCTAGGTGGAGAACTAACAATTATCAGTTACCTCGATAACAGAGAAGTTTATTTCAAAGTAACACAATTTTTCCTCTTCTATAGATTAATCATTCTCAATAGACTGAACAAAGAATATTTTCTTTTCACTTTGTTTCAAAGAGATACTTACCTACTATGTGTGCTCTTCTCGTATCGAGAAATAACTATAACTCAAGTTTTCAAGAATTCCTTCTTCTTTACACACTTCGTAAGTTTATGAAGACGAGAAAATTATTTTCAACCTTGCTACGTCAATCCACCTGATATCCTCTGTATTTTATATGTACTATGAAAGAAAGTTCACATAAACTGAGTTGGTTCATTTTCCTCTAAAAAGGAAATAATAATGAACTTCTTGAGCGCTATGGCACACAAGAGTATTAAATAGGTAATTATTGTTATACCTTCACATTCTATTGCAATAATTTTCCGGGTCCAAAATGGCGGTTTCAGCTACGAATGAAGCTGGGACTGCCCGTAAACAGAATGATGGCTACCTGGAAATATGATAAGCTATGCTCTCTCTGCCTTCCAATTAGCGAACCTATATGAAGTATTTTTAACAGGGAACCTGTTTTGTGGGAGGGTAATTTATATAAAAATGACGGGCGCCGACCGCCGGGAGGCAAAACGTTGGACTTGAAAAAATTTATACCTCCGGGCTACGTATGATAGGAGGGGGACTTGTGAAAATTTCTTCTAGCATACTGTATATTAGGCCTAGTTAGTACAGCCTAATTACACAGCTGTATATCAGACCTATTTTTCTCAGTCGTGATCAGGGACTTGAAAAAAATTCCACTTCCGAGCTATATATGATAGGAGGGGGCCTTTCAAATTATATGTGATAGGAAATTGTTAGCTTGAAATATTGTGTACTAGACCAAGAAGGGGAGTGAACAAGAGGAACGAGCAAGGCCTCGAAAAGCCTACATTATACTAGGCCTGATATGCTGCATACTGGACTTGTTAACAGGGAACTGTTTTAAGGGGGGCTTTTTGAGAAATTTGCCGTGCGCCGTGCGCCTTGCGCCGTCCAACGAAAAACTTGGAAAAATTTCGACTCTCGAGCCATATATGATAGGGGAGGGACTTAAAAAAACGACGGCTTCCTTAACGAAGCTAAACGAGGAAAGCAGGGAACCTGTTTTATGGGTCAAATAAGATTTGGTATTGAAAATTCAAGGAAGCCTAGACCTAGATAAAGCTAGTATAAAGATGGCTTAGACGTAATATAAGCCTGGTATAATATAGTTTGAGAGTCTTAAATTTTTCTCGAATCTCCAGCTATATATGATAGCTCGAGAGTTTAAATTTTTCCATTCCCTTTCATCATATATAGCTCGAGAGTAGAAATTTTTCCAAGCCCCCCTCCTATCATATATAGCTCGAGAGTTGCCATTTTTCCAAGTCCCCCTCCTATCATATATAGCTCGAGAGTTGACATTTTTTCTAAGTCCCCCTCCTATCATATATAGCGCGATAGTTGAAATTTTTTCAAGTCCCCCTCCTATCATATATGGCTTGAGAGTCGAAATTTTTCTGTCCCCCTCCTATCATATATAGCGCGATAGTCGAAATTTTTCTGTCCCCCTCCTATCATATATGGCTCGAGTGTCGAAATTTT
Source organism: Aspidiotus rigidus (assembly GCA_035079385.1). NCBI lineage: Eukaryota > Metazoa > Arthropoda > Insecta > Hemiptera > Diaspididae > Aspidiotus > Aspidiotus rigidus. The sequence continues at coordinate 3,982,185 of JAVHKY010000037.1, forward strand.
TCTGTCCCCTTTCTATCATATATAGGTCGAGAATCGAAATCTTTTCAAGTCCCCCTCCTATCATATATAGCGCGATAGTCGAAATTTTTCTGTCCCCATCCTATCATATATAGCGCGATAGTCGAAATTTTTCCAAGTCCCCCTCCTATCATATATAGCGCGATAGTCGGATTTTTTCTGTCCCCCTCCTATCATGTATAGCGCGATAGTCGAAATGTTTTTTATGTCCCCCTCCTATCATATATGGCTCGAGAGTTGAAACTTTTCTGTCCCCCTCCTATCATATATAGCTCGAGAATCGAAATTTTCTCAAGTCCCCCTCCTATCATATATAGCGCGTTAGTCGAAATTTTTCTGTCCCCCTCCTATCACATACAGCTCGAGAGTCGAAATTTTTCTGTCCCCCTCCTATCATATATAGCTCGAGAATCGAAATTTTTCCAATTCCCCCTCCTATCATATATAGCTCGAGAATCGAAATTTTTCCAATTCCCCCTCCTATCATATATAGCTCGAGAGTCGAAATTTTTCTAAGTTTTGTGCTGGACGGCGCACGGCAAATTTCTCAAGAAGCCCCACATAAAACAGGTTCCCTGTTAAAATTTCGACTCTCGAGCTATGTATGATAGGAGGGGCAATTAGAAAAATTTCGACTATCGAGATATCTATGACAGGAGGGGGACTTGGAAAAAATGTCAACTCTATAGCTATATATGATAGGAGGGGGACTTAGAAAAAAAATTTCGACTCTCGAACTATATATGATAGGAGGGGACTAGGAAAAATGTCAACTCTCGAGCTATATATGATAGGAGGGGGACTTAGAAAAATGTCAACTCTCGAGCTATATATGATACGAGGGGGACTTGGAAAAATTTCGACTATCGAGCTATATATGACAGGAGGGGGACTTGGAAAAAATGTCAACTCTCGAGCTATATATGATAGGAGGGGGACTTAGAAAAAATGTCAACTCTCGAGCTATATATGATAGGAGGGGGACTTAGAAAAATGTCAACTCTCGAGCTATATATGATAGGAGGGGCACTTGGAAAAATTTCGACTATCGCGCTATATATGATATGAAAGGGAATTGGAAAAATTTCAACCCCGAGCTATCATATATAGCTGGAGATTCGAGAAAAATTTAAACTCTCAAACTATATTATACCAGGCTTATAGTAGGTCTAGGCCTTCTTTATACTAGCTTTATCTGGGTTTAGTCTTCCTTGAATTTTCAATACCAAATCCCATTTGACTCATAATACGGGTTCCCTGCTTTCCTCGTTCAACTTCGTTAAGGAAGCTGTCGTTTCTTATTTATTGATTTATTTATTTATTTATTTATTTATTTATTTATTTATTTATTTATTTATTTATTTATTTATTTATTTATTTATTTATTTATTTATTTATTTATTTATTTATTCATTCATTTATTTATTTATTTATTTATTTATTTATTTATTTATTTATTTATTTATTTATTTATTTATTTAGAGGAAAAACTATCAAGGTGGTGAAAACAAATTTCAAGCTGTATACGAATGACAATGCACACTAGCGAATCCCATAAAAGAGGTCCCCTGTTTGCCTCAATTAACAAAGTTGATGAAGACAACCCCGACCAGCTCACCACGTGGGCTGCCCGTTTTTTATGGATTTTGGGGGTAGGTAGCTTATTTATAGACCCCTACGTAAGTGGGATCTGAAAAAACTGTGGAAAAAAATAACGACGGCTTCCCTATAACGGGTGTAGGACTTTTCGCCGTAAAATTTTTGCCGCAAGATTTTCGACGCCAGCGTTTCACCGCAAGAACGATTTGACGCAGGTCTTTCAGTCACAGAAAATTTCACCGCCGACAAAAAAAATCGTGAAAAAAAGAACATGCATGGTCAAAATGCTGGTAAAAAATAATTAAAAAAAAAATTAATAAACGAAAATTTGCAGCGCAGAAACATGTTTCCCGCCGTTAAAAAAAATTGTGGAAAAAAAAGGTGATGCGTGGTCGTATTTTTGCACAATATGTAAATATAAATTGAAAAAAAAGAGAAAAAAATCCTGCTTCCTTCAACCCTTCCCTTGCCCCTTTTAGTAAGAGTTTCCATTTTAATCTACTAGAATAATATAATATGAAATGAATTGCGAACTTCGAAAACCTTGTGATACAAACTGCGAACCTGAATTGTCTCTTAGACCCATCCTTCTTTGAGTGAACAAGTTTTTGCAGATTCTGATTGATTCAATGGTAATTCTTTTCATCATTGTAATCGATCGATTGCATAAACGGCCACGCTTCAATTTGTGTTTAAAGTATTGCAGCATACTTCCTTCATAGGCATTAATATAGAACTGCAAACTGCACCCCTTCTGAATTTCCTTTTTCACGATTGTTTTTTGTCGGCAGTGAAATTTTCTGCGGCTGAAAAGATGTGCGTCGGATTGTTCTGCGGCGAAAATTTTGCGGGGAAAAGTCTGTCCCCCTTCCCTAACGAAGTTAAACGAGGAACGCAGGGAACCTATTATATAAGTCATCCTTTCTTATCATATATGGCTCGAGAGTTGAAATTTTTCCAAGTTTTTTGTTGGACGGCGCACGGCAAATTTCTCAAAAAGCCCCCCATAGAACAGGTTCCCCCTTAATACTTGTGAGAACATATTTTATAGAATGAACTTTTGACTCACCAAAATTAATGACCAACTCTACTTTGGCTGACACTGCTTTAATTGTTTACAGATCTTAATAATGCCGACTATGGAGATCAATACTTAAATTGGAATGAAAACATCAATTGTTTACCCGTACTTTGCGTTGAACCATCGACCAATATGTTATATTTTTCATGCCCAACGACTGGCCATGATCAGCGCGGTTTACACCTTGGTGAGTTAACAAAATCTTCATTCGTGAGACACATACTTTATTTTCGGCTTAACCTTTCCTTTAAGTCTTCCATTTCTGATCTTCACATTTTTGAGCTTCCTGAGAACACAAGAACAGATAGTTTACATCCATGTGCGAAAGAAATACCTATCTTTGAAAAAAGTAGACGACAAAAAATCAAAATTCTTCATTATAACTCCTAAAATTAAGTCAATTCAGAAAAATATTATAGTTCATTTTGAAAGAATTGTACTTTTTGTTCATAACGTTAAGGGTGACCAAGAAGAAGACTAGATGGCACATTCGCATCATCATCTTCGGCCTAGACTATACTGAAGACGGGTCACTAGGTCTACATGTGTATCATACGTCCAACTTATCTTTCACAGTACTCGCGCGTAGGTCACACACCCTCTCGGGTTACACCTCTATCCTCTTCCTTCTGAATACGGTCACAAAAGCCTACGTACAATTCTATATTTTTGAGCAGCCGCTCCGATAAATTGATTCCATTCCCTCTCTGTTTTGGGTCGATATCCAGTCGAGTACCCCAATTCATCGAGGAAAATATCCCCGGGAGATTTTTGCGGCACTTTCGTCTGAAATGAAAATTTCGCACCCAGCATGAGGGATAACTTCAGATACATTCAATTGAAAATTGCGGAAAATGAATGGACTTAGAAGTCTCATTTCGGCTTGTTTTTTTAACAAAGTATACCATAATTACAATAAACTCACATTCTTGATTGGATGTCCTTGAGTCAGATCGATCATAAAATGAAATCCAATAATAATCATAGTAACCATTTTGAACGTGTAGGAGATATATTCCATTTTTTCCTATAATATCCAACACACGACTGTGGAAAAGACTAGATGGTACGATGAAAAACTGAACGGACTAGGTACGTGCTAATGATCAATGAAAAAATTGATCTTTCGATCTTAGAACAGGTATAAGTTGAATGCGTAAATCTACTCAAAAATATACGAGGCTTATGTGCACCAAGTGTTTCATGAAGTTCTAACCATGTTACGTAGTTTTTAGCTATGTTAATGGAAATCTTTGATTCAAGATTTCAAGCCATATGAACTAGGCCTAGTCGAGTAGATTTAATGATAGAAGCTAGTTCAATGCGTTTAGAGATCAGATACGAATTTATTGACGTACCTAAAATTGAAATGTAGTTGCTCAGTAAAGTGCTCCCTCTTCACATGATATCTGTTAGTCTTCTTCAATAATTTACCAAAAGCTTAAAAATCTAATTTTTCCAAATCTCAGTATTGATATTTACGTAGCTCGCCAGTCAAGTCTTAAGAGCCTTCTCTTCATCCGCTTACCTATGTTTTTTTTTTTTTTTTCTTCAGAAGTTTACCTCTGATTTAGGTTAAAGCCCCTCGAACCACAATTTTTCGGACAAACGGCGGGTATTTTTCACCGAATAACTCTCATAAAACACATTTTCTGTAGAACCTTCTGTCATTTATAGACTTTCGTCGAATACGCTCTAATTTAAATCTCTCGTAGAATAAAGAAGTGAGCCGAAGCGAAAAGAGATGAATACACGTAAGGTTGAAAGATAATGGAAACATCACATTTTTATTTCCAAATTTGAACTGTATACATAATACTTCTCTCAATGATAAAAAAAAAAAAAAAAAAATTATAACTATATCTATGTACACAGATAGAATCCCTGAAAGATTTACTTGGCTTTTTACCTTTGTCTCGAGAGAAAATGAAGTTTTTTTTTATTTTTGTTTGAGACGAAGGATTTATTTTAAGTTTCCCTGGTCCTCTTTCATTATTTAATCTTTACATTTTACGACGCTCATTCGTTACTGTACGTAATACGTTATGAAAAATCATTCCAAATATTATTCAGTTTTGATTATGTCATAAAACCCGATAAGACTCGATGTAGGAAAACAACAAGAGTTATTTGTATTCATGTTGAATTTGCTCCCTCGTAAATAAAGCGAGCATACTTTTCATCTCCCGCTTTCAAGGAAAACAGTATATGTGCAGATTCATCAGGTCCATATTAAGAATATACTACTCGTGTGTGTAGATTTATCAAGTCAATATTGCTATGCCTAAGTGTACGAAATTGCGGCATGTATACAGAAAGTGTAATTTATAGTTTAATCTGATTCACGCAAACTATATTCAACGTTGCTCTTTCGAAGGTTCTCTGTTTCAGTTTTTCAATTTCAAAAGCGATATAAATTTCCGGTGTACAAACTGAACTGACCTATATTTCTTCAATTTCAAAATTGATTGTTCGAATTGGGAACTTTGTTTTTGAATAATGGATAGGTATAAGTATGTAGTACAATAAATTCATTGCGTGGCGTGTTCCTAATTCCGTTTTACGGTCTACACCTGAAAAATTGAAAAAAATTATATATCTTGAGACAATAACGTGACACTGGATCACTCAACCTTATCAAGCGAGGAGAATAATTATCAAAGTACAGTCGAACCTTGCTAAGTCGAACATCGATAAACCGAATTTTAGGATATTTCGAACAAATGTTCAAGTCTCGGTCCCAAAATACCAAAATACATGTATTTTTACCTAGTTGACCGAGTTTTGAAAGTTCAAAGGAAAAATCGGTTTTTTCCTGTTAAAATCGTTGAAATAATATCCTATTTTTAACAGAGAATCTGGGTTATTTCTCCAAGTTCTAATCTCATATATATAAGTTGAAAAAAGGTTAATAGTCTCGACGGTACTTTTAACAATAAAAAGAGAGATTTTTCGGCACTGCCGTTGATATACAAAAATTTATTTATTTTTCACAACACTAACGGTGAAAACGCAACTTTTCGCCACTTAAAACGATGGCGAAAATGGGTTTTATCACAAGTAGTCCGTAGAACTGTGGTGAAAAATAAAAACTGTAGTGAAAAACGAAGAACTGTTGTGAAAAGTAAGTGAAGGCGTGGCGAAAACGTAAAACTGTAGTGAAAAGTAAGAGAACAGTGACGAAAACGTAGAGATGAAACTGTAGTGAAAACTGAGGTCAGTGAACTCCATTCTCTCTGAGGTAGGTACGATGGTACGATGAACAGTGTTGTAAGAACTTCCAAAAAAACGCTGTGAACTTCCATTATTCTTCAGTACAGCCAGGTTCCTATTATTTTATCGTTTTCGCCATCGTTTTCGTGACAAAAAGTTGCGGTTTCACCGTTAGTGTTGTAAAAAATATAATACTCGTACTATTGAAACCCGACGTTTCGAAGCGACGCGCTTCTTCTTCAGGGGTTACGCTTCACGTAATTGCTCATTATTCGTAATGAGCAGAAAAATTGCTCATTACGCGTAATAAGCAGACGTGTTGCTCATTACGCGTATTGTGCAAAGCTGCTGCCCATTACGCGTAATCAGCAATATTTTTCTGCCTATTACGAGTAATGGACAACAATCTAACTGCCCATTATGCGTATTGAGCATCCTTAATTATGAACCAATCCGAAGTGGGGACTGGAAGGGATATCGTCGGTGCGTCAAAGCAAGCGATAAACATGCGTAAAGAATGACATAGTATGCAATTCTGCATGCCATGCAGGCCGAATAGACAGGTGGACTTTTTCTTGAAATGTATCTCTATTCTTAAGACATTTTGGCAACCATTGGTCAATAAGGTAAAAACACTCGCTGCATCCGAATTTCATGGTTGCCAGGCGAATTTTGCCTCCTTCTGGCTCAAATCCAAGATGGCGGCCAAACTCATTTCATTTCTGTTTCAAGGTAAAACAGGAAATTGTAATTTTTTTTTTTGGGAGGGGGGTTGCTGGTGTACAGAATTGGTCTTCAAACTCTACTTGAGATATTAAAAATTGGTCAGGTTAAAATTACAGAGCTTTCTCTCAACTGCATTATACACTATCAAAACGAAGCATATGTACCTCAAAATTAGTCTGTAGAAATAAGATGAACCGTAAAATAAGGAGCATTATTTAAAATTGTAGCTCAAATAACGTTATTGATAAAGAATTATATTTCTTAAAAGAAAAAAGGATAAAGAACTAATAACAGATAAGCATGTTTGTGACCCCGACTTTTGATTCTCAGGCAAGCTCATGGTGGTCGTTTTTGATTTTTCCGAGTCAATAAACATAAGAAACGATACCCCACACTCTGGCATTGTATTGCCAATAAATTTGGCCTCAATTTGACCCAAATTTGGGTCCTCATCTTGGTTGTATGTGATCCCAATATCTCAAGTAGAATAGAATCAATGCGGTTTCTCAATTTATGGCCAGAAATACTAGACGAAGTCATATTCAAGCGAGTAATACAAACGGAATAATTTACAATTTTAGCCACAGAAATTAAACGACGCCGGAGCGCTTTCGATTAAACAATCATTGTCAACGGGGACTGGAAAGCGACTGAACCAACTCCGGCTGTAAACTAGAAACATACGAGGAAATCAGGATTGAACCAGCGAGTCATAATTTACAATTTTAGCCACAGAAATTAAACGACGCCGGAGCGCTTTCGATTAAACAATCATTGTCAACGGGGACTGGAAAGCGACTGAACCAACTCCGGCTGTAAACTAGAAACATACGAGGAAATCAGGATTGAACCAGCGAGTCATAATTTACAATTTTAGCCACAGAAATTAAACGACGCCGGAGCGCTTTCGATTAAACAATCATTGTCAACGGGGACTGGAAAGCGACTGAACCAACTCCGGCTGTAAACTAGAAACATACGAGGAAATCAGGATTGAACCAGCGAGTCATCACGACGTGAATCATACTCGTAAACTAGTTCAATCAACCCCTCATCAGGTATGTACCTGTTGAGCACATTAAGGTCGTCGTTATTTAAATGACGGATTATTTCGATGTGTTCTAACGCTTTCCGCTTCGAATACGCGTTTTCTCTATAGAGGAGGACCTCGGACCCCTCTTCAATGCTATGGCCGCTAGTGATTAGATGGTCCGCAAACGCCGATTCACCTATATTCTTCTTTTCCCACGCCTTCCTATGTTCAGCGATTCTAATTTTCAACTGACGGCCTGTCTCGCCGATATAAATTCCGTTACAATCCTTACACTCACCTTTATACACACCATTCCTCTCGGCCAGTTGGATGGGGTCTTTTAGCCTAACCAATAAACTTTTTATGGTATTGGGGTTGTAATACACAGGCCGAAATCCGAAGGGGCGTAGGACACGACTCAATTGAGCTGAAAACTGCCCCAAGAACGGAAGCCTTATCCAACGCTCTCTACTGTTTAGGGCCGTATTGCGGGGGAGGGAGGTGGTGGAATCGAGGCATTTTCGAGTAACTTTCCTTTGGATCATAAGGTCAATGTCTAAGTTCACTTCATTCACTCTGGCCAAGTGCTTTATAGTTAATACCTCTTTTTGGAAGGCTGACTGATTGAGAGGAATACTAGTCAGTCGATGGATTAAGCTGTTAAATCCAGCATATTTATGGGCTACAGGGCAAAAAGATTTTCCGTGGACAGTAATATCGGTCGCAGTATCTTTCCTGTATATGGCGAATTCATGGATACCGTCTCTATTACAGATCGTCAAATCCAAGTAATTAATAGATGCGCCACCGATTTCTAAAGTAAATTTTATAGAAGGATATTGATTATTTAGATACTGGAGAAACTCCAAAAGGAGCTCTCGGGGACCAGTCCACGTACACAACACATCGTCGACATACCTGTGCCAATAATAAATCTGATCTAAATACGCACTGCCAGAGGAGAACAAATCGAGCTCAAACTTAGACATAAAGACCTCCGAAATGAGAGAACCCAAAGGAGAACCGATGGGTATTCCAACCTCTTCAGAAAACTCAAAAAACTTGTTATCGAATTTGCAATAATTGGGAGACCAACAAATATTGAGGAGATTGAAAAAATCACTCAATTCTTCTTGGCGAACATTTGTTTGAATCAAAAGGTCTCCCATATGTTGCATGGCGGTTGCTCTGGGGATATTGGGGAAGAGGCCGACCACATCAAATGAACACAGGGTCGATCCCAGCGGAAGAATATTATCCTTAAGCCTATCAGCCAAGGAGACCGAATTTTTCACCGAGTAAGGTGACTCATGGTCAACTCTCGATTTAAACCATCGGTCCAAAAATTTCGCCAGAGCGTACGAGGGGGAGGACACAAAGGATATGACCGGACGCATCGGGTCATCTTTTTTATGGACTTTTGGTAGCCCGTACAAGAGGGGAGGCACAGGGTTGGGCTCCAGGAGCAATCTTTTTAGCGAGGGAGTTTTAATAATAAATTCACACTCGTTTATCACACGTCTAACTTCTTTTACGTGTTTAGGAAAATTGAAACTGTCGTTTTCCTTAGCACCACACTGGCCGAGAACGTCATAGACCTTGGAGACGTAGGAGGACTTCTCCATTGATTAAGCCCTCCTCCCTGAAACCTCCTCTTTAATCCCTTCATCACCTCAATTGCGTAATTGTTCCTACCAGGGGGGGGGGGTATTGCGGACAAGAGCAGCACAATTTTTTTGAGTATTAACCCCCGGTTTGCCAAGAAGAATTGGGTGAATTTTTCAATCTCCTCAATATTTGTTGGTCTCCCAATTATTGCAAATTCGATAACAAGTTTTTTGAGTTTTCTGAAGAGGTTGGAATACCCATCGGTTCTCCTTTGGGTTCTCTCATTTCGGAGGTCTTTATGTCTAAGTTTGAGCTCGATTTGTTCTCCTCTGGCAGTGCGTATTTAGATCAGATTTATTATTGGCACAGGTATGTCGACGATGTGTTGTGTACGTGGACTGGTCCCCGAGAGCTCCTTTTGGAGTTTCTCCAGTATCTAAATAATCAATATCCTTCTATAAAATTTACTTTAGAAATCGGTGGCGCATCTATTAATTACTTGGATTTGACGATCTGTAATAGAGACGGTATCCATGAATTCGCCATATACAGGAAAGATACTGCGACCGATATTACTGTCCACGGAAAATCTTTTTGCCCTGTAGCCCATAAATATGCTGGATTTAACAGCTTAATCCATCGACTGACTAGTATTCCTCTCAATCAGTCAGCCTTCCAAAAAGAGGTATTAACTTTAAAGCACTTGGCCAGAGTGAATGAAGTTATTTTAGACATTGACCTTATGATCCAAAGGAAAGTTACTCGAAAATGCCTCGATTCCACCACCTCCCTCCCCGCAATACGGCCCTAAACAGTAGAGAGCGTTGGATAAGGCTTCCGTTCTTGGGGCAGTTTTCAGCTCAATTGAGTCGTGTCCTACGCCCCTTCGGATTTCGGCCTGTGTATTACAACCCCAATACCATAAAAAGTTTATTGGTTAGGCTAAAAGACCCCATCCAACTGGCCGAGAGGAATGGTGTGTATAAAGGTGAGTGTAAGGATTGTAACGGAATTTATATCGGCGAGACAGGCCGTCAGTTGAAAATTAGAATCGCTGAACATAGGAAGGCGTGGGAAAAGAAGAATATAGGTGAATCGGCGTTTGCGGACCATCTAATCACTAGCGGCCATAGCATTGAAGAGGGGTCCGAGGTCCTCCTCTATAGAGAAAACGCGTATTCGAAGCGGAAAGCGTTAGAACACATCGAAATAATCCGTCATTTAAATAACGACGACCTTAATGTGCTCAACAGGTACATACCTGATGAGGGGTTGATTGAACTAGTTTACGAGTATGATTCACGTCGTGATGACTCGCTGGTTCAATCCTGATTTCCTCGTATGTTTCTAGTTTACAGCCGGAGTTGGTTCAGTCGCTTTCCAGTCCCCGTTGACAATGATTGTTTAATCGAAAGCGCTCCGGCGTCGTTTAATTTCTGTGGCTAAAATTGTAAATTATTCCGTTTGTATTACTCGCTTGAGTATGACTTCGTCTCGGATCTCAAGTAGAGTTTGAAGATCCAATTCTGTACAAAACAGAAGAAAAAAAAATACAACCTTCTGTTTTACCTCAAAACAAGAATGAAATGAGTTTGGCCGCCATCTTCGATTTGGGCCATAAGGCAAAATTCAACTCGGCAACCATGAAATTCAGATTGAGCGAGTGTTTTTATCCTCATAACACGTGGTTGCCCAAATGTCTCAAGAAATAATGTTGGAATGAAAAAATTGGCCATTTTCATGATTTGTCCACCAGTCTAGAAGTTGTGACAATCACAATAAATAATAGAATAAGATTTTGAATTTAGGAAGTAATGACGATCTCCTTGAGTGATAATAGAAAGTAATTTCCATTATAAAGATTTTTTGAAGTATTCCAAGTAAAATGAAAATACCATTATTTTACAATCAAATCAGGTTCTCATTGGTCAATTCCTCCTGCTCATTACGCGTAATGAGCAATTACGTGAGTTGAGCGTAACATATATAGTTCAATGGTTAAAGTTTTTCCAAGTCCAACATCCCTACATATAGCTAAAAGCTGGACTTGAAAAAATTTCAACTCCCTAGATATTTCTAAGTATTACTTCTATCGTTGGGTTAGGTTTTGTCCTCTCGTAATGTTACGTTAGGTTGCTGGTCGGCCGGGCGAACACAGGACATTTTTCCGCTTTGAGAAAATATCGACTTTTGAACTACCTTTGAAAGGAGGGGACGCCGAAAAATTGAAGTCAAAGTTCTTCTTAGTCCAATACCCCCGTATTGCTCGAAAGAGGAATTTGAAAAAATTTCAACTTTTGATAGAAGAAGGACTCGGAAAAATATCGACTTTCAAGCTATAGGCCTATATGATGGGAAATGAGCTTGAAAAAATTTCAACTTCACTTTCAAGATATACGTATGATTGGAGAGGGACTTACAAAAATTTCGACTTTCAATTCTCAGTATCAAAATCAAATTTCTCTTATGGAACAGGTTCCTAGCGTTTCTCGTTCAACTTCGCTAAGGGAGTCGTCGTTTTTGGAGGGGAATAGGGATCACTCCCGATTAACCACGTTGACTTCGTGTCGACGAAAAATCGACTCGTAATCGACTTCGGTTTCGAGTCGATTTAGTTTCACCCAAGTAGACTATAAATCGATTAGAAGTCAACCGCACTTCTTTACTATCGCCGATCATGGTCGATGTTGAAATTGAGTCGACTTCCAATGTTATATTTGTAGATCGACGTTGACCTCGATTTCAGGTCGCCACTTCTTCAAATTTTTTGTCGTTCAAAAATTGTTTGAAATCGACCTCGATTTTAGGTTGATTCAATGTCAACCAGCTTGTATTTTACGAGCTCCGATACCGAATATTTATCGACGCGAGCATTCAGATTATTATTCAAAATTTCGAGAGGCCTTATTTGAAATCGATTACAGATCGACGTTTTCAATCAGTCGAAAAATATCGACTCTAGTTCGACGTCAATTTGAGGTCGATTTGAAATCGACTAGAGTACATTGCCAGAAAACTACATGTCGACGCGAAATCGACGCGACAGAGCAGTTCATTTTTGGTCGACAAAAAATTTGAAGAAGTCGACTCGAACTCCAGTATCGTGAGTCAACTCGATTTCGACGTCGACAATATGCCAGTTCATTTGTGGTCGACAGTCGACGTGATTCATTAATCTGGATAGGTTTTGAATGTGTGAACTCATACAACGTTTTTTGATGGTAATATCTGAAGAGAAAATTGAAGGAAAACATATTTTCATTGAGTAAATTTCTCTTTTTCTAGACTAAAACTGGCCTGAACATGACGTCATTCTTTCCGTGTATACACTGTCACATACGTACGGCGTACCGTGTAGGCATTTCTATCAACATCATCTGGACGTCTGAAAAATTGACTGGTGCGGTAGAATCGGTACACAAGAATGATGCAGCACAGCTTCTCTGAACTTGAAGCATACAACATGAAAAGATCAAATTAGGGTGTGAGTTGTAATGGTGGTGCGGACTTAGAACGACGCGAGGTGTATTGACTTCACTGACCTGAGTTACAGATTATCGAACCTGTTTAGTTCACGACAAAAGGTGATATAAAGAAGCACATCAGCTAAATGAGGCTACTATTGAAGAGTAACTTGAGAAGACATGTGGACACCTGATAAGTGGTGAGAAAAAACGAAAAATTTATTCGCGATTAATTTGCTTTGTCTTCAAATGAATGGGCGCATCGATTCTCTAGCTAATCTTGGAGTCTTGGGCTACTAAGTATCACTTATAAATCACCGAGGTGTTTATTTAAAATTACGTAAGAAGGAACAGATTAAGTACACGACTAGTTATAAAAAAATGTTAATTGTAATGATATATTCCTCGATTTAAATCGTATTAAGTACTTTAAACGATTACAATGGCGTCGGATATTCTTCTTTGTAAATCAAACGTCAACCACCAGTGTAAAATTCTCATTTGCATGAGGTTAATGATTCAAGACGACAAAAAAAAAGTATGCTATGCAGTAAAACCGAGTTTAATTTCATCACGCTCGAAAATATGAGGTCTTATTCCATATTATGAAGAGGTGCATCAATATAATATTTTGCTGAATTTATGATTTGAATTGTGAAGGGTTCTGGTAAGAGTAAGCGCTACGCCAGTAATGCGAGTGAAAATCACCAGAATAATAATTGTAAAAATAATTAGACACAATTTTAATTATTCCGTTGGTGATTGCTTTGTGGTAATTTTCATTTCTAGAACGTGTTATGTATCTTTCTGTGAATTAAATAACTGCTCTGGACGTAGAAATGACAATTTCTTTCTCTCCATTTTCGAAAGGGGTCTTAACCGTTTTTGAGCTTAATGAAAGAGAGAATTTTCTGCGCTGAACTCTCGCATGAACCGGGAATTCACCCTGGTAATTTTTATGAATGAGAATATTCGATCATTGAACTCTCTATTTCAAAATTAATACAAAGAGCGAACAACTCGTGACCATATTTTAAACATTTAAAACTCGCCCCTTAAAAATAAGGTAAGGAATTTTTGGGAAATCATTAAATGCAATATTACTTGTATAGTTCGCAAACATTTTTACGAAACGTATAACTCTGGTTTTGACAGAAATTTCGTACTAACAAAAAGGAAAATTCGTTGAAAATACGTAAACTGTTTTCTTTTTTTTTCGTGAACGCTGACTGTAGTATTGATGAGCGAGAGAGAAGAAAAAAGTAGCGCAAGAGGTACCTACGAAGATAAAATTTAATCAATTTTTAATATTTTAGTAGGTATACTTCGTATGATGAATATTCATATTTCGAAACTTTATGACCAATGTAACGATAGTACATTCATTTTAAAGTTTTCATTTCTCGTTCAAAACGTTTTTTTCCCCTCCACGATCTAAATACTTTTCTCATTATTCAATGTAATGGTAAATGGATGAATGTATACCGCAAAAAGTAACAAGTTTTCCAAGTCAGAAAGATTTACTACCGTTAAAAATTTTTGTGGTCGGAATGAAAGTATCGTCGGATCCAGTTAATTATACTTTACTATTCTACGAGTACATTTTAGTAAAAAGTTCAACGTAAGAATGTGCTGTAATACCACAAAATTTACACATCTAAATTATTCGTCTGTCTTCATCGTATACGAGTATATTCTTTACCATATCTAGACTCCTTTCGTGTAATTCAATCATACTATATACCAGAATTCAAATAGAAAAATTTGATAACGAGAACCTGCGGTACAAATAAAATTTCCGTTCTATTTTGTAATACTATCTTATTTGAGATTTAATTTTTTCGGAAAGCTTGCTCCTCTTCTCGACGAAAATTCGTCATAATAAACAAATTAATCAATGTCTATTTTCAAACCGAAACGGTACAACGCCTTATCGGAAGAGTCACCGTTTTTCTGAAAGTAAAGTTGTGTCGTAGAATTCGAACTTTTTTTTTTATGCTTTTTTTCCCTCTCTCTCTTTCCTCGTTTCTTATTCCTTTTGTCTTGTAGAGACAAAACTCATTTTCGATCGTCGTAGAAATTCGATGTGAATTGTACGCCTACACGTATTTCCACTTTTTATGAGGAAAGTACTGTAGAATTTCGGTACAACCGAATGATATATGTATATTACAAAAATGAGGTCTTCTATAGTATTTAGCATGTATGTTCGAGTTCTTATTTGAAATTGAGAATCAACGCGTATTCATCTCTTCTATTCCAATTTTAAATAACCTCGATAACATGTCTCCAGAAATTTCGAGTCACAGATACGTTTGAACAAAAATTTAAAAACGGAAAAAAGTGTATACGAAATATATATTTATGGTAAGCTCGAGAATCGAAATTTCTCATTTGAGCGACCAAACTACGTTTGGGAAAAGAAAAGGTGAGAGACAGCGAAAGTTTCCGCGAGAAAAATATCAATATGGTATCCACAATGGTCGTAACACCCTTCAAGTCATATCCGACTTGAACCTCAAAATTGAGGAAGTCCTTCACTCAAACTCAAAACTCTACACCATCTTCTTCGACCTCCAGAAAGCGTTTCTCCGTGTCTGGCGTCACTACATATCCTGCCAATTATATGACATTGCTCTTCGAGACAATTTACCCATACTCCTTCAATCTTTCCTCCATGACAGGTTTCTATAACGATTAGAATCTAAAATCAATACTCAAATCGGTGTCCCACGGAGAAATACAGCGTGTTCCTATTTTCCTAATCACTAAAAGTGACCTGACCAACACCCCCTTACCAAACTCTTCTTTGGCTTTGCAGGTAACTTCAGTGTCTCCCTACTAACCCCCAAACACCAAAGAGCAGTATGACTACTCTGATAAGCCCTTGTCCAAACCCCGTAATGGTTATCTGACCGTCGATTTCAATTTTTAGACAAGAAAACAGTTATGGCAATATTCCAAAAAAATACTCATGCCCTGCTACATTTTCTTCTCCGTATCTACAGAAATACACAATTACCATCCCATCTTCTATCAAGTCCCTTGGTTTCACCTTCCCCTCCAAAACCTCCCACTTCCACTGTACCGAATTCTTGAAAGAAAAATGCCCAAATTTCTAGAACGTTCCCGAATACTTATCACACACTCGTACCGGGGGTAACCGCAAACTTTTCTTCCAAATCTACTACATAGTCTAATCCGCTATACCAACTTAATTACGGTTCTCCAATTTACACTCACTCTAACGAGACAACTTTCAAATTGCTGGAGTCAATCCAATCTTCCGGTCCTTGACGTACAACCCACTAGCCTTTCACTCATTCTAGGTTTCCCTCCTCTCTTCCTGCTGCTAACTTTCTGACCTCAACGGCCCAATTCATAAATCCTATCACCACAAACCCCTCTTCAGTTTTAGAATAGTCGAATCCCTTCCCAACTTGATTACGATTCTTCAATTTAAACCCACCTTAAAATTGCTAGACTCAGTTCAATTTACCGAGCTTCGACTGGCTCTTGGCACACTACGCACTAGTTCTTCACTAAATATGTGCGCCGAGGCCGGTGTTCCTCCTCACTGTTACCGTACTCTTCCTTTCGCTGCTAAATTTCTGGATCAACAGTTCATCACCCACATCCTCCCATATTGTATTTCTTTTCAATTTCATCTAAACACTCATCTCAAACTTCTCTATTACACGGACGGACCCAGAACCGGATCCGTAGGTTTCATTCACGATGACATCTCATTCTTTTGTATGAGAAAAACCCCTTCCCACTATATTCACCCATCTCCCTCTTCTCACACGCTTCCTCCCTGCCCGTAAATTCCTTATGCTATCTAATTCTCTCTCATCCTCACTTGCTATCTGAAAGCCTCATTCAGTCATTCTACCAATCCTATCGTCCAGAAAATCCTCATTTTTCAAGTTCTTCTTCATCCTCAATCTCTTTCGTATAAATAACAGGACACATCGACCTTGAGGAACATAACGCAGTGGACTTTGCCGTAAAACAGTCACTGCGTCTATCTTCCACAAGTAATCCCTCCCATTTCCCTTCGTATGATCTCAAATCGTATAATCTCATCCGCTCTTTTCATACCTCTATCTCCTACACGCCTATACTGCAGTGCTGATAATTTATCCATTTAACACTGTTACTTCTGCCTAACTCTCCAAAACATTCGACTTGACCATGCTGTCTCTCCCTGCATCACAATAAGCAAATCATCAGCCTGGTAAACCACCGTCGAACCACTTACTCGAACAACACCATCTAACGACTGTGTAAAAATTGCACCAAGAAGCTTCTATGAATGGTGCTACTTCAATATGCGGTCTACCTACATTAAAAAGCTGGTGGAAGTCTACCAATGTTACGCGCGACTACATTGTGACAATAACAAGAAGTTTTTCCATCACACTGACGTTGATGAACGACTTACTTGCAAAGAATTTCTATCGAAATTTTCAGAAAGGAGTCTCTTGACTCTCTGAAAATTTGAGGTTTGTAGAGAAATGTTATGATTGTCGGCGAAGAATCGTTGAATAAGAAGAAAATCGATACATTTAGTTATGTCGTTGATTGCAAGCAAAACGAGGGAAACACTCCATACTTCTATTTGAGGGACGCCATTCCAAATTAGGTTATGAGAAGAATGTTGATCTTGAAGTTGTACTGATAGAGACATACATCATAAAAGAAAGTTTGGAGGAAATTGAGAAAGTTCTTCTTATAAAATTGGATATTTGTTCAAGAGTGAAAGATATTGTTCGTGATCCAATATTTATTTGGTTTACTGCGTGCTGAACCTGATCCTGAAACTAGTTATACAGTGAGAGAGTTAGCGTAATGGATATCCCGTTGACGACTGTGGAGCAGTTGACAGACAGAAGTCCGGGGAATGTGACGGCGAAGTCTGTACGAGAATAGTACGTGATCGTCCTCTAATGGTGGGAACACACTTAGAACCTATATAAATTGACGAGGCACGTTTCGCCGGCAAACGTAAATACAACCGTGGAAGATTGTTACAAGGAGATGATCCTGCCAATTCGGAGGATAGTGACGCGGAGGTTGACACCAGAGAAGCCGTAGAAATTGTGTTGACGGTCCCTGGGTTTGCGGTTTAAAGCAGGGGAACGACTGGCGCTACTTCTGGGTCGAGCGTTGTGATAAAGCTACCTTGATTCCTATTATTGAACACGAGTGTGCAGTGGGCTTCGTCATTCACTCAGATGCAGATATCTGGAGTCCAAAGGTTACGAACACGATACGGTCAATCTCCAACATAACTTTGTTAATCCTGATTCAAGCGCACACACATACTGGGGATTGAGCGCTCATGGCTTGATGCCAAGGTTAAATTGATGAAGCAAATGCTTGGAGTACCAAAACAACACTTTCAATCCCACTTTGACCACGTCTGTTGGCGAGCATTGTGGCGTTTGGAACCAGATTTATTCGTAGCCTTTTATCGAGAATACCCTGTGTACGTGTGAACTTATCTCTTCCAAACTTGACAAAACTTACCCCTACATACACTGCACACTTCCGAATTTTTTCAATGATCTTTTATGAGAGTATTCTTTTGCCTTTCTTAAAACAAAATCGCTGAAACAACTACTACACATTTCGAATAAGTAGGACATGATAGCCTCTCTTGTGATTTTGACGCAGGGGAGGACAGAGTCGCCGACATCCTTGCTTTAGGACACCTTAAATGTCTACGTTTAGTTCATAAAAATAAGAACATTGTTCATTTCTTTTATTCAATTTCATCTAAATATCGATTCATCTTCTGCAACGAAAAGATCGTTAAAAAACCTAAAATGTGTAACGGATTAAGAGCAAAATAATGACGTTATGTCACTTTTTGATTGTAATGACGAGAAATGGAATGATGAGGCTAGTGGCTCGATTTTGAGTCACGTATTATAGCGGGCGCGGGAACTGAAATATGTAATTCTCTCTTATTACACTTGTGAAAATACGGAACGGTTTATACTCAATAATCTGACGAGTTATCGAAAAATTCTTTCGAAAATTTTATTAACATAAATGACGTTACGAAAATTGGATTTTGTACGCTCAATATTGCGCATTCGGTATGCGAATTTATTGTTCAACGTTCAGACCTCAAGTTATCATTTATTACTTTTTATTGTCTGTGAACAGCGTTTTCATTTGTAATGTGTTTTCTCATCATTGTACACCAATGATTTCTATTGCTTTGGGTGGCAGTAATTCAAATTATTATCGTTTTGTTCCTCATTTCCTTGTTATTCAAGACCGAACCGTTGATTGATGATGGTGCAAAAATTAATTTTGATGAATAATATAATACCGTAGTTTGCCTGCCCATTCAGATTTGGTAATTTTTAATCTTACATACATACGTTTTCCTTGACCAGGATCCATTTTGGAAACAATTTTCTTCCTCTGCAATTTATTAACTTCGTACGATTACGATTTCCAATCCCTCACATAAGCTACTAGAATCGAAAAACGTTCGAAAAGAGACAATGTCGTTGAGTGGTGTGAATAATGCATTCTACCGCCATTACAATCAAGGAGAAACACAAACATGGTTTTGGACCCCCAAAAAAATTGAAACAAGAGATGAGTTTTTTCGTGCGAGCGGACAGAAGATGGAGAGACAAATCCGTATGACAACGAATATACAGTAAAACTCGTTTAAGACGTTTTTCTAGGGACCAGAGCAAAAAGACGTATTAGCCGAGAAAACGTATTAGCCGGGAAAACGTATTAGCCGTGAAGAAGGAAAAAACAAATTTATTTAGGTTCGAAACATGGACAATTTTTTTTTATGTACCTAACACATGTAGTATTTTTTGTGAAAAAACGATCAATTGTGGTCTGTTTCATATTAGAAAAGGTTGCTTGCGATAAAAACGCTTCAACTTTGCTTAAATTGTCTAAGATTGACCCTCCATTTTTGAGTGAAGAAACTAAGCACCGCAATTTGTGCAGGGAGTCTAACCCTTCCAGAAATTAAATTGGTGGTTCAGGTTCAGGTTCTTCATCGTCGTCATCATCCTCCTCAATTGTAGAGTAGACAATGGTACACCAAGTTCTTCGGCAATCACTTTTCTAGTTTTCTCACCACTCAACTCATCCAACTTTTTTAAAATGCACAGTTTGTCGTCCAAGCTTAAAGCTTTCCGTTTTATACCTCGTACATTGGCCATCTCACGCGATATGTAGTGAAAATAAGACTGGTCTGAAGTTCATCATCGATTGTGGAGAAGAAATGTAATAGGTTAATCGAGGTAAAAGACTATGTTCAGACTTGCAAAAAAAAAAAAAACGTATTACGCGGGGTCATCAACGTTTTATCCGTGAAATTTGACACATGTTTAGTCTTGCATGTCAAGGGACCAGAGAAAAAGAACGTCTTACGCGGGAAAATGTATTATGTGGGAACGTCTTAAACGAGTTTTACTGTATTTCTCCTAATCGGGTGGCCCTGCCGCAATTAATAGCTCATTTTTTCATATAGTTCGAAATTACTCTGGCTTGCAAAACAAAATACCTCTTATAAGAGAGACTTCGGGATTGGCTGGCACCATTTGTTGAAATGTGTAATTTCGAAGAATGTCAAGAGAGCATCCAGAGCTCAATAGCTTTCACGCAGCTATCGAATAAGTTTCTCTTTGTTTCGGGCTCATTTTTATTTCAAAAATATTTTTGGAGGTAAACTTCTATACTCGCCCCCATACCTTCAATCATCGCGTTCATCGAGTCTAGATTTCTTATGAAGCTTGTTTTCATACGCCACTGATCTCCGACAGCTGGAAAATATCGGACTATTTTAGAAAGGGAAAGAATCCGCGAGATTCGCTCTTCCGTCACATTATTTATACAATTAGAATAACAAAGATTTGGGCGGATTTGGAATGTGATTTAGGGAGGGAAATTTTACGATTTTTTGCTTGAATTTAAATCCTTCTTCCTCCGTGAAATCAGCATTGAAAGAAGAAAAACCAAAAAAAGAAGAAATCAAACAAAACCACAACAATAAATTCAGAACTTTATGAATTTGTAACGAAGAATTTATTCCAAATAGTCTTTAAAAATCCTTGATTATAAGATGTTTTGAATGTTTAGTGGATGGGGTAAGGAAATAAAAAATTGGAATTTTCAAGGAATGACTCAGATTAGAAAAGAAATATCGAATGCTTGCTTCCCCACTTAAGCGCTACGTCGACCAATATTACGATCACATAAATATTCATCTTGATAATGCACATAACGGCGGGCTAAATCTTTTTTAATTGTGATTAAAAAAAACACTGCTCGAAGTATAAACGAATTATTTACTATTTATATCATTACCTACCTATACTACCTAGCGATTTGCGCTAAAAATTTCACCTACTATATGGAACATCATATCACTGAACTTCTCGGATTTTTCCGAACCTTGGTAGACGATATTCCTTGATCGATTTCAAAAATGTGAACGAGATGGAATTTTGATTAGTGCCGTCGTTAAATCATCTTCCTATTTTCATAGATGCTTACTGGTTTTTCATAGTGACGCAGTTCGTCTCGACAACGCTAAGTTTCGCAATGCACCTCGATATTTTTACTTCGAAACTTTCCTCGAGTTTCTATCATTTCGACTCCGTGGCACGTATCGTTTACTCGACACCGTATCCGAGCGTGAAGGCATCACCTAACGACCCTGCGTGACTCCCTGATATTTTAGTTTTTTCGTATTTTTGATTGGCGACGATATTTCGCATCGGTTGTAACAACTAGTGTATTTATTGTCGGGCACGCACATATCATTTCTTTTCATAATTTTTCTCAGGAAATTCGATTACCATCAACGAAGTGTTGTGAAATTCGGTAGCTCATCAATCTTCTTCTCGATGATAAAATCTCCAATAAAAAACGAGAAAGCGTAAATGCGAAAGGAAAATGTGACCTCTTCCGTACTGATAAAAGTACCATACCTCACTAAAATATTTTGGACGGATTGAATTTCTCCCAACTTTTAATCATTCATTTGTTCATTTCACTGCTTCTATCTCATCTTAATAAACCAAGTTTTCATAACGAACAGTCTTCCAATCGCTTGACGTAAACTTAAATCCGTTGACTTATCAAAAACTGATTGGTCGCGTCAAGTTAATAGTATTAATAAATGATCGTTCAATAGCTTCATAATATAGTTAAGCGCGACAGTAAATGAAGAAAAACGAGTATTTGTTGGTACGCAAAAAATAGAGATCATATATCACGTCTCCTGTATCAGTTTTTAAAATACGAGATGTTTCTTTAAACAGCGTCATTCCTGTAAATTCATCGAAGTATAGAAGAAGAGAATTGATTAAACTGGCCTCGGAGCGCCCCCACCCTCTTCTCACAAGGTCATAGATCTGTACTAATATGGTACCTACACTGGGTAACATATTTGTAGGAAGGAAAGGAGTTGGCATCACCTCCTCTCCCCCTGCTATAGTAAGTATTCTGTTTCTTAGGCTAACCTATAACCATGCCGAGCACAATTTCCAATCCTACCTTCACGATTTCCAAAATAAGGAGCCGGGGTTTACCCTCATAATACATACACGACTTCCCCCTGGAGCAGTACATTTTTTAGGGGAAGGGGGTAACCAGCTTTTCTCATGCTCAAACTTTCAAGAATTTTCTTGCAAGCCCTATAAAACCTTCGCAGGCCATTTTTGGCCGAGTACCCCCAGCCACCCGGTCGGACCAGCACGGCACTGCTAGTGCATAACCATTAGCGATTTTTTGGCAAATGACACCGCAAACGTCTCTCTTCCGATTAGAACTATTTGTGTGACCATTTGGGCTCTTAACGAAAAGGACAACGAAAACGCCACTTTTCCAAATTGGACTACTTGCGGGATCTTGATTCTGTAGCAAATGACACCTCAAACGCCTCTTTTCTGACTTTCTATTCGCGTTACCTTTTGCGATTTGTTGACAAATGACACCGTAATTAGCTCTTTTTTATCCTGTGCTCTTTGCGGCACTATTTGGGATTTTGGGGCAAAAGACTCCGCAAATGCCTGTTTGCCAATTAGAATTATTTACCAATGTCGTGCTGGATCACATCCTTTAGGCCGGGTGAGCTGACGAGGTCGTCGGGCACCCCAAACTCTTATGCTCAAACTTTCAAGAATTTTCTTGCGGGACTTCTCTGGCCGGGGAACCTCGGCCACCCGGCCTGGCCCGCACGACATTGCTCCGGAAGGCGATTGCTTGCCTACTCGTCTGAGTTATCAATTCGGTGAACGATTTAACATTGGATCTTATGGTTATGAATAAACAAAATATGTAAAAGCTATATTCTAGAAAAAATAGAGAAATAGAGAAAAACAAAGTTCAAACCTTGGTAAGTTCCTGCTAGATAACAACTATTTCACATTTTTGACATGAATATATCTTTTCTGAGAGGTAGCTGCCTAAATATTTCTGCTTTAAATATGTAACGCAACGGTGACAACACTAAAGGGTTAACGGGTGATGACGTCACTAGAGTTTGGAGGAGGACGTCAAGTCTATACGTTCTAAGGTTAAGCAGGGTGATGACGTCATCAAGTTTTTCACACATAAAATCGCTCAGGCTAATACCGGATGCGCCAAAATGATGTGAACAGTTGAATGGTTATTTGGACTAAATTTATTCTAGCACAAAAACACGAAACGTTAGATAAATTTTTCAAATTAACGAAATGCATCTCAGTTTTATCTGCAATTTGAGCCCTGATCGAACTTTCCACGACTTTTCTGGGTCAAGTTATGGACTAAGATGTGCCAAATTCGCCAAGGTCTCCAAAGATGAAAAATCGCTTAAACTTTTAAATTTTATTGGAGAAAAGTACTGATTCCAAAAACATAACATAAGTGACCCTACAAAGTTTCAAAAAGAAGGAATTCTTGAACGTCCAAAAACTCGTACCTTGAAAACTTCGGAAAATTGGTCAATTTTTGGCACATTTTGGTAGGCCAAGAAAATCCAGAAGAAGGAAAAGGATGAGCGCCGCTTTGTCAATCCTCCTATATGGTGCTTCAATATGACCCGACTCCATGAAGAAAGCCTACTTGGAGAAAATCCGACGAAGAGTTGCGTCAATGTGTTAGGGCCTACCAGAGGCTCTTTGCGTAGTAACACGTTCACCACCAACAGAGATCCTTGTTGAGAAGAGAGCGGTGGTGTTCAGAGAAAAGAAGAAGGCAATAAGACTTCACGGGTCAATCAGACGGCCAGGCACTCCTTGCTTGAGAGATAGAGTGCAAGAATTGCCTAGAGCGAGCTAGATAAATGGAGGACCCGATTGTTAATAAGCGACCTTGATGAGTGGATAAACCGAGACCATGGTCAGCTAAACCTTTTACCTGCCCCAGATGTCAGGCTGTTTCAACAAGTAAATCCTTGAGAAGTTCAAGAAAATTGAGCAGGCAATGTGTCCGCACTGCAATCAAGGGCGGGATGATGGACCACAGCACACCTTATTTGTGTGTAAGGCGTGGAGGCGTGAGCGGGGCAAGCTTAGTCGGTCTCTGCAAGAAATTGGAGTCATGGTAGCCACCATACTAGATGCCCCCAGGTGTTTCCTTTTGCAGCTTTAGTTATGAAGACGAAGATGGATATGGAATGGCGAATGAAGACCCACGCTATGACCTACTCAGTCCCCGTGTACCATTTACGGTGGGTACACGTTTCGCAAATTAGACTGAGACACAAAACGTTTGCGCAAAATTCGATGACCCGTTTGCGCACAACACATATATACGTTTGCGCAAATATAAATGTACACGTTTCCACACACAATAAGTATGTATTCCATAATATATTGTGCAATACACAAGGTTAATGTAATAGGTACAGTATAACAATAATTTAAATTACAAAACCTTTACTGGCTACTCTGGGAGGCTTGTACCTTGGCTTTCTTCTTCTGTGTTGGTTGGCAGTGATACCCCACAGTTCGCAGATACTTCTCCCGGGACAATTCGCCACATCTGTACTTTTCAAAAATCTCCTTCAGCAATTGACGGCGGGCGTCATTTTCATTAGCACGCGGGTTAGAGCGTCCTCGTCGAATAGAATTACGAATAAGGTCTGTTGAGACTAGCACGGATTGTGAAGTTTCAATGACTAAGTATATGTGTGGTGTGCTGTGATATAATTCATTTTTATAGTGACAGTTGAAGCTTTCCACGGAATTAGTTGTGCGTGGATCGTCCGATGGAACCATTGCCCAGAATGAGGGAGGAAATTTTGAGTCGCCTCGTACATAATTGTCCAATAGATATTGCATGAATTTCTCCGCCTCGATGGGTGCAGTCTGAGGAAGATCAGTGAAACCGTCGTAAACCTCACTGGGACTCAGGTTCGCGAGACCGAAAAATGACCGCAGCCATTTTCCATCCTCTGATTCACTGTCGACATAGATCTTCCGTAAATTGGTGTCACCTTGTATGCGTCTGAAGCACGCCTGGCCAAGGTGGAACCATCGAATCGATGCGTTCTTGCAGTTTATGGTTATTCATATTACAAAGAAGACTGTACAACCCGAAGGTGTAACAAATTATATTGAACCACACTAGAAACAGCCGCTAAACGTTTTCGGTTAAACAACTATCATCGGAGCGTAAACGAAAGCGATTGAATCCAACATCAACAAAGACAGAGGGAGTGAACCAGAAGATCATGATTTAACCAGCGAGTCATCGAAGTTTAAATCATTCTCATATACTAGCTCAATCAGACCCTCATCAGGCATGAACCTGTTTAAAACAGTGAAGTCTTCGTTATTCGGGTGCCGTATGATTTCTATATTTTCTAAAGCCAGCCGCTTAAAATATGATATCTCCCTATGGAGGAGGTTACCAGAGCCCTCCTTGAATCTATGGCCACTCTCAAAGAGATGATCGGCAAAAGCCGACTCTCCTAAATTACCCTTCTCCCACGCTTTTTTATACCCCTCAATTCTTATTTGGAGCTGACGCCCGGTCATCGCTACAGCAATACCCGGGCAATGCAAGCTATACTGTATACCTCACTTCTCTCGAGTAGAGTAATCGGGTTCTTCAAATTCACAAACAAGCTTTTTTACCGTATCAATATTATAAAACGCCGCCCGGAACCCAAAAGGACCGAGTACACGGGCCAACCTCAACGAAAACCTGCCCAAGTAAGGAAGTCTAATCCAACGTTTTCTACTGTTGTGCAAATCCCTAGGGAGGGAGGTTGTGGAATCGAGGCATTTTCTCGTAAGCCTCCTTCGGACAGGACCATTAAGTCAATATCCACTCTAACTTGGTTCACTCTGGCCAGGTACTTAATCGTCCCTAGTTTCTTCTGGAAAGCATCCTGACTCAAAGGAATATGAGTCAGTCGATGTATCAAGCTATTGAATGTAGCGATCTTGTGTGCAGCGGGACAAAAAGATGACCCGTGGATTGTTATATCGGTCGAGGTTTCTTTTCTATAAATAGCAAATTCATGAACGCCATCTCTAATAAATATGGACAAATCCAAGAAATTTATTAGTAAGCCGCCAACTTCCAAAGTGAATTTTATGGAAGGATATCGGCCATTCAAGTAAGAAAGGAACTCACTAATGAGTTTCACTGGGCCAGTCCACGCGCACAACATGTCGTCTACGTACCTATGCCAGTAAAAAACGTAATTTAAAAGTACCTGGCTTGAAGAAAACAATTCGATTTCAAATCTGGACATGAATACCTCCGATATCGATGAGCCTAAAGGGGACCCAATAGGGATCCCCACTTCTTCTGGGAATTCGAAAAATTTTCCCTCGGATTTACAAAAATTGGGAGTCCAACAAACTCTTGGAAGGTCGAAGAATTCCACCAATTCCTCATGAGGGACACCAGTTTTTACAAGCAATTCGCCCATATGTTGGATAGCGACAGCCTTCGGGATGTGAGAAAATAATCCCACCACATCAAAGGAACACAAAATCGTTTCCTCAGGGAGGCTTATATCCTTCAACCTCTCCGTCAAAGAACCTGAGTTTTTTACTGAATGAGGGGAGGTAAAATCTACTCGCGATTTGAACCATCTATCTATATATTTAGCTAACAAGTAGGTTGGTGATGAGACAAATGACACGACCGGCCGCATTGGTACATCTTTTTTACGTACTTTGGGTAATCCATATAGGAAGGGGGGAACCGGGTTAGGCTCCAAGAGAGCTTTCTTTGTCAAAGGACTCTTGATAATCACACTACAATTATTAATGATGTTCCTCACCTCTTTGACAAAACTGGGGAAACCAAAGAGGCTATTCTCCTTAGCGCCACATTGTTCCAGCACTTCATGAACCCCGGATACATAAGAGGACTCCTCCATAATCACTACGGCGTTACTTTTATCCGCCTTAGTAAGGATTAAACTCTACTCCCTGACCTTTAATCACCTCACTAAAGGCATTACTTATGCGGGGAAGGGGAGTGTTGCAAACCATTTCGGCGCACTTTTTTTGGATATTCACTCCAACTCCTTAGGGAGAACTTATATTTTAAGCGGCTGGCTTTAGAAAATATAGAAACCATACGACACTGGAATAACGAAGACTTCACCGTTTTAAACAGGTTCATTCCTGATGAGGGTCTGATTGGGCTAGTATATGAGAATGATTCAAACTTCAATGACTCGCTGGTTAAATCATGATCTTCTGGTCAACTCCCTCGGTCTTTGTTGGTGTTGGATTCAGTCGCTTTCGTTTACGCTCCGATGATGGTTGTTTAACCAAAAACGTTTAGCGGCTGTTTCTAGTGTGGTTCAATAAAATTTGTTACACCTTCGGGTTGTACAATCTTCTTTGTAAGTTACAACCAACTAGTTGTACGAGCAGGGGACCTGTTGGAAAGATAATGTCGCGTCTCTTCGTTATAACACGTGAGAGTTTTGTGTGCAGACGTTAACATGTCATGTGCGCTAACGTACACATGTAATTTGCGTCAATGTTACATCTGCCCTACCTCCTGAAAATGCCAATTTGAGCAAACGTGTATCGGCCCCATTTACATACAGACAACACTCTGCAGGAAGAAGTGGAAGCGTAGGACTTGAAGAAAGAAGAAGAAAAAAGACTTCGACAACGGTCAAGTTCTAAGTTGTGTCTAATGAGAGTGCTACAGTTTGCGTACCCGGGGGGACTGCAGCCCGGTGGTTACCAAAGAGAGGGGGTTTTGACGAGGGATTCTTACATCACTGAAGTTATACTCGAAAGAGTCCGGAAACAAAATTAATGCGGAAGCAACACATCGACACAGGCGAGGCTCAAATTGTAGAATAAAATTGAGATACAAATTTCGTCCAAATTCCCATTCAACTGTTAACATGGATGCTAAAAGCGCAGCTTAAGTAAATGGATTAAACCAGACTGGTCCTGTAATACCGTTGGAGGAGGCCAAACTAAGCGACGTGGGATGAGATGGATAGTCGGATACAAGAGGTGGGGTTTTATATTAGCTAAATGCATAGCCTAACATGAGACTAAGAAATTCTGTTGGTGGTATATTTGGTTTGTTTGGATGACTAATTGGTTTCTAAAATGCACGTCATACCAATAAAATTTCGTCTTAAGGTTAGGACGTCACGGATTGATGACGTCACAAAGTGTATACCGTCTTAAATGAGCATGAATATCACACGTAATTGACATAACATATTCAGATATTAGAAATAGAAAGAAGCGTGATACATAACATAAAATGAGATGCTAAACAGGGAATAATAATAATAAGAGTAAGCGAGACAGAATGAAAGTAAGGTATATCCATGATGTTATATTTTTACCAAGGGGAGAAATTTGAAAAAAGCTTCAAACATCAAGTTCGTTTCTGTTTTTCCTATAACGCCGTGCACAAATTTTTCCGATTCGGTCAACAAACAATAGGCAACTGTCTCCCAGGGTGTATATATTTAGAAAAAAAAGACCACCTCAAAACTAGAACTTAGAAGGATTAGTGAATGAAATACATAATTCTTATCCCTAATGTGGAGGGCCTAAAAGAATCATCTGAAGCTTAGCCGTAAATATAACAAATAGAAGAAATTAAAAAAATCAATTCAATATTAAAATCATTCTCGGTATTTGCTCACCAATAGTATTATAGACTCACTGTAGTTTTTTAATT
Source organism: Aspidiotus rigidus (assembly GCA_035079385.1). Classification (NCBI taxonomy): domain Eukaryota; kingdom Metazoa; phylum Arthropoda; class Insecta; order Hemiptera; family Diaspididae; genus Aspidiotus; species Aspidiotus rigidus. Next base: position 4,011,106 of record JAVHKY010000037.1, read on the forward strand.
GACGCTTGGGTTTTCGTAAACGCGAATTTTCTCCCAGTTTTTTCGAAATTCTTACATTCTTTCCCTCTTATTAATAATTACTATTTGTTCCTAAATAATTTACTGAATAAACCCATCCGGAGTGTGTATTGACAGTGCGCAACATCATACAGTCGCAAATTTAAATAGGAAGACCCAACTCACAAGACTCTTCACGGTGAAGTACGTCAACATTTTGTACTGACCACACATTTGTTTATTTTCTACGGGCCGTTTTCAATTACGGTATGCTACGTATTAAGTACAATCCCCATGAAACAAACATGCCAGCGTATCGGGTGAGTCTTTTTGTTCAAGATACGTTCGTCGATTTACGTACCTAGATGAAAACGTTCACGTTAAATATTCATACGACGCACGTACGTAAAGCGAAAAATATTCCTTTGGAATACTATTATCATTTCATTTAGACATCCTACATGAACTTATGACGACTTCAATGTATTCAATCTACTACATAGGTAATATGAATCAAATAAATTATTACATATGCGTCGCATGTATTTATGTGTACATCGATTTCTAAAAAAGGCTCTTGCGAACCGCGAATTTCTTCAATTTGGAGTGAAAATTAGTTGACCTTTCGGAATTTTTTTTCTTGCACTGAGGAATTAGAGAGATAAGTTTTCGTTTCTGTACTAGTATACGTTAATGTTTACATTAGAATATGTTGTTTTCAACAGGAAACCTGTTCGATACTATCTAATTTCAAAACTTGGAAAAATTTTTAACATTCAAGCTAGATCCGGGGCACATTTTAAAGAACATTCTGGCTAACGGGAATACTCTGTTCTCCAAAAATTTTTTTTCCCACTTCTCTCGGGAAGTATGGTCAAACTGCATGTTTGCGGGATTTCTCTCCCTCTAGATGACTTGGAAAAATTTCGAGCTCACAGTATTCAAAAAAATATTATTGGTGGGATAAAATCACACGGAGAGGTGGGACTTCGTGAATAATACACTCCTCAATTAACTCTGTTCGTATACCCCTGAGTTCTTTGTGAAAGGAAGAAGGCAATTATCGATTGAAAGCAGGAAAATTTCAAATGAAAGAAGTTCCTAGTGAAACTTCTCAATGAAATATTCTCAAAATTACGAGCATTTGAGGCTTGAAATTGGAAACCAAAAGGCTTTTATAGGTCGAAATTTACAAACGTGGTCATTCGAGAAAGCTAGCAACTTACTTCAATTCACTCGATCGTTATTACCACAGTGATTTTTCATCTTTTGTTTTCAGAATGTTTCGGTTCTTGTAATATTTGTTTACATTTGGAGAGTGAACAGCAATGCCCAGAATAATTTAGATTTGGAAGGTGTTTATTACGGTAAGTAGACAGGGAAAGATATTTTTCTGTTAATTAGTATTTTAGTGATATATTTTGCTACATTAGTTGAAATAAGAAAACTGATTTTTCGCTGCTGAAGAAGGCTTTTTGGAAAGTATTTATTATTCTAACAAATACGAAAGAGAAATATTTCTTACCCATAATTTCTTTATTAACCATCAGAGAGACAAGTTGAGATTTCTTCAAAAAGAAAACAGCGATGCGCGCAGCGTACGTAACAAGCGTGAGCGATACACGATTTTCTGCCTCTGATTGAAATTAAGTATTCCATCTAAGCGCCATCTAACGAGAAAAAAATTGATAATTTGTAAAAAAAACTTGTTTTTTGAAGACATAAAAAGTTCATAAACTTAGGGAATGCGAACCACCTTTTCGCAAAGGCGAACTAATGAATTAAAAATGTGAAGATTCATCCTGAAAGTCCCGTCCCACCCTGCATGTCTAGGCATTCTTATTTATGTGGACAAAGTTACACAAAGAAACCTGCTACGCTATAATAGCCCAGGCAAAATGGCATTTTACTCCGAAAAAATTGGAGACCCAGATTTTATGGCTGAAATGTGTTCGTCTAGATGCCCTGAATATGGGAAATTGTAGAAGAAATAATTTTGATCTCTTGTAATTTTTTCCTAAACCGTGTATTTTCCGAAGTAATTGAGAAAAACGAAAATTTCGAAGACGCCTTGTCCCCCTTTAGATGGATTTACGGATGTTTGGGAGCGGTAAAAATGGGCATCAGTTGATAGAAAATTTTATGAAGATAATTTTTGTTTCGTGTAATATTTTCATAAAGAGCCTATTTTACGAGATAATTGGGAAAAACAGAAATGTTGAAAAACGTTGTCTCCCCCTTGTGGAGCGATTACCACGAGTTGGGGGCGGTGAAATTTGGTATCAATTGATAGGAAATTTTACGAGGAATAATTTTTGTGCCTTGTAATTTTTTCATATACGGCTTATTTTTCGAGACAATCGCAAAAAACTGAAATTCCGAAATTGTTTCGGCCCTCTGTAGACTTTCATGGTTCTGTGGGCCGAAAAATGGGACACTACCTGTAGAAAATTTTATAAGGAACACTTTTGGTGTCTTGTAATTTTTTCATAAGGGGCTTATTTTCCAAGACAATCGTGAAAAACTAAAATTTGAGAAACGTTCCAGCCCCCTTAGTGGTTTGCCCAAGGGCTGGGAGCGGTGAACTTTCAGGGTATGTTCAGGGCATCTAGACGAACACATTTCAGCAATAAAACCTTTGTCTCCAATTTTTTCCGAGTAGCCCTTTTTTTTCATCTAATCTTCCTGTACTATAACTAGGTACTCTCCTGACAAACGCAACATACGTAATTTGAGCCAGCCGCGTTACGATCGGAAAAATTGAAACCGAGATCAGGACAATTTTCCAAGTTGAACGTTCAGTGAATAATCTCAAACTAACTTGGAAACGAAGCAACTTAAAAGAAAAATGAACAGAACGAAATTTGTAGAGCGTAAAATTTTTTACAATGCAAATTGATTCAGATTGATTTGTGGAAACCATCCACCTTTACTTGTCACCTGAACTGCCCATCAATTTTCCTGATTTTGTTGTCTGCAATACCAGTGCTGCCTAGCCCAAATTGCAAGGACTATCTTATGTTTCTTATGTTGTAAGCAGTCACTTGCGGTCCAATAGTGAAAGATAGACGGCTTTAGCATTTGCCATAAATCTCATCAAATTATAAAATCTCAAAAAAATGCAGTAGAGCGCAAGGTCGTTCAGAGGTCCACCTCCTATCATATATAGCTTGGAGGTCGAAGTTTTCTCAAGCCCCCCTCCTGTCATTTATAGCTCGGAAGTCGAAATTTTTTAAGTTCCTTTCCTATCATGTATTATGGCTCAACGAGAATCGAAATTTTTACAAGTCCCCCAAAAAGTCAAAATTTTTTAATCCAAATTCTTTATTACGGTAGTTCAGTTTTTGCCGTACACCACTCGGCGCATGGCGTACAACAAAATTTAAAGAAAAAAAAGTACAACAGGTTCCCTGCTGAAATTTTTCAACGGGAAACCCGCCTGTCGCTTTTCTTGGAGGAGGGGGTATACTCAGAGAACGTCCGCGAGCGCATTTACATGTCCGCCTCTGTGACGTCATCATTGTCGGGTAAATGTTCAGGAATATTTTCAACCATTGATGACGACAACAACCTAAGTTAGGTGAGGTTATGTTGCGTAGAAGAAAAGCATCTTTAAAAAAAACTCACGAATTCTTTAATAGAGTTAAATAAGAGGTTCCGGGAAACTGTTTCATGGAGAACTGGCGGAATTAGAAATGAAAAAATTTTGTTTACCGAGCTATATATGTACGATGGAAAAATGTTTACTTGTAAGCTACTTATAATAAGGGGTAGGGAGGGAACTTGGAAAAATTTCGGCTTCCATCTACGTATGTAAGGAAGGGAAATTTCTTTCACTCCTGTAGTCAGCTTAGGCTACCGACCGGATGACGGAAATTCTTTCCTAAATAACCCCCGATAAAACAGTCTCCTTTTAAAATGTCTGCGTCCAACTCTGATGACGTCATGAACTTGTGACGTTATCAACCTCAATGAGATTCGATTGCATAGAAGAGTTTGTCTAGACTAGATATTACAGGAATTTTTTTAGTTTAGATTATAGGAATTTTTCTAGACTAGATAAGATTCAGAGAGAAGCTTCAAAAAATATTTACTGTCCCGTATCGTACGACATGATGAATATTTTATCGTACAGGTAATGAGGTATAACACAGATAATACAGATTGCCAAGCATATCAATATTCATCACTCTTTAAAACACGGCTCGCGTAACTCAAGTCTCCCTTATGACAACTTTCTTTTTCGAAGGATAAGCTCGCTTCTTTAAGTCTCACGTTTTCCTTCCACCGAGACTTTACAAAACAATTTCAATCGATTTTGTTCATCTAAGCGTTGCTGTTCAAACCTGACACGTCTACTCACGTAAAGACGAGGGAAGTAAAAATACGTAAAAGGCTTGCAAGTTTCCCGCGGCCATTGCAAAGTTTGCAATGGCCTCTGGATATTTCTAGGTTTTATGATATGTATAATTTGTTGGAAGAATAGTCTGATTTCAAGTTTAGGAGGCTCAGTCTCCCCAGGACTCTCCTTCCTATTTCCGCCCCTGAGTTATTCCTGAATAGCACGAATAAATCCTGAAAGTTTGAAAGCGATCGTTCGGATAGTCTTCGAGACATATAAGAAAACAGACAAACAAACTTTGTGATTTTTCTAAGACCTCCGAAACGTCGATAGAACTTACTGTCCCCTCTCCAGTCCCCCTAGTGACGGATATTAAAAGGTCAGTGAAAATATTTGCACAGTAAATTATTCTATAATTGAGGACAAATTCGAGGGTGGAAAGTGTTGAGTAATTTCCCTGTTCAGAAAGATTATGAAGACGTTCTTCTTCGAAATAGAATCAGCTTCTGGTTCTGTATTCTTGAACATACATTCTTGAGAGATCTAATTACACGTTTTAGATCGGTAGATTCGAATTAAATGGAAAAATCTCCTACAAAAAACATTGAAGTGAGTCCGAAGTTGACATTTGAGGTTAGAGTCGGGCAGGGTCGATGAGGCCCAATGAAGTGTATCTACCAAACTTGGTGCATCTTCTAACAACATTCTCTTTCGCGTTATAATTTATTTCTGCGTCACATACAGAGCCCGAAAAGAAACTGAACGTAAAAGCCTCACTCAATCAAATAATTGTGGAAAAGATATGAGTAGTATGTATTTAGTAGGATACCAGACCAGATTATTTTTTCATCGTATTTCGTTCTCTATTCGATCATTTACATCAATTTTCCATATAAAAATGATCAAAGTGTCACTGAAAAATTTCCTAAATTGTCCTCATTTTCAGGTATATTTTTCATCGTTTTTTAATCATTTACCATACAAAACAACAAAAATATTACCCATCATTAGGGATCCGTGATGCCGGCCTCTGAAATTTCATAATGAATGACATTTGTCATAAAACGTAGACGCGCTCATACTAGGAGCGTCAGTTAGATAGTATTTTGTTTTACCTTTCCAGAAAAAATTACTTCAACCTTTCTCTCTGTGTTTCTCATGTAGGAGTTGAGACCTACCAATGCCTACATTAAAAGGCTGAGTTTTTAACCTTTTTGAAGAAAAGAAAAAAAAAAAAAATTAAGTAATAGAGTCTCGTAGAACAAGCTATCCTGTTTCCCCATAACTAGTATAGGTATCAATTCACAAGGATTCTAACTTGTTCAAAAAAAATTTATGAAAAAATTCATGTACCTAGGCCTACTAACTAGTTTCCATTCCCCCTAGCTCAGGAAGAAATGGATTTGTTGTCGAGAAGGTAAAGTTATTATTATTATTATTATTATTATTATTATTATTATTATTATCATTATTATTTTTTAGTGCATTGATTTTCCACTCATTAGCCAAATAAGGGTAATTTTTGAAGAAGCAATCCACCTGTTTTCTATGGGAATAAAATTGACCTAAAGTCATTGAAAGTTGTTCAATTTTTCCGTATTCAACCCATAATTTACCAACCCATCGCAAACGTCTCCCATAAGTATCTGAAATACCGAAATTTTCCTTCAATATTTCTTTGAAAGTTAGTGTGACTCTCCCAGATAAAAACTCAACTATATATGTTTGATAGAATAATTCTAAATAATATCCATATACACATTGAGCATTCAATAAATGATTTTGTAAATTGTTCAGTTGAGTTTTACCACCTTCATTTAGAAATTTGAATAAATCATTATAATTAGTTACCGATATATCGGGTAAAGATATGTTTACTAATACCTGAGTATGAAGAAACTGCTTTAACCACTCGTTAAATTCTTCTCCAACTAATTTTGGCTTAACAGGTTGTTTTACCGACTTTTCGTAGAAAAGCGAGTATTACACCCGTCACAGTTGTGGCAGAAAGGGGGGGAAATGAACTTTCTCGACGTTTTAGAGGTCATAGATCATCGCTACGTCATTAAAAAAATTTCAGGTTTCCTTATATATATATATATATATATATATATATATATATATATATATGGATCAAAATTTGTCCGGACTTCTCCTCCGAGACTACTGGATGGATTTTCTTGAAACTTAGTCAAGTTGTAGTGTTATATCTGAAGTTGTGCACCTGCATTTTTTTTGACGATCGGATCAGTAGTTCTCCAGATATACCCAATTTAAAAAAAAATTCCCCACTCCTATAACTCTGATATGGTTTGTTCAATTTTTTTCAAATGTTGATATATTGTAATTTACATGTCTAAAAATGTAATTGTGAACTTTTGGTGTTGATACGATGTCTGGTTCGTGAGAAATCTCAAATTGAAACGTGAACTAATTTGATGAAATTTGCATATATTCGAGCTACTACTATTTTGTAGTACTAAACTTCAGGTAGTTGCTTTCGTCATCAAAAGCGAAGGGTAACCTTTGGTTACGTAGATTGTCAGTGTAGTTGTAGCTAGTTTTATTCATTTTTTGGGTTACCTGTTCACACACGTAAGGATACGCCTCTTTATGAATGAATTTTAAGTATGTGTTGAGTTTCTCATGAATGAATGTTATGTAAGGATATGCTATAGTATTGGTGAGCAATCTTTTGCGTACGTATAATCTTTCATGCTTCATTTTATTTCTTTTCTTTTAATTTTTTTTTCAATTAATGAGCTAATAAGAGCCTATCATAAGCTTGGTGTTGTTAGTTCAGATGTGGGAGAGGGAATGAGAGCATGAGAGAAGCATAAGATGAGGGATGAGAAGTGTATGTGTGTGAGTCTAGGGTGACTGATTCTGTGGCTAACCCTTACTCACACTCTGTGGCAAAAACATGAGACTACGCGAGGTACACAACTTAATTTTCAATAACACTTTAATTTCAACATCAAATTCTTTTGAAATACTCCGGTTTAAGGTGGGGCGTATAATGACGCGATATTCTTGCTCCTATGCTTGCAAAATGGGATGGGGCGGTTGCTATTGCATAACTCTTTTGAGTTTTCATCCATAAGTGTGCCCTTTTAATTCTCTTAAAGATAACATTTTTCAAGGAAAAAGCTTTTTATAAGTACGTGCAAGGACGACACAGTTTTGAAAATAATTCTCTCATAGATTGCGATGAGAGCGTGAATACAAATTATGATTGCATGAAGAGAAGAGCAGCTGGAAATAACATAGAATGATGCTCGGGAATTGGAGATGATCAAGAATGAATTATGAGTAGAGGGGTGAGAGATGGTGAGGATATATGTAAGCCTCATTGAGAGAACGATTTATAGAATAAGTTGGAGTTATGAAGAAAGGACTTAAGCGAAATGATGACTTGTAGGCAGAGGTAAAAATTATTTCATTTTTTTTATTTACATTTAGATTTCTTTTAAATTGACGAGTTACTAAGGGAGTGGGAGCTCAGTGGTTTTGAAAAGTGAAGATGTGGAAAAAGAAATTTAGTTGTTGGAAGAATTGAAAGATGTTGACAACAAATAGAGAGTCATCTGATAGTGCTTCTATGTGATTGTGAGAGATAAATCAGGAGTTCGAGAGTGAAACTAATTTGGGACAGGAAAAGATATGTTGAATGAGGGAGCTATCAGAATCGCAATGAGAGCATGAAAGAAGGATATAAGTGATGAGATGGGTGTGTGTGTGAGTCTACAACAACCAACATTAAAAGATACTTGAGAATCGGAGATGATCAAGAATGAATCGATACGTTCTTCTAATTTATGGTTATTCATATTACCAAGAAGAGTGTACACCCGAAGGTGTAGCAAATTATATTGAACCACAAAAGAAACAGCCGCTAAACGTTTTCGGTTAAACAACCATCATCGGAGCGTAAACGAAAGCGACTCTATTAGAGAGGCAAGAGATGATGAGGATGTGTGTATCTTATTGAGAAAACGATTCATTGAATAAATTTGAGTACTAGAGTTAAAGTTTAAGCAAAAAACTTGATTGTAGATACAGGTGAAAAGTCGTGTGTTGCTTACGCGGCTGCGTAAGCATTTTTTAAATAATTTCATTAAGAGACTACGATAGCGTTTGGGAATAATAATATCCCCATGCAACACACCACATCGAACGCTTTCAAACGATGCACTATCACGTTTGGCCAGTTTCAAAATATGGAAAATACATTTCGTATCATCATACGCTGACTCTATTTCCGAAAGAGAACTCATTATAACACGTTATTCTAACACTCTAGTCACCACAATTTTACTTCGTATACAATAGGGATCTGCTTATGAAGGGTTTCGGCCGATGTTTAGATTATTCTAGAAAAATCGAACATCTTCTAGTCATCATTGCATACAACACGTGTTCATTACCAGATATGAAGAGTTATACCGCGCACGACAGAACCTATTACTCATTAGGTCTTATTGGATATCAATAGCGCCCACGTGTGGTCAGAACCTTCTCTCTCTTACCTATCGGGTCTTATAACCGCAACAACGAGAAGCGCGAGCGTTACGCAGTCAGTATACAGAGTATGAAACGTACATACGTCATTCATTCATGCATCGTATGATAACGGTTTAGATTCTCTCTCTCTTACTCATTAGGTCTTATGGCCGCACAACTAGTTCGGTCTGTATTTATTTTCTCGTAATTACGTCATGATTTGGTATAGTTGATGAACTTTTTGAAAGACACATGACATATTTTTGATAATCTTTATCAAATTTGAATATTATGGATACAATTTTTTCTATTCCTTTTATATCCGAAGGAGATAGAGTAGCCGGTAAAGACAATAGTATATTTCATGCCAAGGAGCGAAAGCGACGTTTTGAATGACGAGTTCGGCACGTTGTGAAGCGAGGCGAAGCCGAGCGAAGCAAGCCGAACGAGTCATTCAAGGTCGCTCGCTCCTTGTCTTGGAAGATGTTTTTTATAACGAACACTGCAAAGCGCTGTTTAACGTGCTGTTTTCAAGGAGGGGATGCGTTCGTTTCGCGTCTACAGGACAGAAAAGTAAGTCTAGCGGCCAGAAAAGTAAATCTAGAGGACAGAAAAATGAAACTGTACAACTCGCACGCAAACGAACGCTTTCGCTCCTGAAAACAGCACGTTAAAAGCGCATTTTCGCAGTGTGAGTTATGAAAAATAAATTGGTTTAAACCATCAATAGTCTGTGTTTTCTTCAGGGCATCAAAAAGTGTATGGTCTAGCCAAGATAGCTTTCCAAATGTTTCACGAAAAAAATCCGCGATTTCTTCGACAGTCACATCTAAAATTAAAGATGATAATAATAAATCCTTTAATATTATTTTTCAAATATCATCTTAAAATCTCAAATACTTACTAGGGAATGCTGCTTTCACGGCTTCCGATACTTCGCTACCTTCATTCAAGAACTCAATGTATGCCTTTTTGAACTCAGCCCCCGTATACTTCGATGATCCTGGCTTCTTTTCGGGTAAATACTTTTTCATAACTCACACTGCGAAAATGCGCTTTTAACGTGCTGTTTTCAGGAGCGAAAGCGTTCGTTTGCGTGCGAGTTGTACAGTTTCATTTTTCTGTCCTCTAGATTTACTTTTCTGGCCGCTAGACTTACTTTTCTGTCCTGTAGACGCGAAACGAACGCATCCCCTCCTTGAAAACAGCACGTTAAACAGCGCTTTGCAGTGTTCGTTGTAAAAAACATCTTCCAAGACAAGGAGCGAGCGACCTTGAATGACTCGTTCGGCTTGCTTCGCTCGGCTTCGCCTCGCTTCACAACGTGCCGAACTCGTCATTCAAAACGTCGCTTTCGCTCCTTGGCATGAAATATACTATTTAACATAATCTTTGAGGAATCCATCTAACGCGCTTCTGCTCATTACGGCACCTATTGTTCCAAAAGTCTGTTTCTAAAATAACATTTGAAACAATACAATCAAGAAATCGTCCCAGCTAGAAAATTCTTCAATTATTTTACACAGTATTTTTAGAGTGCGTAATCGTTCAGCAAAAATAATGTGATTATTTTACTTGTATTTTCAGACATTTTTAGAGAAATTAACTCTACTTCACTATCCAAAGTAGGTACACAGTAAAATTCATCACTCTATAGACTTTTCCAAGTATTGCAATATGTAATGGATGCTAATCACCAATCTGCCCAGAAATTGATATCATTTTCAAAAAAAAACTCACCTCAATAATCTAACCCATTCAGCTATGAACTTTTTAAAAGACACAATTTGTACCAATTACATTCAGGCTCAAAAAAATCTTGGCCTAGTTGACAAAAAGGCACAAAACATGTAAATATCATTCAGGCTCAAAAAATCTTGGTTTAGTTGATGAACTTTTTAAAAGGTGTACCAGCATGCTAATTTTTTCAAAGACGGTTGTTCGCCCCACTCATTTAATTATCCGAAAAATTTGGAAGGCGATCGAGCATGCTAAATCTACAATTATGGTATGATGATAAAAAGCATACAAACGTTCAAACTCGAAGATCTCAGTACAGTTATCAATATTTTGGTATAGTTGATGAACTTTTTGAAAAGGTGTACAAACGTGCTAATAACATCCAGGCTCAATAAATCTTGGTATAGTTGACGAACTTTTTAAAAGGTGTACAGTACAAACGTGCTAATTTTTCAAAGACGGCTGTACACCCCACTCGCTTATTTAACCAAGAAATTTGAAAGGCGCACAAACGTGCTAATTTTGTCGGAATGCTTGTATAATATAATATTAATCGTGAATAATTAAGTAATTCTTCATATCTATATGTAAAATTCAGACACGAATTTTACGAGCAAGCGAGCTTCGCTCGATTACCCGCCTACTTCACCGATAAGCCGTTTCCTTATCTTGGGTGGAGAATGGAATCTTTGTTGTAGATATTGCTGTAGATATTTAGTCAGTTTGAGTAATACACCGCGTAGAATACGATCGTGTTTATCGATTCTTCGCGACTAGAAATATTGAAGCATCGGTAAAAGTACCATACGTATTTTGTTTAATACATTAATAAGAAAATTATCTTTACTGTGTCGTTCTTTTATAAATCGATAAATTATACGTGTAGTACTCGCGGTGTGAAGTGCCCAAATCTCACTATGTCGGTCAAAGTACAGTTCTCGTTAGCATGTGAGGCATCGCCTACAGACTCGAAAACGAATGTGAAAAACGTCAAGTATGTACAGGTAATCGGAGATCCGACAATTTATATCTTTCCGCCTGACATGCAACACAGCTCGTTGCATGTAGAGCTAGGTAAGAATGCAACAATTGAACAGGCTCTTCGCCAATTGGATAAGAGAGGGAAAACACGAAAGGTTAAAGTAACCCTAGAAGGTGAATTACGTAAAATATACGTCGACGACGATGATAATGTAGTTTTTCGAAAACATCTTTTGGATGAAATGCCGCCGCCACTCGCTCAATGTGCCGTTTCTAGTCTCCCCAGCATCGTTCAGCCGAATACGAAGAGTTTCACATCACTCACCAAAGAAATGGTGTGCGCAAAATTTGCCGATAAAAGACAGAATGCAACTCAGTGGATCAACATGTTCGAAAAGGAAGCGACCCGAATGACCCTACCCGAAACCCGTTTCCCCGAAGCACTGCGCCTTTTTATGGATGGTCCAGCAGTCGATTGGTACAACATTACTTTCCGAATCATTGGTTTAGAGGGAGCTTGGGGTTCATGGAAGACAAATTTTATAGAATCCTTTGACAACAAAGGATGGTCTGAGCTAGTTTATGCATATAATTATAAGTATCAAGCCGGTCCGCTAACAGATTATGTATTAAAAAAAATTTCTTTGCTTTTAGAGGCCGAGCCAACTCTACCTGTTATTGCGCACGTAAATTTAAGTGTAATAGGATTACCGCCGAACATAAGGGAACGGTTAAATCGATCTGAAATCGACTTAAAGGAGGACTTACTGTCAGCGTTAGGAGCTCTTGAAAATCTGTCCATAAAATTTAGTGACAAAGAAAAAATAGGGAAACAAGGTGATAAGAAACCTTTCGCCAAGAAATTCAAACCCTGTTCGTTTTGCGAAAAATTAGGTAAGCAGGGCATGATGCATCCTGAGGCCAAATGCTGGAACAATCCCGAAAATCCCGACAACAGGTTGCAGCAAAAATCTAACCCCTCTCCGAAGACGACAGGGAACAAACCCTTTCGAGTTGTAAATAATGTAGAACTTCAAGATGTCATTAATGAAATCGTCCCTAATAAAAAAAACTCGAACTAACTCCACTTATTGAATTACAGGCATTGGTTGAGGATCGCTCCGCTAAGGCTCTATATGACCCCGGCGCGAATATATCATTGATAAACGATAATTTTATAAAAAATAAAAAAAAAATAATACCTCTAAAACCATACGCTTGTAAGACAATGGGTGGAGTCAGGTCCCTAACGGGAGTCATAAACGTAAAAGTCAAAATAAAAAATATCCAAAAAGACATTTGGTTTTTTGTTGTAAAAGATGAAAACTTTAGCTATGATATTCTCCTTGGACTTGACTGCGTCCAAATATTTCGTTTAAATTTAGATTATAAATTAAATATTACACAGTCCCATGGAGATAATAGTACAAATGATAGCGAAAGTAACCTTAATAAAAAAAATAATACACAAGTAATTAAAATAAACCGGAATGAGGCAATGCCTATCGAAAAATTTAAAACTGAAACTGAACACCTGACCCCAGAACAAAGAAGTAAAATTGAATAACTGATTAAAAAAAATGAAACATTATTTGCAAAAAATCGATATGATGTAGGAACTTTTACAGAACAGGAAGCGCACATAAAACTGTTGGAAAATAAATTTGTCGCTCGAAAACCCTACAAATGTTCGTTCGAAGATCAGATGGAAATCCAAAAACAAGTCTCTGAACTCTTGAAAGCAGGTCTCATTGAGGAATCGTGCTCGCCCTTCGCGGCACCAGTAACCATGGCTTTCAGGAAGTCTGAAGGAGAAAAAAATAGAATGTGCTGCGATTTTAGAGCTCTCAACAAGTTAATTATCCCAGAAACTTTCCCTTTTCCCACAATCGACGATATAACTCCAAAAACCAGAGACTGTGAGTGGTTCACTGCAATTGATTTGAATTCTGCGTTTTGGTCAATACCGGTGAGACAAAAGGATAGGTACAAAAGTGGGTTTATCACTCAGGAAGGGCACTATCAGTGGAAGTGTATGCCTTTCGGTATTAAAATAGCCTCACCGGTCTTCCAAAGAATTCTTTCAGGTATTATAAAAAAAAATAAACTCACAGATTTCTGCGTGAATTATATCGACGACATCCTAATTTTTTCAAAATCATTCGAGGAACATATTTCTCATATAAGTAGGGTGTTCGAAGCAATAAAAAAGGAAGGGTTCAAAATTAAATTTCTTAAATGCTCATTTGCCAAAAATAAAATTAAATACCTAGGGCATGAACTGGAGCAAAATAAAATAAAACCAATGTCTGACAATATTACCGCAATTAGGGATTTTCCCATACCAAAAACAAAAAAAAACATACGGCAACTATTAGGCAAGGTAAATTTTTACCATAAATATATTAAAGATGCGGTAAAAATCCTCGAACCCTTCCACAACCTACTTCGCAAAAACGTTGAATTCATATGGTCAGACGAATGCCAAAAGTCTTTTGAAGCCATAAAACAATATTTAATTTCCGAGCCGGTACTAGCTATTTTTGATCGGAATAAACCGATCCAGATATATTGTGATGCCAGCATTGAGGGTCTCGGCGGAATACTGAAACAACCTCAGGGTGACGGCACAATAAAACCTGTAGCATATTTTTCAAAAAAATTAACCGAAAGTCAAAAAAAAAAAAAAACGGTATTTCTCGAGTGCCTCGCAATTAAAGAGGCCATTAAATTCTGGCAATATTGGCTCATTGGAAAGCACTTTACAGTGTACTCTGACCATAAACCACTCGAAAATTTAGGAGTCAGCGTGCGCACAGACGAAGAACTAGGCGACATGATGAACTTTTTAGCGCAATTCGATTTTAATATAATATACAAACCAGGAAAAAACAATGAGGAAGCAGATTGCTTATCAAGAAACCCCGTCCTTAGTGCAGTAGAGTCAAACTTGCCAAACGAAATAATAAGCACTGTAAATTTCCTAAAAATACATGAAATAGTAAACGATCAAACAAACATTTTACAGGATCAAAATACAAAAAAAGAAAATGGAATTTTGTATAGGAATAAGAATAACAAAAAACAGATTATATTAACCGAAGAAGGGATAAAAATATTAATAGAACGAACCCATAATGCGCTTGGCCACATAGGAACTGATGCCCTAATACGTACAATAACCCCTCATTATTGCGCTAAAAACATGTATAAAATAATTAAACAAATAGCGCACGATTGCGAAATATGTATAAAAAACAAATCACGTAAAAGCAAAAATTTTGGTCTATTAGGTCATTTAGGTCCAGCGACAACACCCTTTGAAATTATGTCCTTGGACTCTATAGGTGGTTTTGGTGGCCGACGTTCCACTAAACGCTACCTCCATTTATTAGTGGATCATTTTACACGGTAAGCTTTCATCCTAACATCAAAATCCCAAAACACGGAAGATTTCATAAAACTAATACAAACAGTACAAAATAAAAACAAAATAAAAACACTTCTAACAGATCAATACGGGGGCCTTACGTCCGATGATCTGCAGAAATACCTTAATGAAAATAATATCACGCACATTTTCACAGCAGTAGATTCTGCATTTTCCAACGGTCTCAACGAACGCCTGAACCAGACTCTCGTCAACAGAATCCGCTGCAGAACAAATGAAAATAATAATAGTAGGGCCTGGACAACTGTCGCAAGACAGTGCGTCGATGAATATAATAAAACAATTCATTCGGTTACAAAGTATGCTCCAGAATACCTACTAAACCAAAAGAACGTAGATATAGTCCCGCCTGAATTAAAACAAAACACAAACATCAAAGTAGACAGACTAAAAGCATACAATAATTCCATAGAAAACCATAGAGTAAATGAAATTAGATACAATAAAAATAAAATTAATAAACAATTTAAAATAGGAGATCTAATATATGTTGAAAACGGAAATAAACTTAATAGACATAAACTAGACCAGATTCGAATAGGTCCGTTTCCAATAATCGAAAAATTATCAAAAACTGTATATAGGGTAGCCTGTGGAACCTCTGACCGTGATAAACGCCTATACCATGTATCAAAATTCGTCTGTACGCAGGACTTCTAAACCTAATTAAAGTCGAGGATAAAAACGAGTCGATGAATTAGGCTGCGAAATTCTAAAACCAAGTGCGACGATGGCGTCGAATGGGAACCGGCGAGCGCAGTGCAGCTTAGAGTCATACGAAGGACGAATATGACCTCATTGCGTGCCGCTGGATCCGAGTAATGGCCTGGCGTAGACATTCACCCAGGCATTATTCACCTCCACAATGGTTCAGAAATGACCGGGTCATTTCACAGCACCGAATTGACAGCTGTAGCGAAGGAGAACCTCGCAGAACCGTGGAATCGAAGCTAGTTAGGGCCCGACTCATCCTCTGCATCCTGTCTTCTGACTCTCAATAAATGACCCCCTTGGCTCTCCCGGTCAACGTCTTCCGGAAGGGGGGGGGGGGATGTAAAATTCAGACACGAATTTTACGAGCAAGCGAGCTTCGCTCGATTACCCGCCTACTTCACCGATAAGCCGTTTCCTTATCTTGGGTGGAGAATGGAATCTTTGTTGTAGATATTGCTGTAGATATTTAGTCAGTTTGAGTAATACACCGCGTAGAATACGATCGTGTTTATCGATTCTTCGCGACTAGAAATATTGAAGCATCGCGACTAGAAATATTGAAGCATCGGTAAAAGTACCATACGTATTTTGTTTAATGCATTAATAAGAAAATTATCTTTACTGTGTCGTTCTTTTATATATATATTTAAAGTATCTTTCAAAATTTAATACAGTGAGATCTCAGCTTCTACTGAACAGATTGCCTTGCTCTTTTTTTAAAAGTGTTCGTATTGACGTCTATATGTCTAATCCTGAAAATGAAGTCCTTACCTATTATAGTTTTTGAGTTATCTCAAAAATATCGAAATGCGATTTCATCCTGTACATTTCTTAAGTGGATAAAAATGCTGCGGAGCAGCATGGGCCAGCTAGTAAATATAAAATTATTACTTTCGTCTATAACTCGAGAAACAAAATATATTACGAATACAAGAACATAGAAATATAGAACACAGATATTCAATTAATTTTCTTGGACAAAAATGAAAAAACAACGTTGATATTTATAAAGAGCAAATACTTTTATGAAGTTAACATTAAAAAAGGTTGCCCAAGTACATACGAAAGTTACATTTGAGATTGAGATTTTCTTTTTGACACATGTTTTTTGAATAATAGACTAAACCTTTTTCTCTACAGTGAACAGACTATCGTCGAGATTACAACGTTTTAGCATGAAGTCTATAACTTTGTTGTTACGATCCGTGAATTGATCTAAATTAGCCTTAATTAATTTATAATTTCTATCGATTCCTTTAAAATAACCATTATGCCGCATAACAGCTATTGTTCTGACAGCGCTTGCGACCGCAACGCTTACTTCGATTTCGGTAAAACCGTCGTTTTTCGCATCATTTACAAATGACTGAATGGAACTACTTGGCGGGTTCAGTAAATAGTGTAACCACCGTTGACGACGCTTTTCTTCAATCTTGTCGAAAAAATCCTTCAACTTGTTTACTAGAGAATAATCATAAGCGAAACCTTTCCCTTGACTGAGCTCGTATTTTGTGAACTCGTCCTCATGGTTTTCTAAGATGGTGAAAGTGAACATCAATAATTTCAAGTCTATGTACTTCAATGTTAGAGTATCCTGTAACAAATTAAACATCATAATATGAGATACATTTTAACCCTTGAAAAAGTGTACTCGTCTACGAGAGTAAGAAGAGGAAATTTAATGATTCTAATACTTGATTCATCTTTCGTCAGCAATTTTCGAGCAACATTACCTATTCACTACCTACAATGACGTTGATCAAACGAGTAACTAGTTTCTGAGAAAGGAAAATAATCACACGGACAACAAAAACTGATTCGTCTTCTTAGCTCAAATGAAAGATGAAAATCCAATTAAATTCGATGCACAGCTGAGTATTTATAAAAAATAATTATATCAAATTCAAAAGAAACAACTTTTATCAGCTAATTTAAATTCGTTCGAATAGAATTTACGTTTCGTTTTTTGATCGATAGGAATCCATCGAGAAATAACTATTTTTCTCATCTTTGTATCATAAATTATCACTCAAAAGTTTGTATCGTGAAGGAATAGCTTAGAACCGAATATTCATTGGATTCCTATCGTGCGTGCGTTAGAAAAAAGAATCAGGAAGAGTGATATTCATCAAATGGGAAGAGATTTGAGCGTCTTGATCGTAATTTTTGGTTCAATCAACTCACAATAATTATTCAATTTCGTAAACATTGAACAGAATTGACGTTCTGTTTTCACTATTGATAGAACCCTTAACGGAGAATGTAAACCACATTACATTTGTAAAAAAACAACTTTCATCCTCGAAGAACGAATTGAACATAAATATGGTACCTACGGAACATTCATCGAACAGAATTCACGAATTTCACCTTCAAAAAATAAAACGAGAAAGTTTTCATTGGTATCAAAATTGAATCGTTCAAATACGATCAATCAACGAATCTCGAAACGTGTACTACCTATCGAAAGACATCAATATAACCCATCTTCGGAACCAGCTTGCTTCCTAAATTACCAACTACGGGTAAAATTCAATGTACACAAATGAGAAAATTAATCTTACTGACCAGTCGAGTATTTAAGCAACCAATTTCCACAAGTAAGTCTTCTTTGGACATCTTAGAATAATCTTTCTGAAATATGAAAAGATTATTAGAATCTCGATAGTATTACCGTAGTAATAATTCAAGAATAGAAGACATAAATTGACGCACAATGTAATTAGTTAAGTCATGCAAATATTAGTAGGATTACGACAAAACGTAGAATTAATAACACATCAACCCAAAAAATAGCAAGAAAATATCATAGAATCTACAGAACTGTCGATCGTTAAGAAATTGATTCCCGATAAGAAAGAGTTAAAACACAGTAAAATTAGTTCAGGCATGCAAATATTCGTGAAGTTTAGAAGACACAAGCTCTCAAGTGCAACTTATGAACAAAATTTCTCACCTTATAATGAGACGGTTCCACCGATTCGGCATAGTCAACGAAACTTCTCTGATAAAAAAAAAAAAAAACACACCATATACTCATGCAAAGATAGAATTCACAATTGTTATCGAGAAAATAAAGAGATACTGCAAATGGAGAGAACTGACACCAAAATTTGAAGCGATTTTATCGATAAAACAGAAGTAATAAATACGTACATCCTCCTCTTGACTTATCTTTTCCTCTTCCTTCTCGGGCTTGCCGGTTATCTTTCAAAACAAAATTAACGAGGATAGGGTGACTGCGCCAGTTTGCAACGCACCACCAGTTTGCATCATTTTGTAAAGATTCTTAAAAAATAAGAGAATGAGTAGCTGTGGAATAAAAGCAAAAAAAAAAAAAAAAAAATTCAATGTATCCGTTTTAACGTGAACCTACCCTCACGGTATTATCTGTGGTTTTTGTTATCACTTCAACGTTTCAAAGTTCAGTATGCCGTATCCCATGAAAAAATAACTAGATACTTTCGGAAAGCTTGGTGAAGAAATGAGATTTTAGATGGATTATTTAACGTTGGATTATATATTCCTTTGTCATAATGGTAAGTAAGGTATCCAACTTCAAATAAATAATAACGTTTGACCGAAAAAAGGAGAATAATTTTATTTTATTTGGATACGTTTCAAACATTCCATACAGAGCAGTACTTCACCAGTTTGCAACACTTCGTTGCAAACTGGTGATCAAGTGTGCTCCAGTTTGCAACGCACACATTTTATCACCTTATCACTGTTTTAGTCTATTAAGCTGATGGCTAGCTAAAAGTACCTAGGTATTCATTTCTTTTTTATAGGCTATATTCTACAGTTTTGTTGAGAAAATATTGACTTTTCTTATACATCATCAATGATTAAATTAATGAAAAATTATTTTTTATTGGTTTATTACACCAGTGAAAAATTCCATTTAGGCTACTGACTGATAAGAGGTATGACACTAACTCTGCCATACAAAATAGAATGAACGTATCTGCATATTGACGATCAGCAAAAAAGGGTATTTTTCCTAGTGTTGAAGCCTTGAAGGATCTCTTTTCTGCAGATTGTGAGTATGCAGATACGTTCATTCTACTTTGTACGGCAGAACTGTTCACCATGAAAGGAACTGTTTTCGTACACTAATTGGTGTTAAAGCATTGTTTATAGAAAGCGTTGCAAACTGGTGTCAGGAGTGTTTCAAACTGGTGAACTTGCGTTGCAAACTGGTACATTTGCATTTTTTCGACTTATTTACAAAATTTAGAACATTCAATGCATTAGAATGTTTTACTTATCAATGTTTTTGAAAAATTACGTCATACAGATTCTAAATATGTATCGTTCATCACATTTGCATGAATACCGAATTTCTGATGGGAAGTTGGAGTGGAAAATTCTCTTAACGCGTTGCAAACTGGCGCAGTCACCCTATCAGATTTATGCTATCGAATTCTCGTAAGAATAAATAAAACTATCACAAAACTTACTGAAGAAAAAAATCGACAAGGAATACCAATACAATCGTTAGATTTCAACGTCAACACAGCATTACCTGTAGAGAAGAATAGTTTATGATTAAGAAAACCTTACTAAGGAAATTTCTTACCAATGATGACCACGAACCAGCGTAAATCGTTCCAACAAAAGTATCCGCTGATTTAATAGCTATCATGGGAGAAACGTCGAGCAGAGCACCTCTTGAAAGTGACGATTTTCCGAAAGCTGAGGTAGGCCTACCAGCGATAATATGACTTGAATTCGGTTCTTTTTTAGTTGCGATAACGAGACGAATTAATCTTTTGAAATCAGCTGCTTTAGCGATCAATACTTTCGATATACACTTCATTTTGTAATCTTCTCGTTGTTGCAAATGGAAAAATGAAAAATATCGGAATACTTCATAAAGAACGGTAGTAACAAAACCACAAACAACCGTACTCCTTGTAGTATGTATTTGAAGTAAGGAAATAGAAATGGCGTCGGGCTTGGGCTTGCGTGCAACTATTATACAGAATTAGAAACAGAATTTGGTAGCTGGTGTAATAAAGAATCTTGCAAAAGCCGCTTAACCAAAGGTTGAGAATGTTGACTTAAATTTGAACATTTAATAACTGGTATCAAATATCATTATGTGTTTGAAAATAAGGTTTTACATCTATTTCAAGAAGGGTTGCTTTTTATCAAACTGCAGTCTATATAGACAATCTTTATCTGAATTCTATCTGCAATTAGTTTGAATAACCAATCAAAAAACTTGAGAGTTCTAGTTATAATTAAAATAATTTCACTTTACATACTTTGATAAATTATCTAATGTTGTTATAATATAATAACTTATGTTCATGATACATTAATGTTGGTTTTTATGACTTAAAAAGGATTTAGGAAGCTTTTATGTTGGTTTCTATAACTTAGAAGGATTTTGGAAGGTTTTGAGCATATTTTGAGAAGGTTTTAGACATA
This sequence comes from Aspidiotus rigidus, assembly GCA_035079385.1. Lineage (NCBI taxonomy): Eukaryota > Metazoa > Arthropoda > Insecta > Hemiptera > Diaspididae > Aspidiotus > Aspidiotus rigidus. The sequence goes on from JAVHKY010000037.1 coordinate 4,032,273, forward strand.
ATTAGGACAGGTTTTATGTTGGTTTCTATAACTTGGAAGGATTTAGGAAGGTTTCATATCTTATTTTGAACGTATATTGAAAAGGTCATTGTGTAAATAAATTTCTTCTTAAAAATTTTCCTATGTAAATACTTGAAAATTATTTAAGAAAAGATGAAACACAAATCTCTGATCATTAAGTTAGCACAAAATGAAAGATATTGCTCTAAGTGTAAAAAGGTGAAGAATGTAAATGAATTTGAACAATCACCTTCAAATAAAGTCCTTACATCAATTGAAAATACCACTCCAACAATGTGTAAGGAATGTGCTACTCCACCTAAAACTAAAATGACAATAGATTTATCTCAAAATGAAAAATATTGTACAGGTTGTAAGTCTGTAAGAGATCAAAAGAATTTTAGTAATAAACAAGATTATTGTAAAGAATGCAAGAGTAAATTAATGAAAGAATATTATGAGAAGAATAGAAATGATCATAAAACAGTAGTTCTAAAAAATTATAAAAGTAAACAAGTGAAAACTGCTTGTGAATGTGGAAGAACTGTTTTGTTAGTTTCACTCAAAGCTCATAAGACAACTCAAATACACAAAGATATGTTAGAAATAAAACAAGAAATAAAACAACAGTTTAAAAAATAATTTTTTCTTTTAAAAATTTTTTTCTTAATAAATAAAAAGGAAAACTTCATTAAGAAAAACATTAATATTAAAATGACACCTGTAAAAGAATTGAAAATCCTTGCAAAAGGTAGAAACATAAAAGGCTACAGTAAAATGAGTAAAGCTGATTTATTCAGAGTATTGAATCTTGAACCCCCAACTAAACCCCCAACAATGAAAGACCTCAGAAAAATTGCAAAGGATAAAAATATAAAAGGACACTGTAAAATGAATAAAACAGATCTAATCAATGTATTAAGTTCTACAAATTCAAAGGATCAGGACAAATCTGCTTTGTTGGCACACAAGACTGTTCCGCTAACACATTTATTTCCATTTGAGGATTCGTTCTATGAACCTGAACTGGAAAAACTGCAAAATATTGAGGAGCTTATTCAAATCAAAGAAATTGCATCTAGATATATTAAAAAATATAACGCTTATTCATCTGATTATACTATTTCTATTAAAAATGATGTATTAATAGAAGACTCCTCAGAGGATGCGCAAACAGATTTAATAACAAGAGCTCTCAAAGAAATGATTAAAGTAGTTAAAAAACGTACTAACTTTAGAACAGGCGACAGAATAAATATTATTGTGAGAAACCCTGTACTTTTTAATCCTATTTCAACAGGCTATCAAAGAGGGGATTCAGCTCGAGAGCATGTAGAATTATTGTTGGAAAGAATTTCACAAATTTTGACTTCAAATGAAGAACTTGATCTTACAACTTCTACTTTCAATATAAATGTAATTGCAATGCCTCGAGGAGGTCGTAATACCAAAATTTTAAATTTAGCCCTAGCCAAACAAACTAAAAAATCTATTATTGAAATAAGAAATAAAGATAATCTATGTTGCCCTCGAGCTGTTGTTGTAGCATTAACCTACCCTGAAGAGAACCCCCCTATTAATACTGTATTTAGTAAAGAATTTTCTAAAAGTGAAATTAAATATATTCGTATTGGGAGAAAATTACAAACAGATCTTACTACTCACTTATGTAATCAACTTGGTGATTATAACCAGGAAGGTTTTACATTAGATGATATAGCAAATTTGGAGAAACTAATAAATATTCAGATAAATGTTGTTTGTGCAGAAAATTTTAATTCAATCATATACAAAGGACCTGAAAAAGATATAAAAATATACTTGTATAAAAATGGTAGGTATGCAGTCTAGGAAATTATAATTTTTAAAAAGTCTATTTTCTTATACCAGATCGGCGATTTTCTCTGGAAAAGTATGAGAAACGAGTAAAATAATGTCTGAATGTTTTTGGGAAACGTTTGTGCATTAATTTTTTTTGGAGTGTATTTTTTGTTAATTTAATGAATTTTTATCATAGGGAAAGTGTACCAAAGACCCGCCTGTACTACTGATATGTACGGTGTTTTATGGGATCACAAAGAAAATTTATCAAGTTTGACATAATTTGTTGCTGGGTAACAGGGAAAGCGTTTTCCATTATCTCAGAATTATGGATTTTCGTCGGTAAAGAAATTGCATCGAACGTTTACTTTCAATAATTAATACTATTTTCAAACAAATTTTGGATCCCGGAGTCTATTTGAAGATCAATCGGTCTATTACACGTCTCATTTCTACGACTCGAGGATAAGAATCCTCATTAGGGTACAAAACTACGCCCTAAATTTTCGCCAAGTATTCTTTTGCCAAACTAAAAGAAGGGCACGAATACAAACATTACGTAGACTCTCGAACGTGAATCCATAATTCAATTTTACGCCTCGTTCCGAAGTATAAAATATGGTGAATAATCGCTATGAACTGATGTATATGACCTGAGATATTGCAAGCGTGGACCGTAAAATATCGTAATAAAAATAGGAGTATTGTATTGAGGGTTTTCTATTTATTAGAGAACCACCGAATGGTGAACAATGAATAAAATGTTTACGATCTTCGTTCAGCCTTTTCTTGTAAGTACATACAATAATGCGAGATGTATAGGGTTAGAGTACTTACCTATAGCTCCCGTATTTCAAAATTTCCTTTGTTTATTTAGTATCATTTTCCCTTTCCGTATTTTCTTATCCTTTTTCATTATCAATATTTTATTTGGACGAATGACCTCTATAATACCATTTGGAAGAACCATTGTCCAGAAATCTGTAATAACCGAACGACGATCAAACGCGGCTCTAAAATAAGTTTTCATGCTTTTTCTTCGCAGTTGTTAATTTCATATTATAAAGAAAAATGAAAAATTACCAATTTCAGATAGTCTTTTATTATGAGCCACCAACTTTCGATGAAAAAATAATCGTTCGTCCATAAATTTTTCACGTACCCCTATATTCTTATATCCGATCTCAAATCTGAAATTTTTCTGAAATGACTCGATGAATTTTTATTAAATTGACAAATTTCTCTTCAACAAAATACCAACGTATGATGAAGAATGATTTTGTAGTTTCTGAAATTCTCTATCCACAAATTTGGTACATAATATATGCATTGAAGTCTTTGAAAATGTACATTCGACCCTTTCTTTAAAAGTCCTCTCTACTCTTTTTAGTGAATTACAAGAATTCTGAAGAAAAGTTTACGTCTTAATTATGTTCCTAATGTAATAATGTATACGTGCCAATCAAAAAATTCATTCAAGCTTAGCTAATACAGTTCCGACAATAGATTTTCAAATTGTAAGACTCTTAAACAGCTGCGTGGAATTTTTTTTTTCCATACGCTCACTATTTACTTTGCCTCTTTGATGGATCCAAAACATCTAATGAAGCAGCTTACGCTCACTCTGTTGACGAGGAAATGTTTTTACAACGCATCGACCAAATAGCTTCCATATTTACAGCTGAACTTATAGCCATACCTATTATGTCTCTCCCACCTCTCTCAACATCTCTTCCACCACACTGACTCTTTCTTTCTCTGCCTCTTCACTTTACTCCTTTACAGACGCATACAACTCCAATCCAATCATACACCACGCATTCTCCTCACACTTCATGCTCCAAACTCAATTGACACCCAAATAATCTGTATATGGATTTTTGGACCCATTGGTCTCCCTAAACATGACTTCGTTGATCAAGCCGCCAAATAAACTACCTCTTTCAACTGAGAGACTGATAATTACCGCAGGGAACCTGTTTTATGAGTCAAATGGAATTTGGTATTGAAAATTTTAGGAAGCCTAGACCTAGATAAAGCTAGTATAAAGAAGGCCTAGTCCTACTATAAGCCTAGTATAATATAGTTTGAGTCTAAATTTTTCTCGAATCTCCAGCTATATATGATAGCTCGAGAGTTGACATTTTTCCAAGTCCCTTTCATATCATATATAGCTCGAGAGTCGAAATTTTAACAGGGAACCTGTTTTATGGGGGGCTTTTTGAGAAATTTGCCGTGCGCCGTCCAGCAAGAAACTTAGAAAAATGACGGCTTCCTTAACGAAGTTAAACGAGGAACGCAGGGAACCTGTTTTATGATTCGAATGAGATTTGGTATTGAAAATTCAAGGAAGCCTAGATTTGGAGAAAGGTAGTAAAAAGAACGCCTACACCAACTCCAAATTTTTCTAAGTCCCCCTCCTATCATATATAGCTCGAGAGTCGAAAATTTTCCAAGTCCCCCTTCTATCATATATAGCTCGAGAGTCGAAATTTTTCTAAGTCCCCCTTCCATCATATATAGCTCGAGAGTCGAAATTTTTCTAAGTCCTTCTCCTATCATGTATGGCTCGAGGGTCGAAATTTTTCCAAGTTTTTCGCTGGACGGCAGACGGCGCACGGCAGATTTCTCAAATAGCCCCCCATAAAACAGGTTCCCTGTTAAAATTTCGACTCTCGAGTCATATATGATAGGAGGGGGACTTGGAAAAATTTCGACTCTCGAGCTATATATGATACGACGGGGACTTGGAAAAATTTCGACTATCGAGTCATATATGATAGGAGGGGACTTGAAAAAATTTCGACTCTCGAGCTATATGTGATAGGAGAGGGACTTGGAAAAATTTCGACTCTCGAGCTATATATGATAAGAGGGGGACTTGGAAAAATGTCGACTCTCGAGCCATATATGATAGGAGGGGGACTTGGAAAAATTTCGCAAGTCCTCCTCCTAAAGTCTCCCTCTTATCATACATAGCTCGAGAGTCGAAATTTTTAACAGGGAACCTGTTTTATGGAGGGCTTTTTGAGAAATTTGACATGCGCCGTCCACCGTCCAGCAAAAAACTTGGAAAAATTTCGACTCTCGAACCATATATGATAGGAGAGGGACTGGGAAAAGTTTCGACCCTCGAGCTATATTATACTAGGCTTATAGCAGGTCTCTAGGCCTTGTTCATACTAGCTTTATCTAGGTCTAGGGTTCCTTGAATTTTCAATAACAAATCCCATTTAACTCATAAAACAGGTTCCTTGCGTTCCTCGTTTAACTTCGTTAAGGAAGCCGTCGTTTTTTCCAAGTCCCCCTCCTATCATATATGGCTCGAGAGTCGACATTTTTCCAAGTCCCCCTCTTATCATATATAGCTCGAGAGTCGAAATTTTTCCAAGTCCCTCTCCTATCATATATAGCGCGATAGTCGAAATTCTTCCAAGTCCCTCTCCTATCATATATGGCTCGAGAGTCGAAATTTGTCCAAGTCCCCCTCCTATCATATATAGCGCGATAGTCGAAATTCTTCCAAGTCCCTCTCCTATCATAATTATATGGCTCGAGAGTCGAAATTTTTCCAAGTTTTTTGCTGGACGGCGCACGGCAAAGTTCTCAAAAAGCCCCCATAAAACAGGTTCCCTGTTAAAATTTCGACTCTCGAGCCATCGAGCCATATATGATAGGAGAGGAACTTAGAAAAATTTCGACTGTCGAGCCATATATGATAGGAGATGGACTTGGAAAAATTTCGACTCTCGAGCTATACGTGATATGAAAGGGACTTGGAAAAACTTCAACTCTCGAGCTATCATATATAGCTCGAGATTCGAGAAAAATGTAGACTCTCAAACTATATAATACTAGGCTTATAGTAGATCTAGTCCTTCATTATACTAGCTTTATCTAGGTCTAGGCTTCCTTGAATTCCCAAGACCAAATACCTTTTGACTCATAAAACAGGTTCTCTGCGTTCCTCGTTTAACTTCGTTAAGGAAGCCGTCGTTTTTCCAAGTTCCCCTCCTATCATGTATACCTCGAGAGTCGAAATTATTCCAAGTCCCTCTCCTATCATATGTGGCTCGAGAGTCGAAATTTTTTCAAAATTTGCTGGTTGGCGGACGGCGCACGGCAAATTTCTCAAAAAGCCCCTCATAAACCAGGTTCTCTGTTAAAATCTCCGTCCTCTGGTCATCGTACATAAGGAACACAAGACGAGAAGAAGTCATTCTTTCCCGTCTAAGAACTGGCCATACAAAAATTACACCCTCCCATATACCCAACCCTCGCATCCTAAGTCTCCATCTTGCCCACAAGACGATTCAACACTTGACTATTTCTTTCCCCGAAATTTCACCTCTCTGTACTGTCACAAAGACACCCTCCTCCTTCATTCAAGCACTCAGAAACAAGCACGAAACCATTTGTGGTACCCTACAATACTAACTTACAAGTAACTACCCTAACATACAAACAACCGTAACTGTCCGCACTAATTCCACTCCACATTAATCTCTTCCTTCTTATCCTCCATCTATGCGAGTCTATGTTATTATTAATTGTCCCGCCGAGCTAATAACCTTGCAGTCTTAAAGCTCGTTAAAAAGAGTTAAGAGTAATGAACTTTCTCTTGTCTTGGTAGGTCGCTTACGAATCTATAGTATAATAGTACAAACAACTACTATAAAAACTCTTAACAAGATCTCAAGGCAATACGTTCATAATAACTCATATTGATTCCAATCAGTAGTTTTACTTGGCCCATGTCTGCAACAAAAAAAAAAATCAAAATAAGCATGCAGCGAGTGAAAAAAACTAAACGACCACATAATATCTTAAAGATTTTTTCCCCCTATTTCTCTCTGTTCCCTTTTTTCGTTGTATCTAGGCCGGGTCATCTTGAATGAGGTGAGTTGAGTTTGTTGAAAATTTTTTTATTTTTATCAAATGAAGGGTAACGGTGCACGTAAATCTCTCTGAGCAAGGCTTGCGCCAGCGATGCATATTTTTAATTACAAAACATTGTGAAATTAATTAACTTCCACAAACGAAATCTGCAAAGAGTCTGAAACATCTCCTCTGAACGAGTCTAAGCGCCTGGAGACCAATTCTGTTAAGATATTTTAATTCGTATTTTTCATAAATAATTCTGAACTAATTTGGTTTGTGTGAAAAAATCCGTAGTTTCAATCTACCTACGTCACTAGAAATTAGTACCCATCTTTTTTTTCCCCCATTTTACTCGACGAAAAAATCTCATATTTTTCTCCTCAAGATAAAACATCTTCCTTTTCTTCATAATTAAAACGTTAATATTGTTCAAATTTGCAAGGTTGCCATCGTGCTTCACAAATTTTCGTCGTGATAAATTGTCGGAAAAAATCTGAACCAAAATGAAAGTTGAACTAACGAGTCCCTCTTAATAAGATAAGAAGCTTATTTCGGTGAAAAGGTTGTACGTTGTTATCTATAATGAAAGGGCTGGAAAACAACAAAGTGAACAGAGGGAATTGTGAAGGATGGGCAGAATTTCTTCTGTCGTAAGAACTGAAGAGGGTTGAACAGCTGAACACGACTAACTATTGGGGTTATTTTTACATTCGCCGATTTTTTTCTCTTATTTTTTTTTCAAATTTGTAAAATTAGGCAAATGCGCTGTGATTTCCGAATACCATCGCGGTCGAGAGACAATATCCTCATCGATCTTGGTTAAAATTTGGCAATTCACAGTTGATTTACAAAAGATTTAATTTTCTCTTCTTAGCATCTAACCTGTTTCAGGGAAAACTTCAACCCACTAGGGTTTTCTCATTTCATGCAAAAATTGTCTGAGAAAAAGACAGTCAAGACAGTCGTCTCAAAGGTTCCACGAGGACGTTGGAGGTCAAGAGCACGACAACGAGTTAACAAACTACCTAAACAGAATATCCCCACATACCGATCGAAGTTGCTACCTCCTATCCATTTCTACCCTTCTGTGTTCCCTCTCTAAATTGTTATAAAGGGTACAAGCTCCGTGCCGCAAGGGTACCTTATGCCGGCCAGTCATATAAAGGCCAGTCATATAAAATGTTTCGACAAGTGTGCGCGGCGGTACCTTCAAGCTAATCTCCCGGAGCAGAGCAAGATCTTTATGCTCAGTAAAACGTCATGCAGGTAGTTCAGCGTCATGAATTTTCGCATACTTTCTAAAGACTGTATTCGAAGCCCTGTAATAATTCATTATATTCGATTTCAAAAGGGTAATGATTAAATATTTTCATGTATATGTGCTTTAGAAACCTTCGCTGTATGCCCTCCAACTTACCTGAATATTTCTTAGGATAAGGGCTCTATATCAACGCTCCAAACTCCAAGTGCAATCGCTCCGAACTCCAAGTGCAATCGTACAAACAATTAGAATAATACTATGAAGGTGCGAATATTTTTGGAATCCTTGGTATTTCGAATAACGAAGCCCAGCGCTTTCTTACTTTTGGATATTAGTTGATCGAGATGGTGATCAAATACTAGACCTTTGTCCGTTAGAACACCAGGATCGCGCACTTGTTCAGCCGTCTGCAAACCTATATCCTCCATTATATAATTGTACTCTGCTACATTCTTCTTTTATGAGTAAAAGCTACTTGTTCATACTTGTGTACATTAAAACGCTGACGATTCACCCTGCTCCAGGAGACCATCACATCTAAATCCGCTCCTAGTGCCAATGCGTCAAACTTCGTTGTTATTGGTGTGAACAATGTATGTCGTCCGCGTGCAAGAAAATCGGCACGGAGGACAGGGTTTCTGTTATACCGTTTATAAATAAGAGGAAGAGACGGAGTACCAGATTAGACCCCGGAGGGACATTCGACGGGCGACTGAGTAATTTGGATTTGCAAACCCTGTGCCCGATATACTGAAAACAGAAGAGAAAAAAAAGTTTTTTGTGTATTCCTGTTATTATTCAATTATTTTTATTCTTTTCATTAAAGCACTAGGGCTACACGAGGGCTTGGCATTACAATTTATATGTTTTGCTTTCTACTCGATGCTTAATATTTTGAGCTGAAAAATAAAACTGATAGGTTCATTGTTTTAGAAAAGTTATTTATATACGAGAATGATAATAAAGAGGCGGTTCTTTCTTAGCAATATTTTCATTTGTTCCTTGCATATTGTATATGTTCCATACTCACGAGGAATTTCGAATAAAGAAAGAAGAAAAAAGTTGAAAAATGATCAAAAATTGTACAAACAAATGTATATTGTCATTCTCATCGCGCTAGAATACCGCAAACTACTTACGAGTCAGCTTTCATATTCAAATTTTACCGCTTACAAAAACAATGATAATGTACGCGTTTTTGAGACATCATTTTATTCCCACAAGGTACCCACTGCTAAGCCTACGATCCTTATACAAAAAGTGCGTACACATATGTGTTTTTCCCCCAAAACAATAAGAAAGAGAGAGAGAGAGAGAAAGACAGAGAAAGGAAAAAAAATATTGCCTCTCTGTAATACTACCACCAATCACTCCCTTGACTCCTTTGCTTATTTTCTTTATTTAATACATAAGCGTGAAACGTATTTGAGAACAAAAATTAATTCAACCAAAAGCAATATGTAAGGAAAAAATGAAAAGTTGTTAAACGTTGGAAACCTTAGTTTATAAAAAAATTCTCCACTGTGCGATATCTTTTGAAATCTGTAGGAAGATTTTAGAAAAAATTATAGATGCCGTTGCAAGCTGTGCAACGGCGAACGGGGAACCCGCATGTTCAATTTCGTCTGTTCAAATTGAGAAGTGATTAATAGTGGGTACATAGAGTTCAAATTTGTCAAGTCTCCCTCCTATCATATATAGCTAGAGGTCGAAGTCCCTCTCCTATCATATACGACTTGAGAGTCGAGAAACATTTAGACTCTTGAACTATATTATACTAGGCTTATAGTAGGTCTAGACCTTCTTTATATTAGCTTTATTCTAGGTCTATGCTTCTTTAATTCTCAATACCAAATCTAATTTGACTCATAAAACAGGTTCCCCCCTCGTTTAACTTTGTTAAGGAAGCCGTCAATTTTCTAAGTCCCTCTCCTATCATATAAGGCTTGGAGATCAAAATTTTTTCAAGTCCCCTTCCTATCATTATATCCTATTCATATATATAGCTCAAGGACCAAAATTTTTCCATCAACCTCGCTTGCGCCCGCGCTTGGAGATCAAAATTCTTTCTATGTCCCCTTCCTATCATACACATATATAGCTCGAGAGTAAAATTTTTTCAAGTTCCCTCATATTATATATAGCTCGGAGATCGAAATTCTTCAAAGGCCCCTTCCTATCATGTAGATGTAAATTGTGAAACCCAATATTCGCTGAATCATCGACTCGACAGCACCTGAGATTATTATTATGCTTAGTAATCTATATTATCTGTACTATACCATATATGGTACAATGACAATTATGTTGTATGATACGGAACAGTAAACATCTTTTGAAGCATCCTTAATGACGAGGACCTCACTGGCCGTGAATAACGTGCTCAAAAGAATTACACCAGAAAGATTCGGTTTGAATTCTCAAATAATTCCACGAGAGTGTTAGCCTTGAAAGCTGTCAAGTTGGAGGATATTTTTTTAAGTTCAACGTCGGGACGCCGTTGATGTCAGTATGGCCGTGTAAATTGTGAAACCCAATATTCGCTGAATCATCGACTCGACAGCACACGAGATTATTATTATGCTTAGCAATCTATATTATCTGTACTATACCACATACGGTACAATGACAATTATGTTGTATGATACGGAACAGTAAACATCTCTTGGAGCCTCTCTATAATCTTCTGATTTACATATACATAGCTCAAGGGCCACAATTTTTCCTAGTCCCTCCCCCATCCGTGACGTCATCAACCTCGCTCGGGGACAAAAATTTCCTGAAAGTGTCCACCACAAAAAGGATAGCATCAGGTTCAAATTTCGACTCCACCTATTATCTATAGCTTCGAGGATGACATTTTTCCAAGTTCCTATGATATATGTCTATAGAGTCGGAATTTTTCCAAGCCCCCTCCTATCATATATAGCTCCAGAGTTGAAATTTTTCCAAGTCCCCCTCCTATAATATATAGCTCGGAGGTCGGAATTTTAACAGGGAACCTGTTTTATGGGGGGCTTTTTGAGAAATTTGGCGTGCGCCATCCGCCGTCTAGCAAAAAACTCGACTTTCGAGCCATATATGATAGGAAAGGGACTTGAAAAAATGATGACTCTCAAGCTATATGTGATAAGAGGGGGACTTGGAAAAATTTTGACTCTCGAGCTACACATGTATGATAGGGGGGGGGGGGGGACATGGAAAAATTTCGACTATCGCGTTATATATGATGAGAGAGGAACTTGGAAAAATTTCGACTCTCAAGCTATATATGATAGGAGGGGGACTTGGAAAAAATTTCGACTCTCGAGCTATCATATATAGCTCGAGATTTCGAGAAAACGACGGCTTCCTTAACGAAGTTAAACGAGGAACGCAGGGAACCTGTTTTATGAGTCAAACGGGATTTGGTATTGAAAATTCGAGGAAGCGTAGACCTAGATAAAGCTAGTATAAAGAAGGCCTGGACTTACTATAAGCCTAGTATAATATAGTTTCAGAGTCTAAATTTTCCTCGAATCTAAGTCCCTCTCCTATCATATATGGCTCGAGAGTCGAAATTTTTCCAAGTTTTTTGCTGGACGGCGGATAGTGCACGACGCGCGGCAAATTTCTCAAAAAGTCCCCCATAAAACAGGTTCCCTGTTAAAAATTTAGACTCTGAAACGGTATTATACTAGGCTTATAGTAGGTCTAACCCTTCTTTATACTAGCTTTATCTAGGTCTACGCTTCCTTGAATTTTCAATACCAAATCCCGTTTGACTCATAAAACAGGTTCCCTGTGTTTCTCGTTTAACTTCGTTAAGGAAGCCGTCTTTTTTTCCAAGTCCCCCTCCTATCATATATAGCTCCAGAGTTGAAATTTTTCTAACTCATGTATAGCTCGAGGGTCGAAATTTTTCCAACTTACCCTCCTATAATATATAGCTCATGATTCAAAATTCTTCCAAGTCCCCCTCCCCTCTCCGTGACGTCAATAACCTCGTGACGTCATCAAGCTCGCTCGCGCTCGTGGACGAAAATTCCCTGAAAGTACCCCCCGCTAAAAGAAAAAGATTGAAAGATTGATTTTGGGCAATTTGCAACAGTGAGCCCACAATAAGTATCGAGAGATTTATTATGATGCAGAACGAATTGATTGTTGTTGTTTTGTTTTATTCTCCCAAAAACATATGTTTGGGAAAATGTTTTACTGAGAACTGCCTCTAATTTCTTCATCACTTTCCTGATCCTATCTAGAAGATGTGCTAGAGAATCTTGTAATTATTACATATTATGCTGTAGCGAAACGTTGAGTCTCCTTGAAGTAAAGAGTCTGTTTCATACAATTATTTTATCACAGGAGTCCAAATTGCATATGTGGCAATCATGACTGTGCATTCGTTCAACATATGTTTGACCGTGTTGTTGTTCTACGCAATATTAAAAGTAAGTACAATTATGCTCAACTAGTATAAGATAGATCTTCCATTCATCCTATGTAAATAAAATTTTGTATCGGACTCGTGGGTCAAAAATTATTTCAACTCGCTGCGCTTCCATCACTTGTTTGTGGCAGGAAACCATTGCAACTGCAATCCTTCACATACCCATAGATATTAATATCATTCCAAGTCAATCTTCTTCATCCGAGTCTTATTCCAATCCGTTAAAATATCTAAAACAATACATAGCAATAAAATATAAACCCTATTCTTCCTATCTTTAGATTCGTTGAAGAACGAGTTTCATAATGACGTGGAATTTGAATGAGAAATAACAACTCACAATTCTCCGAATGATATGTTCAAGTCTGTAAGAAATTTCTATTGAAAAATACAAAACGCAGAATAGAAATATAAAAAATAATGTAGGAATTCGAAGCACGAGCAGTCATAATGTCAATAGAGACGATGAAAGATAACGCCAGGATGTTGACACAACCGAACGAGAGGCTGTTACAAAAGTAGTTCAATTTTGGCAATCAAGCTGAAACAGCGATATCATTTTTCTATAATGCTATTGTCAGTTTAGGCGCGCTGATGTATTCCTTTTAGAATTTTCAATGGGTATCAGAAAATAAATTGTCGGGACAAATCGTGATTGGCATGCAATCTAATATGTTGAGCGCATCCCTGTCTACTTGTCTCTTCTTTTCCAATAAATCACGCGTCAATTCCTTCAATTTAGAGCGCCATCCAAAAATTGCTGCGTCAAAAGTTTTAGTGCAATTTTTAACGTGTGAAAAAAAATTTACGAAATCTTACAGGCAACTTTGGAGACTTCTACAACGTGCAAACGTTGTTTCAGGATGAAGGACGAAAGTGGCCAAAAAACGAGGAGCCAAATCGAAATATCGTAGCAATTTACCTGGTATTAGTTTCCGAAATGGTGTTTTCAAATCATGGCCGAGTTTTATTCGTAATATGAAATTATTTTGTAATACTCAATGCGAGAGGTTCACGCCAGAGACTGACAAAACCGTAAAATAACCGTTGGTGAAACGTAGAAAAGGAATATTTTTGTAATCCTCACACCAGTGAACGTCGAAAAAAATTACTTTTTCCTCTCACTCTCGTCGAGCCACCGGGAGTAATCCTTCTCTCGTATGAAAAGTCGGTAAAAAAAAAAATGAAAACAAGAAAACCCGTGTGGTGTCAAGACGTACTGGATTTATTTCTTTTTTACAGTCGAAGCTATTTTAAAACCGTTGGAAAAGAGAAAAAACTGACATCATTGTAAAGACGACCATGGAGACAAAAGGTTGACGAGAATTTCATTTAGTACGATCAGCATCCGGACAGAACGTAATTCTGCTTAGCAAGCGTAACGTGACCGATAACAATGAGAGTAGATATGAAGACGAATGCAGAACAGATTTTTCAACCGAGAACATTATGAAGGGTCATACACGCACATTTCAGACTTTGTCAAATTCGCACTACATGTAAGAAGTACCTACAGGATATATTATGTACATTGTACAATGTACATTTTGTTTTTTTTTCTGTGATACTTGGTGTTGAAATGATACGGAAGAAAGCACGCATACCAGCGCATGTAGTTTTTCAAAGATTCGATTACAAATCTAAATTTGCGAATAGCCTTCGTCAAATTTGAGGGGGAAGCATGGACAAAACCTGAAGTCGAGAATATCAAGTTCCACTCGTGACGGGTACCCAACGAGTTGAAACGCCTCTGGACCCGCGCGTGAGTCCGAAACGACATAATTGATGGTTTACCGAATTTACTCACGCTGTAGAATAAAGATCCTGTTCCACATCCTTTTAGATACCTTATAAATTTGAAATGTCTTGATTTTTGGGTAGGTCACGGGGTCCTGCCTACTTTATGGCACCATCAGTGGATCAAAATCTTGGGTTAGCTTGTGGGCTTATAGGAACCTGCTTATCAGAGGTATACTGGGTTATTTAAAAATTTTTTCAAGTCCTTACTGTAGATCAAGGTCTAGTATACAGTATGTTAGGCTAACTGGTTTACGAGCTACTTGTAACTCGCTCCGCTCGTCCCATGAACAGCGTACTGTATACTAGGCTCATTGATAATCAACATCTCTTAAAATTCCATATTCGTAGTATGCTGTACATACAGCATCAAGTATACGTACTAGTGTAAACAAGGCTAAAAGTGTAGCTGTAGCCTAACATACAGTATACTAGCGTAAATAGCTTGGTGTAGTCCTAGTATTAGCCTACTGTCTGTATGATACACCATATTAAATTTGGAGTTTGTTCAAAAATTTTCAAAATCCGACACTTGAGGTGGGTACCATTTTTAAAAGGAAGAGGGATTCTTAACAGGAACTTGTTTTATGAGGGGGCTCATCTGTGAATAAAAAGGGGGCGAGCACTATTCGGAATAACGTAGGACTTGTTTTGACTTTTGGGAGTTTGCGCTGAATTCACTTCAGTGCAAAAGCGCGAAACTTTAAATGTATTCTTCAAATACACAAAATTTGAATCTCAATTTTGTCATTAATTTGCGCTCCTACCTAATTTTCTACGACTTTTTTGAGGTGATTTCAGGCCAAAAATTGACCAATTAGTTTGCCAAAATTATGACAAATTAAAAATCGTTTAAACTTCCATATTTTACATTCAACTCTGATTCCGAAGAAAATACCTGAATAACCCTATGAAGCTTAGGAGTCGGGGAATTTCCAATATCTTATTTCAGAAATTTTGGCAAATTGATGAATTTCTGGCTGAAGATAAAATTGCGATGCAAATTTCATAGATTCAAGTTAAAGTATACATCTAACGTTTATACGCTGGAATAGATTTAGTGCAAGCTCCCATTTAACTGGTATAATCTTTCTGGTCCACCCGGTATATGACGCGAGGGACTTGAAAAAAATGTTGAATACCGAGTTATAACTTGGCAAAATCTCGACTTTCGAGCTATACATAATACGTATATGACAGGAGGAGGACTTGAAAAATGTTGACTTTCAAGCTTCAACTCTCAAGGTCGTGAGAAACAGAGTTTAAAGTTCATACGAAGAAGTATAAACAAGAAGACTCCCATGAAACAGTATCCTGTTAGCCACGATCAATGCAGTTGAGGAAGCCAACCTCGAGCCGCTAACAAAGTAGGTTGCAAGTTTTTAAAAGAGAACCTGTTCTGTGGGACGTTTTCTGAAAAATTTGTCGTACGCCACTGGCGAAAACAGACCTGTGGTGTGATCAGATCGCGACGTCTCAGGGTCAATTCAAGAAAATATTCAAGTCCCTAAAATAGGTGATGGTCATTGGTGACGTCATGAGGCGTTCCCACCCCTCTTCTTCCGCTTCATGCAATATACTAATTTTATACTACCATCATACAAGGTCTAGGCTTCCTTGAGTTCTCAATACCAAAACCAATTTGACTCATAGAACAAGTTCCCTGCGTTCCTCGTTCAACTTCGTTAAGGAAGCCGCCATGTCTTCCGAATTCCCTCACTCTTGTCATGTACAACTTCAGAGATAGAATTTTCTGGATAAATGAGACTCATAATGAGTGTAGTGAGGTGTACGTAGAGCACTAGATACAGAAACATTCTCAAGTGTACAAGTCCATTTTATTAATTAGCTTACAAAAGTATTTTCAGGTATTACTCCATTATCAGTTGTGTTGTTACCAAAGCTTCAAACACAAGTCTTTATAGTATAGCACTGTAATCCCATTGGCTTTAACGAAGCTGTGTTGTGATTAATTCACTCTTAGAACATATTAATTCTCACAATATAACACTGTGCTCTTATGGCTATGACATGCTGCTTTGTAATTAGTTCACTCTGTTGATCAATGTGCTGCGTTCCTATTGGGTATCAGATTTGCTGCCATCTTATAGGTTGGTTCTGTTCTTTTTCTCCCGACTAATCACCAGGCTGAATAATTTTTTACTTAAATGTGATTATGTTGTTCAAGAGGCTTCCTAAGTATGGTATTGATCTGGAGTACTTTCTCATTGTGCCATCATAGGTTCTTTTCTTGGCTTCCATTTTCCCAAAAACTCACTCAACCACACCTCTGTGGTAGCCGTTAGCTTCTGTGACCTGCTTCACTATCTCGATTTCTGAAATTGCCCAAAAGCAGTAGTTTTAGATTGCCGCTAACTTGTGCCTGGGTTAATGGTAAAAATCATATTAGGAAAGTACACAAACAAGGTGATGAAAGGCGTTCAACGGCTATGATGTGAATGTGGGCATCCATAATAACCCAACCATGATGAAGAAAATCAGCAATGACCAGATGGAAGAAAAGGACAAGGAAGGTTTGAGTGGAGTGCACGAGTTTAGCTCTGAGCAGCTCACTAGTGTGAAGGTATCTACATTGGTGAAGTTGGGAGAAACTTCAAGATCAAGAAGAAGGAGCACGAATCAACGAAGGAGAAAGAAGATGTGAGATCACTATTTGGCAAGCGCTGTAACAAAAAACAGCACTGGTGTTGGGCATGCTCCGGGTTTTAACCGGTTAAACCGGTTATTTTGTTGATAAAAATAACCGACGAGTATTTTTGCAAACACCGGTTAACTGTGACGCACTAAAGATTTGCTTTTAAGGATCAGGCAAAACGTGTCTTTTGTATAATTAATTCATAAAAATACAGTCAACAGGTATTTCAAATGCCGGTTAACCGGGTATTTTACTGTTGGCAAACCGGTTATCCGGTTATCAAGTTTTTAAATAACCGTATAACTAGTTAATTAAAAATACCGGTTTTTCCCCAACACTAAACAGCACAATGGAGAAGGAATATTTGAAGTCATAAGTAGAAAGTCGCACTATTCAGCCTGATGTTTGAACCAGAAAAAAAGAATAGAACCAATCAATGAGATGGCAGTAAACCTGGTAGCCAATAGAAATGTAGCACATTGGTCAACAGAGTGAACCAATCACAATACAGATTGTTATAGCCACTAGGATCACAGTTTCATACAATAAAACCTCATATTTAAGATCTTGTTCCTCAGTAGTGACATAACTGATGATGGAGTGATACCCAAAAGTATGTACTCTTATATACTAACTAAGAAAGTAGAATTGTATACTTGAAAATTTTTCTATAGCTCTAGGGTTGAAATTTTTTCAAGTCCACCTCCTATCAATAATCATGTATTGCTCAAAAGTGGACATCTTTCCAAGCACTCTCCCCTTGCTATCACATATACTTTGAGAAGAGCGAGGACTGGGAGAAAATTTGACCTTGGATCAAAAAAAAAACAGAACTTCCAATTGACTTGGAAGTGTTGGTTCCCTGTACTCTATGTTCATTTTTGTTAAATAACAGCTCCTTAAATTTAAATGAGGACATTGGCCACTATATTTAATCATTACATCATCATTTATCCTTACAGTTCCTTATGTAAGTGTATTTTGCTTTGGCACTTAGGCTTGTAATTTTCTTTATTATTTTCAAATTGTGATGAACTGTTATTATCAGTCATTGGAGTAGATAAGTCTAAAGAGTAATGATGAGTTAACAACTAAATATGGCGGCCCATGTCCCCACTTGATACCAGTGCCACTTGTATCAATAGTTTTTTTTTCAATAAATACAGCGCTGTTTGTACAATTACCATACACAAGTAGACAATTGTTGTAACCTATGAGCTTTTGAATGAAGTATTCAAAATTCCCAAGAAAAGAGAAAGTTACAATTTTGTTATTTTCAACAGAATTAAAAATAATAATTTCAATAATTTCTGTATATTTTCTAGGAAAAATACAGTTTGATACCGTTATGGATATTAGGCACAATAACATTTACCGCGATGGAAGCGGTTTGTATGGTTTATTCGAACGTGTTGCGAGATCATATAAATAAGGTAAGAAGAAAGCCTACTTGAAATATGCAGTATGAAATTTGTGGACAACAAGACACTAGACGACGCATAATACAAGTGGAATATTTGTGCTACATACACTACACTCATTGTGGAACCATCATCCTTTTTAGTGCCAATATCGAGATAAATCTCAATCAGTCATGGTCCAAAAGTTCATGTGAGAACCCCACCCCACTAAGCGTCCAAATGATCATTTTTAAAATGGAATACTTTTCAATTTACAAAAATATCCTCTCTAATAGGGAACTTGTTCAAAGGTAAGGAGTTTGGTAGAACTAGCGGAATGCGGTCCAATGACGTCAAAATTTTGATATCTGTTGGTATACAAGAAGTGGAGTTGGGGAAAATTTTGCTGATGAGCCAAAAACATATAGATAAAAGAATGGGGGGGGGGGTTTCAATTGATAAGGAATAATAAAAATTCTACATCACCGAGAAATCAATTTATTGTGGGATGATTATGAAAATTCGTGGTTAGAGGTATCAACTTTTGAACTCTCCATAAAGGGACAAGGATTCTTTAACGAATCATCTTTCATATACGTAACTAGACAGTCGAAACTCAATTTTGGACGCGTAGAAGCGGGCATTTCCAAAAGATAACCCCGATAGAAATTTATCATTCAAAACTGTACAAAGCAAGCAAATTTAAGCATCAATCAAAGAGTTACAATTGGCCACCTCCATGATGAAATGCAGAGATAAATTTCGTGTACACACGTACGACACATAATTCTACAAGTCACGAGATATTTAGCTTATTTTAGGTGGGTACTCGTTACCGAATACACAAGGAGGAAATGGCAGTAGAATGATACATGAGTTAAATACTTGTATGTGATTAATAATAAAAGGTTCAACTCGTATTGTAACAGTAAGCGAGGTACTCGCAATTAAATTTAAGCACAGTAATGAAATATTTCTGACTTCGTGATAGGAAAGTTTCTTTTGAGAAATATTATGGAATAATCGATGTTAAATTACTTACCTACCCAGAAGAGCGTATGTCGTATCCTCTAAAGTTATACGCTGAAATTTGTATTCCGAGTTTAATAATATTCTAGCTGATCTAACAATGCTGCTAATAATGATGTACAAGTACGAGAACTTTTGTTTGACATTTATACGGTATACATTTTGCCGTGGGATTATGCTGATTGTAATTTTGTGCTAATTCAGACTGCTCTACGTTTGTTTTCTAGAAATTCGACGATTGGAGTAAAGAAGAAGCGACATTCCTCATCTCTCGAGCATTTTTGAACGTAAGAATCACTTTTATCAATGAATAATATTTTCATCTGAAGAGAGTGACTTATTAGCAGCTGCGAGTAAACGCAATCTGAAATATGACGGATTAAAAAAATATTTCTTTATTGAACAGCAATTTTTATGATATTATAATAATTGAAAGATACACATTTACAAAAATGTATTAATGACTGACAAAAAAAAAAGTCGACTCCGGAAATTCAATCGGTGAATTGAAATTTACGCAGACTGATTTTTAAAATTTTGCACTTCATTTCAAAGATCGATCCATCTCTTACATGCACAAGAGTATGGAAAGGAATTATCAGCGATTTTAGTAGATATAAGATATTCATCCTGGCACAGTTTGGCACAATCATGGATTTCATTCATTTTTGACCTAATATTTGAGGAAATTTAACATATTCAAAAATCCATCATTTTCCAAACCAATATTTCCAATGTATAAAAAAATCACCAATTTTATCATTTTTGACCTAATATTTGAGGAAATTTGACACGTTCAAAAAACCACAATTTTCTTCATTTTTGAGAGAATTTAATACTTTCAATTCTATAAAAAATTCAGGTGAGATTTTCTTGTTTTCTGTGAGATTTTTAACTGTACATCATTCATCCTGACGCAGTCTAGCACAGTCACTGCTTTCTCCATTCTTAAGCTTATATTTGAGAGAATTGACATCCTGGCACACTCATATAGCACAACGGTTAAAAAGCCGATATTTCTTACCTTAAATTGATGCTTATCACTTACTTACTCAAGAATTCAGGGGGGTTACAGCCATCGCTCCAGGCAAGTTCTGGCATACAATAAAGAGATAAAATTGATACTTTTTCTAAAAAATTTTCATCTTTCAAAACACGCATGGGAATTACAACCACGTTTTTTTCAATACTGGAAAATTCAACCTTCCTCTCTGCGTTTCACATGTCGGAGTTGAGACCACCAACGCTCGCATTAAAAGGCCCTTATTTCAAAAAAAGAAAGGAAAAAAAATAACAAAAAAATAACAAAGAACAATGAACGAGCCCTATAACTAGTATAGGTATTAACTCACAAGGATTCTAACTTGTTCATAAATTTTAAAAGAAAATTGTAAAAATTATAATATTAATTCTCTAACTAGTTTCCATATTTACTGAACCATTTTTTAGCAGGAGTTTGTGACCTTGAATACTGTACATTCTTGTACCTACAACTGTTGTATACCTATTCACTTTCTTCCGCTCGCGTTTGCTATACCATAGTACGTGCTGTATCGTTTCTTTGATTCTCTCTCTAACTCATTGAGTCTTATGTACCAAACTGCTGTCTGGTCTGTATACAGTAGGTACACAATGTACGTAAATTGATTACGTATTTCTTTCTTTCTTTCTTTCTTTCTCTAACGCATTGGGTCTTATAGACCAAACAGGAGTTTGGTGACCTTGATGAACCAATTTTTCTAATCAGGCACGTCACAATTCAAAACTGATACTAACGCTCTGTGTGAGTAAAACTATGAATGATCAATGCGTAGCTCCAAATGTACTTACTCCGTGCTTTTGAGCTCGCATTTCTTTTGTTGGTCATTCTGATTTGCCTTGATACAACTGTGATTACTGTGATAAGTGATAACTGAAACGGTAGGTATATTTGAAGACGAACTATTGTTCTCTGGTCTTTCATTGAATGCAACAGCGAATGAAGACTGGGTACTCAGTAAGTAATTACCAGTTACGGTTCGAGTGAACAGAGATTAACGTGAACAACGACTGGTTCATTTGTTCATGTCGCCGGTAGGAATTGGAAACGTGCATTGCAAAGGCGGACGTGAAAGAGGGATAAGTGGAGAAAAACTGACAATTGTGAATGGTGAATTGACTGGAGTAAGTAAAATTTTCCACGTCACTCAGCGAATGGTGATCGTGCAGGAGTGAGCAGTTCTTCTGTTCATGATTGTAGTAATCGTGAAGTGTACTTTGCTGATGCCAGCTTTGATGAAGTGTTTGTTCCCGATGAAGTAAATGACGAGGAAGTGGCACTTTATACAAAGAGTCCGCGCGATCAAGATACCGAAGTAATTTTCAACTGTGCAATTTTGATGTAGGTACCTTGTAACCAGGATGTCTAGACTGTCAACATATAAGTTACTACGGCCCAAAATTGAAAACTTCACTGACTGTTATGGTCTGAGTGATCCTCGAAAATAACGGCGGAGTCTTGAGGAACAGACAAAATAAATTTATAATTTGAATCAAATTTATTAATACGCTGATGAATGCAAACACGCAATCAAAGATGGGAGAAACAACACAAAAACAAGTTAGGCTAGGTGTAATTAACATAGTATCATATATCATCTAAATAGAAATACCCACAACTTACTGCGTTGTGCCATGATGTGAGCGACTGAACTTACCCCAAGAAGAAGAAAATAGTGATTACAATATTATGGTCGGCTAGCACCTGCGCTGGCGCTGACCCCAAAAAGTGATTACAATATGGTCGGGTAGCGCCTGCGCCGGCGCCGACCCTAAAAACAGTTCACAAACAGTTCAACCAAACCACTTTGTCTGCTTCACTGTCTGTTCATTTAAAGGCACTCCTCTGCGCTCTGCTCTATGTGTTACAATATTCTTTCATACGTGTACCTACATTTGATTCAAGCAACATTGGTATGAACCAAAGAACCTATGCGTCCCATGTTCTGGCAACACTGATTCTTACAAGCAATACGTACTTACCTTTCAGTCGAGTTCAAAAATGATAAAATTGGTGATTTTTTTATACTGTACATTGGAAATATTGGTTTGGAAAATGATGGATTTTTAAATATGTTAAATTTCCTCAAATATTAGGTCAAAAATGAATGAAATCCATGATTGTGCCAAACTGTGCCAGAATGAACATCTTATATCTACTGATTTTCCCTTCCGGAAAAAACAATAAATCATGAATATGTTTTTTCTATTCTTTTCAAATAATTAAGATAAAAGTTAGATTCAAAAGGGATTTTCTCGAGTTCTTATGCTGATCCAAAGTAGCCTCCAATATTACGGATAACTTCAAATCGTTTTATATTAAGATCCGATAAATCTATCTGAAGTTTGAATAGAAGCGCCCACTGCCTTTCTAGCCCAATACAGGCGCACACCGTATGGACTAATATACGATAGTAGGACGCCCTGAAGCCTTCCCCCGCCTCCTTCTTGGCCTAATACACGCATAAATATCCTGGTATAAAACGACGGCTTCCTTAACAAAGTTGAACGAGGAACGCAGGGAACCTGTTCTATGAGTCAAATTGTAATATGATAGGAGGGGGACTTAGGAATATGAGTCAAATTGGTTTTAGTATTGAGAATTCTAGGAAGCCTAGACCTACTACGTATAAGCCTAGTATAATACAGTTTGAAAAAATTTTTCTTGACTCTCGAGCTATATGATAGAAGGGGGGGACTTGAAAAAATGTCCACTCTCGAGCTATATATGATGATAGTAATTTTTCCAAGTCCCTTTCCTGTCATAATATAGCTTGGAGGTTGAATTTTTTCAATTCTCCATCCTATCATATATGACTCAAGATTCAAAATTTTCCCAAGTTTTTTGTTGGACGGCGCACGGCAAATTTCTCAAAAAACCCCCCATAGGACAGGTTCCTTGTTAAAATGGTACTGAGTTTGAAGAGGGTCATTAAACTCTTATCCCAGTGGACGGAGTTTAAAATTCTTTTCGAGTCCTTAAGGTAGATCAAAGTTACTCACGACGTCATCAATTCGTGACGACTCGTCCAAGCCTCCCCGAAAAAATAGGAAAGGGTATATTTTAACACCTATACTTCCCCCACCTACGCCATATTCCGAGAGATGGTCACTACCGAATTTCGCGTAAAAAACATGAAACTTATTACGAATGTTCAGGACACTCGAACAAACAATTTGAGCCACGGCGCCACGGTATACGGGTTGTCTGACTGAAATGAGTTGATACTCATTTTGAGCAGTTTTGAGGGGTTTTAGCGGTTATAAATATGCAAAAATCCATACAAATGGTACACCAAATAAAATAGCCCAGGAACGTATTGGTATCAAGCCCTTCCAGTTAGTATATGACTCCCATAAAATAGGTTCCTGGTTTGCCTCGATTAACAAGGTTAATGAAAGCATCTCCGATTAACAAGGTTAATGAAAGCATCTCCGAGCAGCTCACCAAGTGGGCTGGGCCCGCCAAATATTTTATTTTGGGAGGGAATCGTCTGCGTCCGACTTAGATAACGTCATCAACTAAAGACATCAAGTTGGGTTAGGTCATGTTTCATAGAAAACGTCCACGTCCGATTTTGATTCCGGCATCAATGGTTATCAACTTGTGATGTCATCAACTCAAGTTAGGTTACATTGTTTAAAAGAATTTGTCTAAGCTAGACCATAGGAATTTGTCAAGGTTTGATTATACGTAAGAATTTTTTTTGGCTAGATTATAAGAGAACGACGGCGTCTTAAAAGACGTTAAACGAGGAACGCAGGGAACCTGTTCTATGAGCTGAAAAATAATACATGATATGACCCGCATTAGAATACACTAGCTCCTTCAAGTGACTGGGCATGCAATGCCTTGTACACCAATTGGCTTAGCTCCTTCAATGAGCCAGATATGCAATGTTTCAAACACCATAAGTCCATCTTATATCACATATTACGGATCACGAGTCGAAACTTTTCAAAAAACTCCCCACAATTTTGAATCTTGAGCTACATATCCGTATTATAGGAGGGAGACGTGGAGAAATTCCGACTATCGAGCTTTAGTACGTGATAGGAGAGGCACTTGGGAAAATTTTGACTCTCGATAGGAGAGGAACTGGGAAAATTTTTTGCTGCTCGAGCTATACAAAATATGATAAGAAGGAGACTAGGGAAAATTTGGACTCTCGACCTACATAATAATTATGATAGAAGGGAAATTGAAAAACTCGGTAAAACAATTTTGTAAATCGGAGAATGCCTGTATTCCAGTAGTGAGCTTAGAATTTACGCGTGAGTAGCAGATACGAGGGAAAGCGATTTTATGTTCGTGAAAAGAGAAGCGGCCAAAATTTTTGCACTCTTCCGTCCATGAATGCAAATTGGTAGAAGCTGAAAAGATTCATGAAAATTCGGAGTAACGAGCAAAGACAGCTCGCCGTACGCGAAATAATTGATGCGGACCAATTTGTAGAAAGCATTGGGGAAATCTACGTGAGTGAACATTACTCCAGCAACAAGTAAATTATACCATCAATCTTCTGCATTAATTAAGGCTTCCCTCGTTGACTCCATCCGGGTGTGTTCACCTTTAGTAAGATGTGAGCTCTCAAAAACATGAATTATCATCGGTTATCGGTCTTATACTAAAATTAAAATGGTGATGTGTACGCGCATTCGTTATTGAATTCTATCATGTACAGAGTTATTATGTATATCGATTGGACTTCACGCTAAATTTGCGCTGAAAAATCTACAACATTTAATTTGGACACGATAACGTACTTTTCCTTCCGTTACCTACGGTACCTAGTTGATCAATTCATTTCTGAAAAATAAAAAAACAAGAATACATGCTGATGAAATTTTCGTTTCTGCAGAAAAATAGGCTTCGTAAACAAATATTTAGCACCGATGAAAAAGCGCATCCGAGCTTGACAACATTTATTCCGACTTTTGGATTAGGAGTGTTTTTTTTTTTTCACGCCAATGTTGAAAGTTTAAATGGAACATTACGTATAAGACGTGAGAAGTGTACGTGAGTAAAATGGAAAAGAACAGGCGAGAAATAAATGGGTTACACTCATGAGTACAGCGTCTACCTGATACCACACTAAGTGGAAAAAAATATAATTTAGATCGGTACTGTCACATACTAGAAATTCGTATTCTACTATTAGAGAATCAAAAAACTGAAATCACTATTTTTATGGTTGATTCTTCGATTTAAAACGTCTATGGCACAAAAAGCGATAGGCCTAGATCATAAAGAAGATTTTTTAGGTCTGCCTACATCCGACTGTCATGAAAATAGTTTGAGGTTGAAAACCATTGCGTAATACGGTACTTCTATCATCTTTCTGTATTTTTTTTCTTTCAAATGAAAACCAAAATATTATTATTTATTTTTATATTTTTTCCTGATACGATTATTAAAGTACAAAAAAGTGATGGTAACAACACGGTGCTGCATACAGTAAAACACATCAATTTCGTAGTAACAAAAACGCACTCCTATTAAATAAATCTTTCAAGGACTATTTTCACATAGGTAGTGTTCGCGTTCACATGCTGAAACAAGATCAATTTCTATACGACGTATTTTTAGCGTTATCTGCCATTATCCAACATGACAGTTCCCTTTCCATTTTCAGCGGAAAGACAAAAGCTTTCGCTGTCAACACTGCTCCGCACTCATTTGGTTCGGTTCATTAAACAGCTAATGATCTTTCCAGGCAGGTTGAATCCAGAAAGTACACTCTCGTACATTCTCTTTTCAACAGGACAGGACTCATTCCAAGAACATACCTAGTTTGACATTGTTCCAGAAACACATAGCACATTGCCGAGTGTAACAAGCTTTGAAATTGTAAGCGATAAAGATGTACAAAGGAATTTCAGGTAAATCCTGCTTCATAAAATATCAATTAAGTCTTACTTCTTATTGTACTCGTACAAAATTACGCACGTCTAGAAAGAAATATGTGGTGGAGTAGACTTCTTACTTTTGTGACGGTTAGATATGACGATAATATGCTAACAGAAAAAATTTTTAATGGGAGTGGCTTACAACTGTGACGTCAATATTCCCCAAACATGAAAATTCATGGATTTATCATAACTAAAATTTGACGAGTCGGGATTTCAATGTTCCAGGAGTTTTTCATTAGCCATCCAAGGGCCACTTGTGTTGCCAAGTGTGCCCCGCAAGAAACTCCTTCGAGCGATTCTCACATTTTAAATCCCTGCTAATCCTATCATTCACCTCGAGGACCTGATAGACCACGAAAACCGGCCCATGGTAAAAACACATCATCAGTTAGACTTTTTGGGACTCCAATTTTGAATTCAATTCTCAATATGAAAGCCCATATGTATTTCGGACGTGAGGGGTAGATATGAATATACGATTCTTCTTCCATATATACATAGAAGGCGAACGTCGAGTTAGTATGTTTTCAGTAATAACGTGCAATGCGATACAGAAAATTTATCGTTTGGGTGCACTGATTATTTTGTTCAGGACGGTTATCACCGAAGAACAATTCTGTCCGAAAAGTGTTTACATTCTTAAATAAAACAAAGTTATATAGTCTGATTTAATACTATGTACCTACTATAAATTCTATTGTACATAATAATATGTTCAGCGCAAATGACCAATAAAAGTCGAGCGCAGTAAAATAAACGAAGTTTGAGAGACCTCTCCATTGGACCTCTCGGAGGGACAGGTCATCGATGCTGTGTTCCCCTTTACTAGACACGTCGTTTATCGGCATCGACGACAGTGACTTATCGTACTTTTGAGACAGTCCTGAGGTCTTGTATGAGTTCCTCTTACACCTCAATGCAAGTTATCTCGATGAATTGGTTTGGTTAGAAAGTGTAAATTATTGAAAAAGGGTTTTTCAATTTTACAAATCTACTTTATTAGTTGCTTATACAAGAGTACTTTTGGGTGTTATCCCATCATCAGTTGTGTCGCAACTGGAGAACAAGGCCTTAACCATGAGTTTTTATAGTATAACACTGTGATCTTATTGGCTATAACAATGCTGTGTTGTGATTGGTTCACTTCTTAGAAACTTATTCTTACAATAATATGACATTGTGTTCTTATTGGCTAAAACATACTGCTTTGTGATTGGTTCAATCTATTGTTCTAAATGCTGCGTTTCTATTGGCTACTTGGATTCCTGCCGTCTCATTGGTTGGTTCCATTCTTCTTCTCTCGTCCAATCACCAGACAGAATAATTTTTCGCTGTCAAATGTGATTACATTGTTCAAGAGGCAGGCTTTCTTCCTCTTGGCTTTTGCAATCTCCATTTGGTCCCAGAGTTTTCTTCTCTTTGTGCGATTCTCTACGTGTATGACTTCAAATATTCCCTCTCCATCGTGGTTTTCCTTGTTACAGTGTTTCCCAAACAGTTGTACAATTGAAAAACCCTTTTTCAATATTAGTGCTCTACTTAACCTTACTCACTCATTATGAGTTCCAATAATAGCACACCAGACATGGTTAACGAGGTTTTTGAGTTTCTGAAGACCAAGGTCAAACTAAGAGTGACACATGTGAAGATTTCGTTCAATAACAAATGCTTGAGACGAGGCATTATTCCCAAGTATGCGACTATAAGGCTACCAGGAAACAGCGCAGCAGTGAAACGCACCAAGATGCAAGCCGAAAGATTGAGAGTGAAGAACGACATTGGTGAACTCTACAAGAAAGTCACCAGGCTGAATGGTCTACTGTATGATCAATATTTCCATCTGTCCAGGTTACTCCACCCGCAAGAAGTCAAAGAAATGATGTTCAAAAAGGAGGAAAGGGGAAGAAAGGAGAAGACTATGTGGAAAAACGAGTGGAAGCCCAAACAAAACAGATCAAGAAGAAGCTTGCCGAACTGACCCGGAAGAAAGAAGAAAGAAAGGAAGAGACAGCGAGAGTTGAGCACAAATTTGCTCCCAGAACCGAGAACCTATCAAGCGTCAACTTCACAGAAGAAGAAAGAAGACTGCTGGACAAAGGCATCGAGTACGTGCAGCCAGACAGGCTGAACCAGTGTAGGCTTGAAAGCATGGCCATTAGCTGCGAACAAGTAATCCAAACCATGGAACACGACGTGAGACCAGAAGCCCGGACTAAAATTGCCAAGTTGGAAATCAGGAGTAACGACAAGCTGATATCCTTTGATGTGACTAATATGTTTGGTACCATACCGAAGGAGGAACTTCTCACTCTGCTCAAAAACAACAGATACCATGGGAACCCCGATGGGTCGAAGCACGCCAACATAGTGGAGGAGATCTTGAGCCAGAACTACTGCCGCTTCAATAACAGGTTCTACAGTCAGGAAAGGGGACTTGCGATGGGATCACTGCTGTGACCAATACTGGCGGAGATATTCATGAATGATATGGAAAACAAGATATTGAAGGGCAGCAAGTTCAGAAACTCGATCAAACACTGGGCCAGATATGTAGATGATATCCTAATGGTGTGGTCAGGCACTGATAGACAGGTGGATCTATTCCTTTCAGAAATGAATGCGGTGAATGAGAGCATCAAATTCACAGTGGAAAAAGGCAATGAGACCATCAACTATTTGGACCTTACACTCACAAATGAGAACAATAGGATAGCGTACAAAATCTACAGGAAGCCGACGCATACTGACACCATCATTCCAAATGACTCCTACCACCACCCCAGGCACAAGTTGGCGGCAATCCCGAACTACTGCTATCGGGTAATTTCTATCCTCAAGAACAACGAAGAGAAGAGGAAAGAGATCGAGATAGTACAGCAGATCGCAGAAGCCAATGGCTACCGCAGATGTGTGGTGGAGGGAGTCTTTGGGAAAATGGAAACAAAGAAAGGAACCCATGATAGCATAGTGAGAAAGTACTCCGGATCGATACCATATATAGGAAAGTACACAAACAAGGTGTTAAAGGCATTCAATGGCTACGATGTGAGTGTGGGTATCCAGAATAACCAACCCATGGTGAAGAGAATCAGCAATGACCAGATGGAACAAAAGGACAAGGAAAGCTTAAGCGGAGTGTACAAGCTCAGTTGTGAAAAGTGCGAGGGCATCTATATCAGTGAGACTGGGAGAAAGTTTGAGATCAGGAGAAAGGAGCACAAAACGTCGAGGGAGAAAGAAGATGGCAAGTCACTGTTTGGGAAACACTGTAACGAGGAAAACCACGATGGAGAGGGAATATTTGAAGTCATACACGTAGAGAATCGCACAAAGAGAAGAAAACTCTGGGACCAAATGGAGATTGCAAAAGCCAAGAGGAAGAAAGCCTGCCTCTTGAACAATGTAATCACATTTGACAGCGAAAAATTATTCGGTCTGGTGATTGGACGAGAGAAGAAGAATGGAACCAACCAATTAGACGGCAGGAATCCAGGTAGCCAATAGAAACGCAGCATTTAGAACAATAGATTGAACCAATCACAAAGCAGTATGTTGTAGCCAATAAGAACACAATGTCATATTATTGTAAGAATAAGTTTATAAGAAGTGAACCAATCACAACACAGCATTGTTATAGCCAATAAGATCACAGTGTTATACTATAAAAACTCATGGTTAAGGCCTTGTTCTCCAGTTGCGACACAACTGATGATGGGATAACACCCGAAAGTAGGTACTCTTGTATAAGCAACTAATAAAGTAGATTTGTACAATTGAAAAACCCTTTTTCAATAATATTAGTGCTCTACTTACACCTCACTCACTCATTATGAGTTCCGATAATAAGTGTAAATTAGATGAATACCTAATCGGCTTCTTGTTCTTAGTCTTACTCTCTATATTCATTTTCTTCTTTATTTGTCGTCAGTTGTATTCTTTCGACGATGTTGGCCACTGCGTCGAAAGTTTTCTGAAATAATGACGAGTAAGTATATAATTTGAATAATAAATTTGCGGTCGAGTAACTTTCTTTTGTTTCATTGTTTTAAGGGTTTTTTTCTTTTATGGATACAAGATACTCATAATCTGCTCATTATATTTGACTTCAGACAGAAATATTCTAGCCTCTCAAAGAATGGTCTTTGACAAGACACGTCATCCTTAAGCAATAGTGCGTCATCGATAAAAGTCGTCATTCGCGAGGGTTTACAGTATTTTTGAAATTTTTGTGAGGAAAAAGCTGGAGAAAATATTTCCTAGGCAGAGAAAATAATACGTAAGTGATTGCACAAATCTAACAAGTTGTTTCACCATTCAAGGAAGGAAGAAAAATTCTTCTATTTTTATAGGCCTGCAGAGTCGAGCTAGTTGTCGAATAAACTCTTCTAAGAAGGACATTTCGATTGTATACACTCGATCAATCATTCAATTTGTTTTCTTTCCTGTTCGATGGCAAACTGGATAGTGCCGAATGATATAGAGAGGAGAGAGAAAAAAAAAAGAGGCGTCCGTTTAAATATTTTATGCGTTGTTTCCGTAGGTTCATTTATTACCACGACTTGGAAAAGCATTCTGTAATAGCGTGATGCGAAATGAATGAGACAGTTGAAGGCGCCAAATAAATAGCACGAACGAATTTCAAATAAGTTTTATTACATTCTTTTTTGCTTTTCACACGTTCCTTTGTACTGTGTACGCGGTAGTTGGTCAATCAGACAATGTGAGCTATTACGCGCCAACTCTCGAATCCTTTGCTTTGTCCAATAATAAAGAACTTCCTGGTGCTTCATGTTTTATTCAGAAACGAGTTAACTCCGTTGGTTTTAAAAGCTCGCAAGTATCACACCATAATTCAATGTACAACTTCGTACAATTCTTACGCAAAATGGTTTATTTTGACTAGGTACTTTCCGTATCCTTTATGTATTCGTTTATGATTATGGTACATCTACGTTTGAATTTCTGCAGTGCAATGCTTACATCCGAATTCAATTATCGTTATACCCACCCTGATAATTTAGCTGCACTTTCGTTTTTTCATGAAATTGAAACACAGGTACCATAGACTGAACTTTCATTCATCAACTCGAATTCTGAACTAGATAGGTATAATTATACATGTGGTATTCAACATGGGATTTGCTAACGTTCCAAGGTTTGAGTCTTATCGAGGATCGCAGAATCGAGCACTTTCAAATTTTAACTGAGAGTTTATTGTATCAGAGGTAATATTTTATAATGTGCGTGACGGGGTCTCTTTTCAATTTTGCTTCTCTCTCTTGACGTGCCGTACGCATTCAGACTTTAAATTGTCATCACAGCGTCGCATACAACTTTTGAAACAGTTCCTCTGGTGTCAAATTTGTTCACTAGCCATGCAGTGGTCTTCCTGCCAACTTATCTCTTTCTTTCGATCCGACCATACATGACAGTCTGCAGCAGTTTGTATTTTGGACACCAAAGCAGATGCCCTATAGATCTTGGGCTTCCTCCTCTTGACCGTTGCCAGAAGGTCCTGTTCTTTTCTCACGCGTTCTATAGAACATCCATTTTCCATATTTTTTCTGTCTAGGATATCTTTAAGATCCTCTTGTAGTACCACATTTCAGAGGCCTCCAGTCTCTTCGTGATAGAAGTTTTCAGGGTCGCCAGCGACTCGTCAGATCATATGAAAAGTAGGTATAAATTATAAATTTTATATTGTTGAAATTGTGGAGAAGATACACGGGGGCGAAACAGCCACACGCAAAGTCAGTACTCTGGTGTAATATATTTCGCCAGGTTTTATGTAAGGTGAGATACCAATGACCAGGTCTCATAGCGATTTCCTCTTTAGATTTTCGGTGGAATCCATAATCTGAAGAAATTGGGTTCCTAATCTTAAGAGATTCCTCCCCTAAAATGGGGGGGGGGTGAGATCTCACAGATACACTTACGCAAACTAGCGTTCAATTTGAAAAATTGGAATGTAATAAGCAGACGTGCTGCTCATTACCCGTGTTGTGCAAAGTTGCTGCCCATTACGCGTAATGAGCAGGTAAAATTGACCAATGAGAAGCTGATTTGATTGTAAAATGATGGTATTTTCATTTTACTTGGAATACTTCAGAAAATTATTATAATGTAAATTACTTCCTGAATTCAAAATCTTATTCTATTAGGTATACAGGGTGGACCAGAAAGATGTTACTAGTTAAATGGGAGTTCGCGCTGAATCTGTTGTAGCGCGAAAACACAAAACTTTAGATGTATGCTTCAAATCAACGAAATTTGTATCTCAACGTTATCTTTAATTTGCGCCATATCCGAAGTTTCCACGACTTTTCTGAGCCGAGTTATGGACCAAAATGTGCCGAAATTTTAGAGCAGGGGTTCCCAAAGTTGTGAATTATCGAAAAACAATTTCCCATGATTGAAAGAATCGCGTAATCTTCAAAGTGTTCCCCAATCCTGTAGTAAAATTTAGCGCTAAATCCGAATAAAATTGTTAAAAAATTCTGCGAAGCACCAAAATGGGTTCATGGGTACAAAAAGGGTCAAATCCCAAAATGATGAAACCACCTAATCTTCAAAGTTTTTCTCGATTCTGAGATGAAATTTAGCGCTGAATTTGAATAAAATTGTTGAGAAATTCGAAGAAGCACCAAAATGGGTTAATGGGTCCAAGAAGGGTCAAAATTTCCCCAAAATAATAAAAC
The DNA here is from genome assembly GCA_035079385.1 of Aspidiotus rigidus. Taxonomy (NCBI): domain Eukaryota; kingdom Metazoa; phylum Arthropoda; class Insecta; order Hemiptera; family Diaspididae; genus Aspidiotus; species Aspidiotus rigidus. The sequence goes on from JAVHKY010000037.1 coordinate 4,065,196, forward strand.
CGCCTAACCTTCGAAGTTTTTCTCGATTCTGAGATGAAATTTAGCGCTGAATAAAATTGTTGAAAAATTCTTGCGAAGCACCAAAAAGGGTTAATGAGACTAAAAAGGGTCAACATTTCTTCAAAACAAAAAAAAATCGACTAACCTTCAAAGTTTTTCTTGATTCTAGGGTCGAATTGTGTGCTGAGTTGAGAAAAAAACTGTTGAATGCGAAGCACCAAAATGTGTGAAAGTGCTCAAAAACGATCACAATTTTACCAATTTGGAAAATCGCTTAGTCTTTCAAATTTCATTTGGTTCTCAAAGAAATCGAGCTTCGCGAGAACAAAGATTGCTCGCGGTGATCGACTGAAGCCCTGCGATGATCGAAGCCCGGTAAACAATTTGAAGCCCTCTGAAGCCCCTGGGAAAAACTACCCTCTGAAGCCCTCATTTGAAGCCCTGTTGATTCCCTGTTTCCCTCTTACTTCCCTATTGAAGCCCTCATGAAGCCCTCAAATATGAAGGGCTTCAGGGACACAAAAAGGAAACAGGGCTTAATTTGGGAAAAACTACCCTTTTAATTCCCATTTGAAGCCCTGTTTCCTTTTTGTGTCCCTGAAGCCCTTTATATTTGAGGGCTTCAAGTGGGAACAATGTCTACCGGGAGCTGGTAACAGTGTGAAAGCTCACATTGTTTCATCAGGCGATGGAGAGCATGGTACTGAGATGCTCGTCTTAGATTGTGATCTCGCAGTGATTAATTGGCCATACTCCTCTTGAGCAGGCTTGTTATAGAAGGACGAGGAGCTTGGTATTTGAATAGTTTGATGTTTGTTGAGGAATCATATTTGAACCGAGTTCTGTAGAAGCTGACCCAGCGACAACCAACGATCCATAGAGTAAGGTCTATCGGACAATTTACAAAAGACCCCTTCTTTAGAACTGTTGATTTATCACTCGGCCGGAATTTAAAGAATTCAAAGAGCTTGGTTCATTTTTCCATATGTAAGAGCTGAATCTACAACGAGTTTTGGGTTAATAAGTTCAGATTCTATATTGAAGGAGACTTGGAATGTATAATTTCCAGACTTAAGCTCTAATAAAGAAAAACTCTAAGGCAGGCATGGGCAACCTAAATATGGCCCGCGAAGAAATTTTAAAAAGTACGCAAAATTGTGATTAAATACAGCGCAAAAGTAATTGTTCAGGAAAAATGGCCCTCTTAATAGTTTCAAGAGGTTCATAAGACCCTTCACTCCAACTCCGTTTCAAGGGGAAGTAGAAACTTTGACTGACGAGTTTGAGCTCCGTTAAGAAAAAAAGACGGGACAAATTTGGAATGCTAATGAAACGTGTAGATAGATCGAAGGAGACAAAATATTTTATCAATTATCTTCAGAACTCACGTAGATACAAAGTACCTACCTAATATTAGGTAAGCCGTAAGCCAGTATCTACGTAGATAGGTAATTGTATATTCTCGTAATTGTATGACTCAGATATTTTGAAAGTTCAATCGGTGCGTTGTATCAAATCATTTCGCGTTGTTAATTCGCACGTAAGTTATGATCACGATTATTCTGCCTTTCAACACGTGTTTTAAATTAGGCGAGACTTCGTTGTAGACTTGCATCTCTCTTTTCGCATCGGAAAATTCATCAGTTTACGCGAGCTGAATTCTAATAGGCGCGACTAAGTTGGCACAGAAAAATAGAAAATTCAATTTTTTACGACGAGTAAAAAAAAAAGATAGCGTTAGTACCTAACGTAAAATTGTAAAAAACAAACAAGTTTTAAGATTTTGTCTAGAGCGTAAAAAAATTGGAAAAAATGAAAACTGTAAAAAAGTTCTGTAATTCGATCAAAACTGTAAAATAATTTAATTTTCCCCCAGAATTTTACTTGAATGCTTCTGAAGGCGGAAATAAATTTCCTACACAAACTTTTTCCAGTATTTATTCGAATAAGGAAAAAAAGGAAAAAAATGACGGAGATATGTTAAATATTTCAGATTTTCCCGTAGAGTGACTTGTTTTGAACTTGACTTTGAAACGATGATAAACAACAGGCAAGATTTTTGAGTAGTAATTATAATTTTCAATAAGAATGCGAAAAAAAAAGACATTATTTTCGAGATCCTACGACATTTGTAACCAAAATGTTCCTTCTCATTGAGAGAGATAGAAAAGAGAAAAACAAGAATAAGAATAGATCAATGGATAGAGAGATAAAAAGCTAGAACTTTTTTTTTCGTATTTTTGAGAATTCTAAACACGGATCGCGTCGTAGCGCCAAAAGGAATAGATTGATGAAGAAAAATAGCGGCGTAAATCAAAAATGTAAAGAAAAAAATAAGATAGGTACGTGGCTTACAATTTTTCGTCGATGTAGAATATTTAACGAGAAAATATTCTATTTTGTATGTACGAGGAAAAGAGTAATGCGAGCAGCCGCAGGTGTGTACTTTGAATCCTTAATTGAGGAAAGAAGAAGTAATTCTTCTTACGAATGTAAACAGGTAAAATTGTGCGAAGGCCGCTGGCTTTTACAAAATATAACATAATCTCTTCTAGGTATTTTATTGTTTCAAAACTTTCGACGAACTTCTCGAATGCGAACAAATAAGCCGGCTTTGGAAGCTTAATTCAATTTGGGTCTCTAATTTGGTGTCCGCCGGATGAATGTATCTAGCTCTGCATAGAAAGTATTCGGTAAAGAATTTTAATTGGAAGATGAAATTTTACATAAATTTCCAGGAGATGACGAAGCAACAATTTTTTCTTTCTTGCTTCCAAAATAAATGTACATAATTTGCATCCCTATTGATTACGTCATCATATGCGAGATAGAAAACCGTCACAGTTTTTCGTGACGGTTTTCCCAAGAGTAGTGCTCAAAGAAACGAGAAAAAAAGGAAAACGTTTGAAATTCTGTAAAATATTATAATCTTTAAAATGACGATCGAATCGACACTCCTCAACAAGCATAGAATATAGTACATTAGTCTACACAAATCTTTCGTAACATTTCTCAAAACCACCCTCTCTAAGAATAGTTGAGGACGTATCTGGCAAGAGGGCGTCCGCACAATGTATTTCTTATGGGACGGACGCCCTTCTGTCAGAACCCTCCTCAGTATCGTGGGAGACCCTTAATACGTAGTTTTTATTCACTTTGTTTCATTAGATGCTTATTTCCTGCATCTTGCCGCCACTGAAAATATTGCGAGTAACGGGCCTGTAAATACGACGTGAAAATTTGTTTCCACCGAAACTGATCAAATTGTACACACGATAGGGAATATTCCAACGCAAATACTTCGATTAATGAGGGTTATAGTGTTGCGGTCATTATTGGCGTCTATATCGAATGATGTCTACTGGCGATAGGTAACGACGAGATCATTTTGCACTGACCGCAGTCTGGCTATCCTCGAGCAAAGGACGACCGAGAAAACGAGAATGTCACGATAATTGCGATGCAAAATCCGCGTCATTTTATATGTGACAGAATGGTTGACAATTCAAATATTTTCTCTCACAACATACAAATAGTTTGTTGCTGACTTCGCATATGTGACTAGTATGACTGACGTTATTGTCCTAGGGTTATTGTATAAGTAGTCATGAGCCACTATTTTCACAAAGGGCAGGCCCCTGATAATGAATGACTCTCACCTTCGGCTCCCAATTATATAAAGTATCTATAAATGAAATATACAGCGCTGGAAGTTATTTTGAACGAATAGTCTCGACCTAATATTGGGTGAATATATTCTGCAACGCTCAAGGTTCATGTTTACTCAAAAATCTTTGCAAAGGGATTATTTTATGGTTTGAAATATACATGCTTAGCCCGACGGAAACGCAAATTATTTCATACCGGATGTGCGTTTGAGACTGGCGCTATGTAACTTGACATACCCCCCGCCCCATCCCATTCAAAGAGCGCTCTGAACAGCTTATGAAAGATAATTCCCTGAGAATAACCTTGATCAAAGGAATTCCATACTACCGAATTACAACAGGTACATACCTGAGTTTTTTTTCCTTTCTTCATCTTCTCCTTTTTTTTCTTTAGACAAATTCATATTCATATCCGTTAGGCTAAGGATGACACAATTTTGACAGAAGACATTTTTGCTCATTTTGACAACACGTGGACATGGAAAGACAAGAGCTCTAGCCAATCACAACTGAAAAAACTTTTCCTATAGTGTGACATTTTTTTGACAGATTTTTGTCATAAAAAAACATCATTTTTCAGCATGTCAGTACGATTATTGTGACTTAATAATACCATTTTGCCAAAAATAGGACATTGCCGATGGACTCAGTTCTTAATTTTATGTTTTCTTGGTTACAAATTTTGTCTGCGAGTTCTGCAGTCACCTCAATAGGGTGTTTAAAGTTTGGCACAAAAATGACACAAAAATAACTTCATAAATTTTCCGTACCAAAGCTCTAAATTATTGAAAAATTCCTGACAGAGATGTGACAATCAGTGGGAATGGGTAGAGCAAGTCATTTTTGTGTCATTCTTAGGTTATTATCCATATCATTTTATGCCATTTTGCCTAACGGGATATAATAATTTTCCTCTATAATATTATTCAAATTGTAAATACCTAATTATAATACCTATCACGCAAGAAAATATTTAACAACCGTTCGGAATACAGTAGGTACTTGCTATTACCCACCTTCCGCGGGCAAAAGCTCTTCCTAACCTCTGCCACTGATTTTGCAAAGAGCCGCCGCCTTGTGATACGTATTATAACTTACAAAATTTTTAAAATCATCCGATTACCTTATTTTTTGTATCTTCAGGTTCCCTACATCTCGTGAGAGGACCGTCCAGTTCCATTTAGCAGGACATATTCTTCAAGACTATAATTCTAATGAAATACTAAGACAAATCTTTGCATTGAATATGTATTAGAGTTACAAATAAAGCAAACGGCATTGCACCTACGTTTAAAATACTTACTTCAAAAAATTTACACTCTTTCTTTTGACTAGAGCTGAAAAGAATAAGCGCTCTTACAATGATTTTTCAATATTCTTTCAGGTTTTTCCAATCATCGGTGTGCTAAAATTTTACTATTTGTTACGATCTGGCGTCAAATGGAGAGAACCGCCGGAAAGCATTGAATTATGATGTTGAAATGATCGTGGAACGGTACAGTCTATGGTTTTTTGAGCCACGTCAAGAACTCTCTATGCGCAACGGATCGACAAAACATCAACTTCAGCATTTCTTGACGGCTGCAGCGAGAATCTACTCGTTCACTACACGAGGAGAATATGATTTACCTAATAAAAATAATAAGATACTACTTATCATTATAATTGCGTGATGTCATAGCATTAAGTACGTATTGTAATCGGATCATTTTTATCGGCTGCATACTATCCTTATTGATGTTTCTGTAACTTTGTATCCAATTAAATGTTTTTTTCTTCTTGCAGTTTATTTAGTAGGTACCTCTCACTTTAATAAGAAATGATGGAATACGATCCACGATCTTTTCTTAGGTATTTATATTAACATGAATCCACTCCTCCCGCAGAGTCAAACTTACAACCGGCTGTAGCGACCGGTTCAGTCAACAACATTTCCTTCTGTCGATCACCATCAATCACAAACTTCAAACATTTGAAAAATTCAAACCTATCCAATAGAATCACGATCCTTACAAAGTTTTCCAATTCCAAAAAGTCTGACGAGAAGAGTCGTATAAATACAAAGTCATTATTAGGCATTTTATATAGGTAGGCACTTATTCTGAATGAAAAAAAAATTGACCGGATCTTCTCCAGAATTCACTATCATAATATGAAAGGAAATATTTTGCTGAACACATTTAATTCTCCTTTTTTACTCGCGAAGCTGAATAAGTAAGTATTTCCCGAGATAAAGGAATGTAATTTAGTCTTCAAGTTAAGTGCGACACTGGCGCTTTCGTACATGCGGCAGAGGCAGCGAACTATCGAAGTATGACTGTGATAACTGATAAGATCTCTCGTAGGGGAAGGCGCTGGAGGTCTGTTGCTAGTCTTGGGTCTATGGTCTATTACTGATAACACAAGAAGCTTTTTTCACTTTTTTGTGACTAGTAATTTTACCGGAAAGGAGTGATGATGATGATCTAGAAATCAAAATTCTTCATTTTATGGAAGATTAAATCAAGCGTGAGTTTAATATTTTAGAAAACACTCGAAAATGCACTTAACAGAAGTTTTACTGAGATATAGGAACAAATTTCGTCCCAGACCATTTCCAAAAGGATGTATGTGGCGAGGGTGAGTTTCCATCACTTCTAATCGGCCCAAAACCGAAAAAATGTTTCTAAGTTACTTATTGATTTGGTTTCGGTTTCTGTTTGATATAAAGAAAATTCCGATGTGTTCGAAAAGTAACTCCTTTAGAGATGGCTGCAGTTCGTGATGATCTTGCAATTGAAGAAAAGAACATGTTTTATCTTCGGCACCCTTATCTCAAAGCTGTAAGTAATAAATTATGGTAATTTATTTGAGGTAGTGTCACATTATGGATATATCGCCGCTTTCTTTCTCGTAGAACGATGGAAAACTCTTACACAAAGAATACTTTGAGTCATGGAAAAACTTAATCATTCGAGCACGCGAAGAAAAATTTCAGCGGTTTCGTAGATATAATAATGAACGAAGTGTTGATGTATATGTTAAGCGAGTTTTGAATAATAATGACTCGTGGGAATGATAATTATAATTCGTAATGTAATTAATTGTATACTATGGGTCGTTGTATATTTCCTGGGTCAATACTGAGTAGATTTTTTCGCTTTAGGCAGTTTTCATTGGTCTTCATTAGTTTATTGTGCTGTAATCGCATCAGAGTTCGTTATATTCGAAGCTCGGTGTCAGGAAAATAATTCATTTCGCAGAAGATCTTCGTCTTTCGGATTGTTGTCGTGTTGCTCAATCATTTTAGACACAATCAGGTTCATATCTTTTGGATAAATTCGTTGACGAACAATAATTGAGAAGTCTGTGCGAATTGTTGAAAAATCGAAAATAAAACTCAAAGACTAGAAAATCGATTTTTAAAGGCCATTATTGGAGTTGATGAGTCAACAATCCTACGAAAGGGGATCTCGTAAAACGAAGAAAAACACTATCATCTTGCTCTCCTCTTGTGCGACTTCTCACGTACGTGACTTCTTTAACACCATCCTATGTACCTCTGAGGTGTGACTATGAAAGCTAAAAAAATGAACAAAATTTTAAATCCGGAGTAAGATTTTATAATTTTGTTCTTTTTCTTTTGAGATCACGAATTTTGTTTTTCTATCGAGAAAAAATACTGAATAAGAGAGTCTAGAAACTAGAAATGACATATTTTTTCATCTCTTTCACAATACTAACTACCCATTTTCTAAAAAAATGAAAAAGGCCTTGTCTACGTTCTATTAAGAATTCTCACAAAACCGAATCAGTGTGTATTTTCCCGGCACAGACTCGACGTCAAATCAGATAATCTGAAGTTACAAACTACAATTTTATGAGGTTCTTAAAAACTTGCAGTATTGCATTAGAATCTCCTCATCCTAGCAAAAACGAGGTATCGAATCGAAACATATTGAAAAGACAATTTCAATTATCATTTTTTGAATTCTAACGCTTTGAACGATCTTAACAGCGACTACGTCATTTTCTACATGAAAATTTGACTTATTTAGTGGCAAGGTTAACAGAACTAGAACGAAAGAGAACGCTGATGGCCGAAAATGTATCCGAAGTTTTAATTCAAGGAAAACGTAACTAATTTTCAGAGTTCATTTAGAATGGGGTAATAGGTACATTTTTCGTAGTGCCTAGTTTTTCGAAAAAATAAGCTCATATAAATGACAAAATATTTTCCATTTCTCGGGCGAACTAATCGATGATGAACACACAGAACTCAATATTAATATTACACATCCGTAAAAATCTGTCCTCAAGTGGCAGCATATGTAATTAATTTCTAGCACGAAGTTCTCTTAGTAAGAAACAGTTCGTCCGCCGAATTACAATATGTATGATAAGAGCGAAGAAAAAAGAGCTTCATTCCTTCATAATATACACGAATTTTCGAAAAATAAATGATAATCAAGTAAGTAGAGGCTTGAAAAGAACGAGATAAACAAATAAATATTTTGTAATTCATATCACAAAACCATCATGCCTACAGAGTATCAGTCTGATTGTTATTTGAAAGGCTAATAGATTTTTCTTGAATTCTAAAAATAAATTAAAACGAATGTACTTGATGAATCGTCACAAAAAGGAAGCTGATAAATATAGCGGAATAAAAAAATAATAAAAAGAATAGAGAAACGATACAGCCGAGTCATTGTAAGAATTCAGAATAACAAACATAAATTATGGAGACAGAGAAGGGGTCGTAGTCGACCGTTCTGGCAATTTCAACTTGAAATTAATTTTTTCTTTCTTATTTTCTTCTGCAACGATGGAATAAAAATCAAAACAGAAATAACATTTTTTTTACGCCATAAGCTAGCGCAGGGAGAAGTATATTAGGATGGTTCATTCCGGTATGGTAGGTGTCGTGGCTGGTGTATTATTTGTACTTCTACTGCGACCATTGGCTTCTCTCAACGACTCATCGAAATTCTGCATAGAATTTGATCTGGACGGGGTGACTCGGGTCTGTGTAGTAAAATAAACTAATTGTCAAAGTATGCCGTGTATTTTTTCAAGTATTCATGATAAATTCTTAGATCAAATTTCTTGAATCATCATGCAAACCTCCAGGTAGTATTATAGGACAAATATTTTGTAAAATTCATTCGAAATTGGGTCCTAAGTTTAGAGATATTTGATTTACGAATCGAAAAACTATGGAAAAAACGGACAATTGAGAAGAAATAATAAATGTCCAATACTTCTTGGAGGTAATGCGTGATCAGACTCCTTGTTTTCTATTCAGTCTCTCTTTAACGTTATCTCAATCATATATTCCTTACTTTTACGTTCTCATAGGCGAATCCAACTTTCTCCTCCAAAGATTTGAAAGATTCAGAATTTTTCAATTGGCCCAATTTCGATGTTAGTCCCGATCCGAAACCTCCAATGAGCGATGTTGTTCGCTCAGCAAAAGGTTTAATCACAGATTCAGTTTTTTGGTACCTGTAAGACGAAAATATTTCACGTAGATATAGTTGTTTTCAAAATAAAAATTCGAAAAAGTTCGCAAAAATTACTATTACTAACACATTCGATTCTTTAACATTGCGAATTCCTTGAGACATATCGTCCTGGAGTTCTTTCCATACGCTGAAGCCGAGTTTCCTTTTGAGCTCCTGGGCCGTTTTCACTTTTGCAGCCAGAACGACACGTAATGTTTGAATTTCATTTTCCACCTAATGAATAAGGAAACAAAGTAGAAATGAATGAAGTAAACCGAAAGTAGGAGATTGATGTATAGAACGGTCAACAAATCAAAAATGACGTACTTAAAATGAATTGAATATTTTAAAACCTAATTCCTCTTCTAACTATAGTTAAAGTAGCAACTCACATTCGATAACTCTTGAGCCCAAGCTTCTTTCTGTTTTTCTTGCTCTTCAGGAGTCAGCCCATGCAATTCATTGATTCCAGAATCTGGAGAAAGAGGTGTTTCGCCGATCGAATCTTCTCCTGTGAATATGAATATTAGAAAAATTATAAAATCAACGAATAATTTTCCTCGAACATAACGATTGAAAAACTGTCTCAATGTAGAACCAATAGGGCTAGTTCAACTTTTGAAGAAACGACAGTCTTCTCTCAACTTTATAACAACGAAAATTACATTCCGACAACTACGAATTTCTCGACACCAATTCATACGTCTTTAATATGAATTGCTCAGTGTTTCTTAAATCCTTTTTCTTTATCCTTACTCAAAATTCATTGACAAACGGAAATAATTTGAAAAATCTCGACAACAGAAATATACGTTGTGTCAAGAAATGACAACAGTGTTTGGAAAACTAAGTGTACCTATACGTGTTTAAGAACTAGGAACCTAGAGGATCGGTAAAACTTTCACCAATACAGAAATATTAAAAAGAAAGAATATGGGCGAAAAAATGGAGTAGGTGGTTTTTTAAAGCTTGATATTGATTGTGTAGGTTGTAAACGTAGGTAATTCAATATTTGAGGCTCATTATGACAATACAAATATATTTATATGAATGCATGAATACGTTGAATCAATCTGAAAGCGTACGAAACCAGTAACAACTGACAAAGATTGAGCAAACATAAAACTGATGAGTATTGTTCAAAGTTGTTCAATGAAATATTCTCAAGAAAACGTCAAAGTTGTAGTTTCGTATGACGTAGTATCCAGTCGTTACATGGTATATAGTAAGAATGATACAAATCGAGCCAAGATGAAATTATCATTCCCATATTGATGACGATTGTGATGTATTCCCGAACATTCTATCAAAAGTTGGTATGACTTACCCGATGATATCACACTCATTATTCGTGAAGAATAAAATAAATTTCTTGAAAATAACAATAGTGGTAATCAATAGGAATTGGTAATTGCTGGTTCAATTCCGAAATCAAATTTCGCACGTTGGTAGGAAAAATTATTAATTATTCCCAATCAGAAGACTCAGTGCTGACAATAAGATGAGTAATGCTTGATTGACTAACAATCAGTGATCAAATAAATAATATCAAAATTTTTTGCAATACGTAGAAAAACGATAAAAATTAAAAAAAGTATACTTAGTACACAGACCAAGCAATATTTCTGTAAAAATTTTTTAATTTCACAGGTCACACAGGTGGTGACACGACACGCTACCTGCTTCTGCCTGTATTGCGCGTCATTTTTTTGTCATCTTCAAATTAGTTCGTTGGTTCGGCCGCATGCACGAAATCGCCAATGTCGCACCAAAAATTGTTTAAACATAAAATCTGTTTTAAGGGTATGCTCTACCTAGTCACTCACACATAGAAAATACACGTGTATTACACAAAATGGTGTGTTGCGGGTAGTGATTTTTGCCCACATATAACATATCGAATAATGTACAAAATGATTCGGAACGTGGTGTAATTTAATCTTGAAGTTGAGGAAAATACGGCTAATTAGTTGACAGATCGCGAAATATTCTGAATGATCTCCAAGAAACGTTTAAACTTACGTCTGAAGGGGCCATCTTTGAATCGTTGAATTCCAATTAATGAACAAAATTAGTTCGTGTGAACCAATTAGCCGTATTTTCCTCAGTTTTGTCTACGTAAATACGAAGTTTCAAGATATTTCATGCTTTATTTAATCAGTTATCTCGGGGCAAAAATCGCAACATGTGATACATATTTTGTGTGTGTCTACGTGTGAGTGACTAGGTAGAGCATACCCTTAAACTAAAAAAAATATGTTTTTTATTGTTTTTTCGCAGTCCTGAGGACCTGAGAGTAGGATCCCCTTATGATCAACAACACTAACGCTGCCTACAGTCAACATTCCTCGCAAACCGTCCTCTGTAGACTGATAAAAATCGTAAATATTATTGTAAAAAAAAACTGGACACCTTTTCTTTTTGCTATTTCAATTGGCGCCATTTTTTGTAAGGTATTATTAACAGAGACTGTCCGGAGACAGTATTATTTTTAAAGATAGATATAGATCAATAAAATGGCTAATTTCTTTCTCAGTGAGAAGGGATTTCCAAATTCTAAGATATCGCGTTCAAGTAATAACGGTAATATAACAAAAAATACCAATTTGCCGGTATTATCACAATTCGATCAAGATGTCACTGTTTCTCCTTTATCCAAAGAGATAGATAGTAGATTGAAAGTGCTGAATAAAATTTTACCACACGTTAGTATCATCTACTCCTTTTCCTCGTTCTTTTTATCTATTCATATTAAATTGTATTCATCGCTTGTAGGAAGAGGTCGTTCAATTATCACAAGACATCATCAACAGACTCAATGCCGCTTGTTTCGATAAAATTGCGGAAACTGTCCGTTCCAATTTAGCAATCACGAACGTGAGTATTTGAATATCTTCTATTCACAACACTTGTTTCTACGCGGTCTAATTAAATCTTCATTGTGTTGTTTAGACTTTCAGTGGAGCGAGTATAGCTTGCAGTAGTGCATCTCAACGTACTAATGCTCACAGTCGACCATTGCCAAATACAGTTGAAAGTTGGTGATGTTGCTCTTCTTTATTTTTTCATTATTCTTTATTTAAAATCATTATTGAACGAGTTTTAATTCATTCGCTGAAAGGTAACAAGGAATCGGCTACCCAAATGATGTTCAAAGCGGCAAAGAATATTCGCTCACAAAGTAACTTGGGAATTGTGAGTACGCTATCTTAATCTATCTACATTTGAATTCCTACTTCCGCAATAGTAATTTTATATTGATGTAGATAAACGAAGAACCCCATCCCGTTGAATTCGCAATCAATTCATCACGAGGGAAGTCGAAAGGGAAGGTACGAACGCAGATTACAACCACGTTTAGTGCAGGTAATATACCCGATGGAAACGTGATGTCTTTGAAAGAGATTGCCAATTACTGTTGATCTCTGATTCTCAGTTGCTCCTTCATCAAATGGAGATGATTCGATGTGCTTTCGTAAACCAGTAGCTACAAGTCAGAATCGGAAACAACGATCCTACAAACAGAAAACAGACTCTTCAAAGATCCGAAATCATCTCCGAAAAGAAGAACTTCACGAAGAGGCTGATATTTCAACCGCGTCCTGTGATCTGACAGTAAGGATAACAAAATTTTTATAAACTGGATTTCAGAATAACAGACTATCACGCTGTTGGATTTGTCATTTTCATCTCGCTAAACGTACTGAACAAAACTTCCAGTTTCCAAACTTTGATATTTTCACGCCCATCCCACCATAATAGAAACAGAATATATGACCTTAAAGATGAAATAAATATTCAATTATTTGGCTATGTAATCAATGGGAGGATAAAATATTAAAAAGAAACCTTGTTTATGACTTTTAGCGAAATAATCAGACGATACCATACCACCTGCGGAAATGTGAAAGTCATTTAGAGAGAATTGAATTTTGTCAAATTGTAATATTTTACAGATAACCAAAGCTTCTCTCCGAAACAGTGCAGGATCTAGGAAGACTACAGTTTCCTCAACCAAACAGAAAAATGTGCCGAAAAAAAGTAAGATATCATACAGTTAAAATTAATGTACAGTTTCTTGTATCTGTTTTCTCTCTACAAAAATTTGAGTTTTTTTATAGATGAAACGAAGAGAAAGATTGGTGAATCACCCGCACAATATGATGATGAAATCCCTGTAAGATTTTGTGTTTTCATGTGGGATTGTCTCAACAACAATTTCAAAACTAATATGTACCCTCAATTTCTTAGAATAAAGATAATTCGGCTTTGATGCTTCGGATTCAAAATCGTCCCAAAAAAACGGCTTTGTCACCATTCTTCAATCGATTTAAACGAAGATGTTCCGCCGGGAAAACTACCTCCACGCCTTTCAAATTATAATGCAGATCAGTTTTTTGGTTTTAGAAAGTAGGTACAGTTTAAGTTATTGTCAACGACTTCATGATAGATCTTCAATTGATCTTATTTTGTTAGTCGACTTTTCATTATCATAAAAATATAAATTTCGTCTCGATTTTAAATAACTACTATAAATTTTACGAGCAGCGTAGAATCGAGCCATCGGAGCTTTTTTTTTTTTTTTTTTTTTTCTTCATAAATACTTAATTAACCTCGCCACTCCCCCGAAATTAATTTATTCAGGGATTGCTAAAGCGACAGTATTTTGCGATTGATAAAATTAAACATTAATAAATTTTTGGTTTAATTATTGCGATAAAAAGGAATTAGCCAAGTTGATATTGATTTTTGTATAGACTGCATTCTAAACAATCTGGTACGTATTTCGCACCTTGTATTTGTAAACTAATCCTCGTGTTATGTTTCCAATATTTAATCGCTCCAATTTCTTCAATGTACGTCTCATGTACGATGAATCCGTATTTTGGGCGTGAATTTCATTTGAGATTGAACCAACCTACAGGCTTATCTCGTTTTTGGTTCATTGGCTTTATGAATATCCCTCTAAAAATGAAAAAGAAAAGTCGAGAATTTGTATCTAATTTTTGTAAACTATGATTGTTCTCTCTAATTCTTAATAAAATTGATGTAATTTTGTATAGTTTCAGAGTGATAATGTATAATGCCCAAAAAATTCTTTATGAGGTCCCTAGTGGTTGAACATTTGAAATTCCTTCATTTAGCTATTCTTGCAAATATTAACTGCCGCGTAAGATATAAATGCAATCTATGGTTCTCAAGTTCCTCAAAAATAATCAAATTTCACACGCTTCTCTCAAAAATGAAAAAAACCTTGTGAAAAATAAGAGTATTTAAACGTGTTGATCTGTTGGTTTTGAATTCGTTAATTAATGATCGCTTATTACTTTTTAGAAAAATACTGAAGAACAGTTTGTCGCTGATGTTGATGAAATGAAACTAGGTACCAAATGGGAGCGTATTTCGATGCTATTTGATGCCAATCCAAAATCTAATCGGTCGGACCCTGATACTTCTACATTACGATCCATCATTTTAATTGCAATTTGATTTTTTAAATTCTGTTTTTTTCATGTAATTATTTTATCTTGTTCATCGATATGTTTTATTTATTTAAAATTCTGTCATCTATAGTCGATCTAAATTCTGTTTCACTCGTTGTTTAATGTTTTATTCAAGTCTTGAATGTATAGTAAATGACCAAGTAATTTTATATTGTATGAAAACGAATTTATCATTATCAATTCATTATAGCTTGTATGTGTGCAAGTAAAAATAAAATAGATAATCTTCCTAAACAGGAACTGAGCTTATCTAACACAAGTATTCTGAAGCATTTCCTCAATTATGAAGTCGCCCATCATATTTTTCCAGGAGAATGAACTTTAATCTGTACGTACTTTGAACACGTAATGAAGCAGAAGCTTGATAGTGCTTCTTATAATAATTATTCTAATTGTGACGAGTCTTTTTGAGCTCTGATAATGTGATTTCATCAATTGACTGGTAATACTCTAAATTAGATATGGTGATTTAAAATTGCTGGGACGAATCTCGGACTAAAAAATTAAATTCTATGAATATTATCTATAACCGGTAATTTATCAACCAAATATGAGCTGGATACGTAACTAGACGTAGATTTCGAGGCAATTGTATCTCATGATCGGAATTTTCATTCAAATTCATTTTATATTATTTTATTTTATACACTTCGTAAGCGAAGCTTCGAGTGTAGCGTGGAAAGTGGCGCTCCTAGCAGGGCGAATAACGCAAAAGTCAAAAAATAATATTTCGAGCTGATAAGCAAAAGTTCAAGACTTCAAGTAGCTCAAGGCCAAGCATTCGTTCGACTATTTGAGTAGATTGATCAAAAATAAACAAGACGTGATTGAAGCCGTGAAGCATTGAATTGCTGTTCCTTATTAGTTGGAAAAATTTTCTGTAAAATCATTTAATATGGATTAGATTTGTCAGTACTCATTCTCTCAGAAATGATGTATCCAGTTTACAGCGGTGACATTATCCATCTGAACGTCGGTGGTACGAGGTAACTAAATTGAAAATTTTTGCCAAACTCTAGCAGTCGACCAAGAGGTCTTAGTTGTTGTCTCTTTGCTCAGGTTCTCTACTTCTCGACAAACGTTGACGTGGATCCCAGACTCTTTTTTCACTGCCTTGCTAAGCGGTCGAATATCCAGTCTTCGAGATGAAACGGGGGCAATATTTGTTGATCGAGATCCGAAAGTATTCGGTGTCATATTGAATTACTTGAGAACTAAAGATGCTGATTTAAGCGTAGTGGATGTCCGAGTGCTCAGACATGAAGCTGAATACTACGCTATTACTCCACTGGTGAAACGTCTCGTATTATGTGAAGATTTAAACCAATCGTCGTGTGGTGATGTTTTATTTTATGGATACCTTTCCCCTCCAAGTAAGTTATTGATAGTTATATCTCGAACAAGAAATCATTGAATTCGAAAAGAAAACTTGGGGTTATGATTAATTTGAGCTTCAAGTTTCTATTGCAGAGGCATGATTGGTTAATCCTTTGATAAAGAGATGAGCGTGAAATTTGAGATAGGTTATTTCTTATACTTGGATCATTTCAAACTCTTTCTTAACGTCCTCTTATCTCTAAAAAATGTAATCATTTCTTCAACTATTTCTCTGCCTTGTAGCTAGAAAGACTTGATCTTTCTCGTAAAATAGTACAGTTTCTCATGTTCGATAATTAGGACTCTTAAATGATTTTGAGTATAAAGATTACATGAACCGTTATCGAAAACCTATATTTCATTGCTTCGAAATAATAACGTATTTTGTTGGAAGATTGCGTAGCTACCAAGTATAAATGTGTAATTATGATTCGGTAGGTTTAGTTTCAACCATTTTAGATGGTGCTAGAATCGACTTAGTATTGTAATTGAGTAATCTGATTCAAATGCATCTTGATAATCTATTGAAGAAGAAAGGTGATAAAAAAGTACATTATGTAGAACGATGAACGTCATTACCAATTACCCAATCTTTTATTGTTCAGATCCTCCACCTCAAGAAAGCTCGACCTCTTCCCCCAAAAATGATGAGAATGCTGGCACAAAACCAGGTTCTATTGTGCGTATTCCCGAACCTACTCCGCCTCCGAATTCGCCGTCTGGTCTACCAACAGCGCATTCAAACGGCTCAACTTTACCCCATACTCATGGATACCAAAGATGTCATTCCAGAAATTCCTCTCTTGATATGCGCGTTTCTATGGCTCCAAGAAGCTCGGATATTCGTAATCATGGTAATCGCAATGGGCATTCTAGTAATGGTCATTCACGCGCTGCATCTTTGGATCTGAGACATACTAGAAATTCTTCTGCTGATCTGAACAAATTAATTCGAAATGATGTTAATCTTGTATTTGGTGTGAGTCAAGGTGCTGGTAGGTAAAAATTTTACGAACTGTGTGCATACTAGTTTTGCGAGATATTAATAGATCATGCAAACTTTAGGTTCCAGCTGGGCTGATCCATTACGCGTGCAAATTATAAAAGCGCATCATCATTGGATTGTCGTAGCGTACGCTCATTTTGTTGTTTGTTACAGGTATGTATAAAAATAAGAATGATGAATTACGATTCTTCTTAATGGTATTAAATTTCATCATTTGTGCCAGGCTGAAAGATTCATCCGGATGGCAATTAGTTTTTACGTCGCCCTACATCGAAAGTTGTATAGAGAGAGTGGCAATCAACTCTAAGTTGACACAGAATGGCGGGACCGGGGATTCATCTTCTTCGAGAATGGTCGCCATTTCCTACGGTAATCAAATCCGACTATGGGGCATAACGGAACATGGCGCTAGAACTAATATAGGTTGGTTAAACATTATGAATACATAAGATGTATCCCGTGAAACAATTATGAAAACGAAACATTATTTGTAGGTACATTTAATATGCACGTCCGGGTCGAATATTTATTTTTCATCGGTAGCCAATTAGTTGCGTTGTCGCCAACTGGTAAAATCGGAGTGTGGCACGCGATGACACAGCATTGGCAGATTCAAGATGTGGTACCAATCGCGTCTTTTGATACGGCTGGATCGTTCCTGCTCCTCGGATGTAACAACGGTTCCATTTATTATATTGGTCAGCAGACTAAATTAAAGGTTCTCTTAATACAACCGTAATAAGAATATCGAATAAAGGGTTATCGATTTTAAATTTTAGATATGCAAAAATTTCCTCTACGGATGAAAGATAACGACTTGCTAGTGACGGAATTATATAAAGATCCTTCAACTGATCCCATTACAGCAATCTCTGTTTATTTGACGCCAAAAACAAGTAAGTTGATAATTTTTTTCTGTTTTCTTTGTTTTACCTCATCAATATCGATCACCTTCGTTATTTGTTAAAACGGTCGTGTATCTGTACGTTTATTTTTCGATCACATATATTAGTCAGCTGTTTATATAAAGTCTTGGAAATGTGAGTGAAGAGGTACCTTGAGGAAATTTGACAATTTTTGACGTTCTGCTCCCTCTGTATTTGGAAACGTCATTCATCGCAGTATCGTGTACATAGATTAGTGTTATATTTTGAATGTTCTCATTAACATCTAGACAAACATCTTAATATCTCCTGTTTGAAAAATACTACCAAATATTCAATAGAGAGGATAATTATTCATAGATTGAATTCAAGACAAATAAAAACTTCCAAATCAGATTCTTAATGGTCCATTAAGTCCGCGTGTAAGTAATGTTTTCTTAGTTTACATGACGTTCATTTGTGCCTCATGTATTTGCTTGTAATTTGATGAACGGCTGGTTAATATTATATGTATTTATCCATCAAAATTGAAATTCGTTTTAATGCGTTTGAGTTTAATTTAAATAATGAAATACGGTTGTAATATTCGCGAGTGTATATTTATAAGCGTTCATTCAACAACACAAAATGGCTGCGAGAAAAATTCTTCTTAGTTGCTGCGTTCTCTTTGGGATTTTATTCCAAGTAAGTGGATTTTAATAAATTCGTTGAGTTTTGGTCTCGTTTTTCTGATGAGCAACGACCTCATGATGTTATATTTATCAATCTTTCAAGGTGGATTGTGATGATCTAGCCCTTTCCACAAGTTTGTACAATAATTTGGCCGAAGTGTTTGAAAACATTCGTCAAGTCAAATGGAGTTTGCTAACGAGACTGTCATCGACCATTTATGACTCAACCGCCGACCAACTTGGCCTTGGGATGAATGTGGTTGGTAAACTGAGTAGGGGCGTAGGTTCCTCACTAAACTATGCTTCAAGAAGTTTGGGTTATGCCAAAGATCTAACTACCCGAAGTTTGGATTATGTCGCCAATGGTATACAAACGGGAGTCGGATATGTATCTGATGGACTTAATTCTCTTGGAACAACGGCTGAAAATTACGGAAGAAAATGGTCGAGCTCAAATAAGGGTTCCAGTCGGTGATGACTGATGAGTGAAATAAATGGAAATTTTTAGGGCTGAAGTTCTAAAAAAAAAAAAAAAATCAAATAAAAAGTTTTCAAAATCAATTAAAATTGTAAATGAAATTATTAGAACGACGCTCGAATATCCATATAATTGTTAACTAGTAGATCTTTTTTTCTAGTTGGATTTTCTTTTCGATCATTCCCAAATTACTTTTTTAGTATTAGGGATGAATTTGCTTGATATTTTGATACAGTTAAAAAGAAAGAATTATTTAAAACAGAAGAAACAACAATTCCTACTATTATTTAAAAGTGTTCGTGACTAGCGACTGATAGTGATTATGTATTGACTTCGATAGATTACAGTTTTAAAGTTCTTTGCTACTAATTTTTATGAAAAATATGGAAAGAAAAGAAACTAATTTTTCTGTATGCTAAACAGTAAACTTGTCTTTTGACTGACTGATAGTACTTTATAGTCTGGAAGTATACAAATTAAACGCTTTACGATTAGGTCTTTGAGAGAACTTCAGATTAGTTTTTGGCAAACTTTCGAGATTTTTGAACAGTTACCCTCGATGAAGGAGAAGAGATAAAGGAATTATTAGAAATAGACTTTAAATCTTGAATTTATAACAAGATCAGCTTTTACCATAAGAAAAATTACACATCGAAAAATTAATCTTTTTTTATCGCTGTAATTAGGAAAAAAAAAAAAATCTGATCTTTTTGTTCCTTTCTTGC
Organism: Aspidiotus rigidus; assembly: GCA_035079385.1. NCBI lineage: Eukaryota > Metazoa > Arthropoda > Insecta > Hemiptera > Diaspididae > Aspidiotus > Aspidiotus rigidus. The sequence continues at coordinate 4,084,995 of JAVHKY010000037.1, forward strand.
GCGAAAAAACAAGACGAAAATTGTATACTATCTTGTAGTGCAGTTAGTTTTTCTTTTTACTTTTGATAGTGCATGATTACTGGATACATTTTGGACTTATTATTGGAAAGATGTATTTTTGCGCCACTGGCCTTGTATTAGACAAACTTCACAGAAGAATGATTATAAGTCAATACAGTTTTCAAAATTGCATCATTGATTTTTTAGTTTACTGTATCATCCTTATAACTTGGAATTTAATGTACTCGCATATCTTACTGTCTGTACCTACCATCTATTGTAAGATTTCGATTGTAAACGTAACCTATAATTTTCTGCGCAGTGTTAGCGAATTCCTCGATGCTAAGATAATTTGAGTCATTTATAATTTTGAAAACATGTTGAAAATATATTATTGATCAATATTTTTCGTTCGAATGTGTCGAGCTTACCTATCTGATTTTGCTGAGATTTGCTGAGGTCACTGTTAAATCTGATAGGATTTTATCGGTACATGGATTGCTTATTTAGAAGGAAAACCGAATTTATTCCCATAGAAGATATAACGATGATGAGAATATGCTTCTAGCCCCTTCCCTCGAAGTTAAGATCGAGGAATTTGATTATCGACGTTCTTTTTCTCTTTTTTGCGATGTCTAATGAATCGATTTCATAATGCCATCAAATCGATATGAGTACCCTCGGGACTGTTTGACTGTTTTTAATACAGTGTATTAACTTTCAACTGCAGTTTCTCTTACTGATTCTGTAGAAGAAAATTGCGGTGCCCCAAGGGTGACAATTGTAAAGGAGGAGTGATCGAAAACTTATCCTGGACTTCTCCCTAATTCTTCAGTTCGTGACCGTTTGTCCGATCCCTGTTCTTGAAGCTTGGATGTGTTTGAATGATTGAGCTGGGGCTTGACCTTCTTTAGGAATTCTGGGAAAATCGCCTTTGAAAGATTGAGGCATGCTTATACTCCAGGATTTAAAACATTTCGTCCCTTAACTCATATGAATAGTGGTAGATACTTGTAAAAAATTATGATATATGAAGAGATGCTTTCGAGGAGGACTGAAAAGTTTCGACCTCCAATCTATAGGCATGACCTTGACCTAATTCAAAGGCTTGCAAAAATTGCCATCGGAGGATCTTGTAACCTCTTTTTCTCCTCAAACTGACCCGCGAGCAGCGATCGAAGTGAGCTGCGAATTTAGATCTTGATATTTGAAGGAATTTAGACTTCTAACCCATAGAGTTGAATTTTCTTTACTCCGCTGCGTACGCCATCAGTTTGTGTTCAAGTGATGGAATCCTTCTCACCTGTTCATCTCTAGAACATAGTCCTACTATCACGAAAAATTGAAAACGGTTCACCTACCTCAAATCCGAAACTCGCTCAAAATTTGAATATCGCCGGCCCGCGCCAAAAAAAATGCTCTCAAATTCAAATTAATGATTCTATTCTTTTATGACTCCTGCAGACAGTCGTGTAAATCGATGCATCTCAATGAAATTGTACAGTATTACAAGTTCAATACCCTCCACTGTCATAAAATGTAATTTACTCTAGCTACGTCAACACAGATGTGCTAGTGTACACATTTTTCATGTTCGTGACGACATCTACGCCAATGCGTCCACATTTCCGGTATCGAAAAATACTATAAATTTCAGAAGGTATGATAATCATTTCTTGATTAGTTGCACGACACATTAAAAAATTTCTAAGTCTGTCTCTTAATGGCCCATTAAGTTGGCAAGTTGTTTTCTTAATTCGTATGACGTCTATTAGTATAATCATGTATTTGCCTATAATTTGACGAAGTCTCGGTTAATATTCTCATTTATCTACCGATCCTACGACTTATCATGGCTGCGACAAAAATTCTGCTGAGCTGCGGCTTCCTCTTCGGGATTTTATTCCAAGTAAGTGGAACTTCATAAATTTGTTCTAAGTTTCGATTTTGTTCTTTCGGTGAATAGTCATAATCAGTGTGATGGTATTATTTTATTTTATCAATTTTTAAAGGCGGATTGTCAACAAGAGTCTCCACTTCCTACGCGTTTGTTTAGTGATTTGGTCGAAGTTTTCCAGAATGTGGACAAAGCTATTCTTAACGTCGGTGCTGATGGACTTGGTCTCGGTATGAATGTGGTCGGTAGACTGAGTAGGGGTGTAGGTTCCACGATGAACACCGCCTCGAAAAGTTTGGATTATGCTAGAAGTTTGAGTACCCAAGGTTTGGATCTTGTCACTAATGGTGTACAAAGTGGAGTCGATAACGTTTCTAATGGATTTAATTCTCTCGGAACGACTGCTGAAGCTTACGAACAAAGATGGAGCCGCAGAAATAGAAATTCCAATTAAAGATAAAAACCGAGGGTAACTCTATGTACTGAAGTGCTATAAAAAAGAAAAAATATATATTAAATAATTCTCAAAAAATTCCAATTGTTTGAGCGTTCTTATTGTTAGGCTGGGACGGAAGAAGAACGTTTCCAATTCTTCTTTCTTTTCTATTCTGTGCTTTCTTTAACTTCTTCTTTTATAGTAAGTTCCAGTTAAAAACGCTCTTATTAAAAACATACTCTTGTACTGAGTTCTACGACGGAGTTCCGGGGCTACTAGCCAATAACATGATACTCCACTATCAAGCGTCTTCCTGATTGGCTAGTTTCCCCCTTACTTATGGCAAATTAAGAGCCTTTTTAACTGGAACGGACTATAGTACGTCAGTCTACGTATTTTTTCTCATTATACCGCAGCGCCAAAAAAGGTGTTGTATTGAATTTTTAAATTTTATAACTCCTATTAATAACTTGGAGGAAAAAATCCTTGCAAATTGTCTCTTAAGATAATAACTCGATTACCAGAAATTTTATAATTTTATATTTATAAGGAACTTGGAATATTTAAAAGTTTGCTTGTTTCAAAGCTTATATAATACATTTTGAAACTATAGGCATCTTCTAAGTTGTTTAGCCTGGTCCTGGAGAGTTTTTCAATTTTTCGATACATTATTTAGGAGCAACTGTTTTCCTATAATAAATTTATTTGCCTTAAGGAATTCCAAATATCATATTCAGTACATTCTGATAAAAAAAAAAAAAGAAAGAAAGAAAGAAAGAAAATGACGTAAAGGAAAGGAACACTAGCGTGTACTTCAAATAACCTGCTTTAGCCCATTCACCCAATCTTCGTTTTCTAATAGGAATCTTTCATTTCAAAATTCTTCTATATCCACTGCCAAAACTTCCTCTAAAAAAATCAGGATAGCGTTTGATTTTTCAATTTCTTAATGATGCAAAAATATTATGGTGTTCAATTAGGCACCATTCTAAGTCACACACACACACACACACACACACACACACACACACACACACACACACACACACACACACACACACACACACACACACACACACACACACACACACACACACACACACACACTTCACGCTACCAGAACTTGGCGCATCCTCAACAGGGAGTTGTTGATTGTTGGTGGTTGCAGGGCCACACGTTGGATCAGAATTTCCACTTTCCATCTTTTGTTTCTCACTTATGTTTTCAGCACGCTTTGCCTTTCTGCCAAGACCCATCTTCAAATAAAAAAAAATATACCACCTGTCCAAAAATAATAAATGAAAAAGAAAATATACAAATTATTTAAAAAAAAAATAATACTAGGACATTCACTTGAAAGCGCAGTTGGATAATTTGGATTGCCACTAACTAAAAAAATGGTGGGAAACCTCCGTATAATTGGCTGATGCTAAAAGCCAATCAGAATGCAGTATTTTTCTTTTGTCTAAGAAAATGTGATTTTATGTGATTCGCATCCGGCCGCTAGCGTAGAGGCGCTAGTGTCGTGGACAAAAAGGTGATCACATGAAAATTTACATAAGAGCGTATGTTATTTCAACTAGCTGTATGTCAGTTAATACTGAAAAAAAGTACCACTTATAATGACCTTTTTTGACTCTCTTGACCAGTAGAATAGTATGAAACTCATAAAAATAAAAATTTCACCAATTATCTGAAACATCACCTTCTTGTCCAGTTTCCACAAATGGCCGCTATAGTAAATGTAGAGGGCGACTCTTTTGGGGCCGGATGCGAATTGGCTGATGCTAAAATCTAATCAGAAAGCAGTATTTTTCTTCTATCTTGGAAAATGTGGTTTTATATGATTGGCTGATTCTATGAGTAGAGAAGTGAAGAGTGAAGCTGAGAAGGTTGTTACCTCTTGATTCTCCTCAGACTTAAGGGATTTGAGTGATTTAAAAAGAGTATAAAAGAGCATATCCAATGAGTGTTCTTGGAATAAGACAAACTTTTTACACCCAGTAGTTCCCCAGTAATGGACAAATGAGTGGAAGAGAAGTGCGTGAGGAGTGAAGTTTAGTTGGTTTTTACCTCATAACTCGCCTCAGACTCTACAGATTTGAATGATCGAGTATTTTAAGACCTGAGCCAACGTTGTGGGATGATTAGGACCTGAGATACATTCAATCTCTTTTTTCTTAATTATTTCAAGTATTTTTATTGATTTTTCAAACAAAATAGCTAAGTACATACATAAGGAGTCTCAGGAAGCACGCAGGCTAGACTAGGATTTCAGCACACTAATGACGTCATAAGCTATAGGCGTGGCCTTAAGCTACCCATATAACTGTGACAACGATGATATGTTTGTATGCCTGTTATTTGAACGCTTTTACCTATTGACGTGCAGTATTTTTTGAAAGTCTTAGTTCATTTGGGCCGGCCATTTGCTAGGATCGCTAATTACGCGCATAGTTTGTTTACCTAAAATGGTATTTTTGCCGAAACTGAAAACGGGAGCTCAACTATGGCGGTATATGAGGAAAAAATGAAGAACTTGGAATAACTGTTGAATGAAGCGAAATTGAAGATTTTGTCATCTCATCTAGTTTGTAGAATTTTTATTTGTGAACATCTTTTATGGAATGTCCGGAAGCCAAATCTGCTTCATTTAAGTGTTATTTTGATTTTTTCATTTATTCCCCTTATATCGCCGTAGTTTAGCTCCCGTTTTCAATTCCTCCCAGCTCGGTAAAAACGCTTTCCGGCCCAAATTTAAGCTGAGGCTGGTGTTTTTGAATATCATACTATTTTAATTACTCGTAGTTAGAATTCTTGTTGAGACGGTTATTGCCATAAAAAAGCCTGTCAAAAACAGCGATTATCAACTTGAACATGTTAGCAGTTGTAGCGATGGTTGTAAGATTTTTTCTTTATGACGTATTAAGCAGGCTGCTTGCTGCAACTGTGAGACAGCTATCTTCCAAAAGCCCGTAAAAATATATGGGAACATTCGGTACTTAGTCACTAACCGCCTTTCTTTGAGCACGGTTCCTCATGAACCTTTGATTTCTTTTTTTTCTTTCTTTTTATGTCAATGTATGATCAAAACGTTTGTGCCAGGGATGTGCACAAATCACAAAATAGCAGTCAAATCACAAATTCCGTTCAGAAAAAGATTCGAATCACGAATTACAAATCAATGCTTTAATTTTCATGATTTGGCAACAATTTTATGATTTGTGAGTTGTAATTTTATTGTTTGACAACCTTGTAGGCTAGCTAAAAGAGCAGCCCTAGGGAATGATGAATTATTAATGATTTTAAAAAAAGAGTCGGAAATGATCGCGGATCTTAAACCATAAATAGATTTGCAAAAATTGCAAAAATGTGACTCATGGTTTGTGATTTGCAATTTATGAGTTAATTTGTGCTCATCCCTGTTCCTAGCGATTATTCTTATGAGAATCGATAAGATACAAGAGGAAGGGGCTTCGATGAACTAAAAGGGTTTTTGACAGAGATAATTATACTTGGATAAAGGTTATCGGTCCGGTCAGCTTCAAAACTAAACCGGTTAATAGACCGATTCCCCGTGACGTCAACATCTTCAATTTTGATTGAATGCTTGTTCTCTGCTGCTGGCTTTGGGGCAGCCATTTTAGAATCCCATAAGAATACACAGGGAACGTTTCGATCATTCACTAGTATTCAAAAACAAGAAGTACGTTAGCAATAAAAGCTACATATTTGAATTCCAGAGAACTTCTAGATTCTAGATAGAGATCTCTAATACAATAGAAACATCTTGTTTTTGAATATCTGTATGTGATCGAATCGTTCCCTGTGTATTCTTATGGAAATCGATGTCATGATTGGCCCAATAATCGTAATATCGATTACAAATATGGGTACTTTGACTCACCATCGCTCACTGTTATCAACACTAGTGATGGGCGATAGTTGATAGTTTCATACTATCAATAGTCCTGATAGTTTTTCATAGGTACTATCGAATTATCGATAGTCCCGATAGTATGGTATGAGGTGAAATAATGAAATTACATCAGATATCCAGATATCCTCTTCTGTTTTCCCAATTTGCGGATAAAGGTCCCGCTGGGGGCGCTACTTGTTCTGCGAAAAAAGTGATCATAGTGTTTTCCACCATAAGACAACATACTGATAAAATCATAATTCCACCGTTTAAAATTGTTTTTCATGAAAAATGCAAAGAACGAAACTTGTTGCCCTTTCAATTTTCTTTCAGATGAATTTAATTTTAGATTTTTTAAATAACTTTTTTCATCTCATCACTTTTTTTGCAAGCTTCCTCAAGTTGCCGTCAGGGTAAATCTAGAGGGCGCCTCCTTTGCCTTTATTCGCGAATAGGAGGGAATGCTTAGTTGAGCACTGCTCAACTACTCGTCTCGTGGCACACCGATTCCGATTGTAATTCACTAATTCTCTCAGTTCTTATCAATATTTCGTGGTAATCGTGATTTTGATAAGAAACGGAAAAAATTTTCAAACTATCGATAGTATATCAATAGTTCCCAACGCTAATCAACACTGTGACGTCACCGGGGAACCGGTCTATGGTTATTGGTCGCGTAAAGCAATTTTTCTGAAACGGTCAAAGGGTCATAATGGTCATGACTGTTATTAAAACATGATTCGGTCATAACGTTTTTTGATAGAAAAAACATGTTTTTAAACTAAAAAAATATGAAGGGTTTAGGGAAAAAAGAGGGAGTGTCACATATAAATTTTTGCGCAAAAACTCTATGTTCCAGTCTTTGGTAATTGATATGGTTTTGCGCTAAAATTATGGTCTAGACATTTATTCTTAGTGCGAAACCATGTCAATAGCAAAAGACTGAAACATAGAACTACGACTTTTTTACGTGTTTTTGGAAAATGAAAAAAAAAAAAAAAACGGACATTCCTCGATTTTTCCCTGTACCCTTCATATGTTTTTAAAACTAAAAAACATATTTAGAACATGTTTTTAATCTTAACTAAAAAAATAGTTTTTAAGACTAAAAAACATGGTTTCCAACTAAAGAAACATATTTTAAACTGAAAAAACATGTTTTTCAGCCAAAAAACATGTTTTCCAACTAAAAAACATGTTTTAAACTGAAAAAACATGTTTTCAAAATGAAGAATATTGAAAAATCAACTGTCAACATGACCGCTATGACCGTTTTAACCGAAACATTTATCGGTCAAACGGTCACGGTAAATGTAGTACTTTTTTTTTTAAAGGTTATCGGATCAATTGGTCAAAAAACATTTCTTTCCTTTCGGTCATGGGTTATAACAGTTATATAAAAGTCACTTCGCAAACCCTATTCGCGAATAAAATCAAAGAAGGCGCTCTCTACATTTTCTGTGACGGTCATTTGCGGAAGCTTGCGAAAAGGTGATGATCTTGAAAAATTCATCCGAGATATTTGAAATTATATTCACTCGACAGGAAATTAAGAGGACTGCAATTTTCGTTCCATACATTTTACAGAAAAAATAATATTTTGAGAAGGTATAGTCGATTTTATTAACGTGCTGTCTTATGGTGAAAAACGCCATGATCACCTTCTAGTGATGGGCGGTTATCGATTATTAACCGATTAATCGGTTTATTCTTGGGTAGAATTAACCGAAAACCCGGTTTATTTGTAATTAACAGTTAACCTGTAAAATCGGTTAATAAGAGCGCATAAACCAATTAACCGCCAAAATTTAAAATTTTTCAACAATTTTTAATTTCAATTGATAATATGACAAATTTGAAGCACCAGGCGGAAGAAATAGGAATTATCAATTAAGATATTTCTCAATCATTAACACATAAGCGATCTTGCTTCTCTTTTTCTTTCAATTTTCGCATTTTTCAGAGCAAAAAAGTGGAAAACCTTGGCGCTCCTATCGGAATTTTTAGAGAAGTAACAGCGATCCGGATAATTGCCAGTTAACTGGTTAACCGGTTTATTTGGAGGTTTTTAACCGATTAACCGGTTACAATGATCGCTAATAAACCGTTTAACCGGTACATTGAAATAACCGATAACCGCCCATCACTATCACCTTCTCGACATCGACAACAGCGCCACTACAGATCGCTTTATATGCGAATGGACTATGTGTAATAAACTAAGTTATAGTTACGTCACTCATTGCGAACTCTCTACAAATAAGACGCGGACACTTTTTCAAAAACCCTTGAATGTAATTTATTGTATGGTTTGAAATTCATCACGTTATCGATTCCCATAAGAAATAATACATTGGAACGTTTTGATCACACGTTCAAACTAATAAATCGGAAATAAATGTGCAATTAAATGTTTAAATATTATTCAGAATTAGGAAGTTCTCAAGTATTGAAACGTTCCTGTGTAGTTCTTATGCGACATTTTCTTGTTTACAATCCGAGTTGGTAACGTAGGGTAAGATTGACAATTTTAAGCGGGTTATTGGATACGTTAGGGTAAACGGATGTGGAGCTTGTGACGCGTATGACGTCACATCAACTTAGACTATAGAGATGTGAGACTATCTACCCTATGCAAGAAGAGGGGTTAAGCTGGAGGAGGGCGTGACGTTATTTTCATTATCACTGATTTAAGATTCGGTTTCTTGTAAACCTCGACTGTTTTGACTCTTGGTCTGAATATTTCCTGCTCAATAGCCCACGTCATCTCACACCAGCTTTTGTAATAGAAAAACTTGATATATTTATTTTATATAAAGACTCGATTCCTTGCTCAGAGCTTGGGTAAAATAGAAAAAAATTATTCATCACTTCTTACCTAATGGGGTTAGAATCTCGGCTTGTGTGCTTCGTTAGGTTCTTTGAAAAAGAAGAAAAACAGTGAAAAGTACGTTATATATAGAAATATTACATACGAGTGTATTTAGATCAAATATATGGAAGGTAGGCCTACTTGAGGATCGTCGAAACGCACCCAATAAGAAAATATTTCTCTCCCCCCCCCCTCCCTTCTTAAATGGGATGCCTTACCTCCTATCGTATCGTTAACTTCTCTAGTCGCTAAAATGCGCGCTGTGTAAAATCGATGATTCAAACACGTGTTAACTAGTTATTATTCAGAAATAGATTGAAACCAATTAGATCGAACGTACTTTAGTGTATGAATATGTATAATATAGATCGCGTCGAACAGGCACGATTTTCTAACAATGAAGTACGGAGTACAGATTAATTTAATTAAATCGTATCTCGTGATCAGTTAGTGATGTACAATACAAACATTTGCGAAGTACCTGCAATAATGAAATGTTATGCAGACGAACAGAACCTTCTGAATAGACAATTTCCCGACCATTTATTCAGCCCCATATTACGACTGGTGACGTTCCTCCCTCTTCTTCTTTACTAGTTGTATCTTAATTATTTGTTTATACAGCTGAATTTTTTTTTAAACCTTCGTTTACGTTGTAACATTGACTTTGAAAATCATGTACGCGATTCAAAATTCTGTCGAATATGACTTCAAAATTCACGTTTATTTTGGTGTTTTTTTTGTCACCAATTTTTCTGCAGGTGAGTACACCGCAACCGTCCCGATCATTAATAACCGAGGAAATTTATAATAACTGCATGAATGTATTGTTTAGTGGTGCCACTCGAACGAGGACGTATTTGATTATATTTTTGGAGATGACGGTGACGATATGTTCAGTATTTCAAAACCTTCACGAACCGAAAATTCTCCTGCTAAAGAATCGAACACAGCTCCTGTTCAGGAGCCTGTGAGCCAATCACTCGTAGAGCCTATTAAAGAACCGAGTAAAGAAACAATCAAAGAACCGAAACAAGACGTCACTCAGCAACCACCCAAAGATACCGGTCAAGGTTCTGTGAATAAACCTACGAAAGAAGGTACCGGATTCACGCCTTTGGGTGACTTTCTGAAACTGGGTTTATCTTTCCAAGAGCTGGCCAAAGAATCTCCCGTGAAACTTACGACCGAAGATGGTAAAGACGGGCCTTTGGGACAGTTTCTGAACGCAGCGCCGCCACCAGAGAAATCGAAGAAGAAGAAAAAGAAGAGGAAAAGAAAGAATCGTTCATCGGTAAAGTACATAATGAGGCAGGTAGATAAACTGGGTAGTAGAGGTGCTCCACAAGCGCTTATGGCTTTTAGTTATGTCGTCTCGGCTTTTAATCAAGGCATAAGAGGAATAAAATACGTAGTAGACGGAAGTACGAATATGTCGAGTAAAACGGTCGATACCATGAGCAACGCGAATAATGCGACCTTAGATGTGGTGCAGGGAATGATCAATGGTACGGCGAATGCGACGATAAGACGCGTGAATTCTTGGGCCGATACTTTGGATTTGCTAAGAAGGTCGATGTCTGGATCGGTGAAGAAAAAGGCGGATAAAGGACATAGTATTACCATCACTACATCTTCGGATGCTCCCGTCAAAACATTGGCTTCGTTTGTTGATAAATGGGGCAATGGTGGAGCTTTGACTAATAACGGCCAAAAAGGTGGTAGCAAATCTAGTTCTCTCCTACCGATGATGCCTCCAGCTCTGCCCGAAGTAACGAGTGTGGACTTCTCTAATTTTTGGAGATAGAGAATATCAGTCTTAACGTCACTGAATCATTAGCATTGGATACTAAACGAGTGGCCCGTTTTGAATATTATATATTCCTAAGATAAATTTCGAATATTAGGAATCTTTTTCCTGAACTCGACAGTCGTACTTATTGTTAATGTGGCTTTCTTTTGGTGCGTCATTCAATAGAAATTGGTTCTACAATCTGCAGTTCTGCACTTTTGTTTACTTCTTTTCTTGAACCAGTGAGATGTTGGGGGAGGAAAGATTAGGACAGCGGTGGCCAACTGAGGGATCGCGATCCCTCAGTGTTTGTAAGAAAAAGAAAATTATTTTCTTCTTTGCTTTGCTCTACAAATGAGTCGATCGCACAACGTTCTAAAATTTTTAAATTATATCGGATACTAAAAATGTTGGCCACCTCTGGATTAGGAGATCAAGATATGACTTTTTGTTTGGCTAGTAATTTTCAAGTTAGAGATAAAATCCAAAGTTGGCCTGAAACTAGCGGAAGGGAGGTTTGTTTATAATTATCAGCAGCGAAATCCAATAATCCTAGGGATACAAATGAAAATTTTAATGATCGTTCGTGAGAGTTTCTCTGTTGTTCAAGAGTGAAATTTCTAAATCTTCTGATAAAAGGCAATTCTTTAAACCCTAAAATTTCGCTGTATTTTTCCTAAAGCGTATAATAACTTCATTAGTACCTCAAATTTTATGCTTTTGTGCTTGACCCTGACAACTTTTACTACTATTTTTCAGAGACTCATCGTTTATATGTCTGAAATATTTCTCTTTTCTGGAACTTCAATGCCAGTGCTTCTCGAACGGTGTCCTACGAGCTCGTTATAGGGAGTCTTTGAAAATTGAGGAGTTCACAGTGATGTAGGTAGGAGAATGTCAGGTTCGCTGTGTGTGCCCGTTGAGTTGAAGGTTTCGGCGAAAAAAACGGGTCCGTGACGTCCTGAAGGTAGAAAAGAGCCAATTTAACTCATACTGATTAACAAATAAATTATCTAAAATGTTGAGCTCTTTATTACACATATAAATTAATAACAATGATACATAGAAGGGATGTAAATTTCTTGAATAAATAATGTAGATAGCTTCGAGAAGCTTTTGAACTCGTCCGTAAATGATCATCGTTTGGTATCAGCAACGTCACGGTGATTCGTGGTCAAGTTATCGAAGCTTGTGGCCTTCCTCGCATTCAGTTCTCGCCTATCATCGCCCGAATTGAACGCGATGAATGGGAATTGAGGTACATTGTCGGTAAAGAAAGTGCTCGTATCTGTTACCGCTTTTTTCAGAAAATTCAAGCTTTCTTCGCCAAATTTTTTTACCTGTTCGAAATTATCGACGATAATCTCGTGTCCGCTGGCGAATAAACCGGCAGTATGTTGGGTTCCTTGTTGAAATAATTCGCTGGCGAAGTCTCCTATCGTCGTACCGATACCGAGAGCCGTGTTCGATATTCGATCCATCGCTTGTTGGCCCAAATTCTTCGTCTGTTCGTAAAATTCGAATAGAGGATCTGATATTGATGTTTGCTTGCGGTTAAATTCGTACTGTTCGCTGGTAATCGGTGAGGCCCATACTTTCTAGAAATAGAATCAAATTCCGAACTGTATAGTTGAACTATTCGACTTTAGAGAACCCTATTTTTGTTTTGTTTTTTTTTTTCGATAAAGAGATCTTCGATTTGGTGAAGATGAAAATCTAAAATACATCTAAGCTAATGAAGTTCAAAGTATTCGCGAAGTTAGTGCCGACAATAGTAATAAGCGATGCAGTTTCTCTATTCTCTTATGCACGATGTAGGCCTGATGAATCTTTACAATGAGACACTCTCTTTCTCTCTTGTCCGCCTAAGCGGCTCTCCTCTATAATGAATTTGGTGCTGCACTAAATGCTTTAAATTTTGCATATTTTTGACGAGATATCTCTCTTAACCTTCCCGAAAATATGAAAGGAAACTGCGCTTTTAAATGTGTGGTCAGCAGTTCCGTACGCAGGATTTTTCAATTTTCAAATGAATGATCCGTAGAAAATTGTACAAATCATTTGAAACTCCTGAGAGAGTAATGCTTGTAAAGTTCTCGATCTGTGAAAATGTCCCTTGCGTATGGACCTGATGGCTGTTATCTTATTTTTCGCTATTGAGGCGACTTCGATTTGCTTGCTTTTAGCTTTGCGTGTTTTGGAAAAAAAGGAATTGTTTCTAGCCAAAGGTGACGCTAGATCTCTTTGTCGCCTTTTGATAACTTAAAAGAGAGTAAGACCTAGGCGTATTTGTACGAAATAAATCAAACAGACGGGGTGTGACGTAGTATAAAAAAAGAAGGGGAAAATACTGCCAGAAAAAGGGAGCTCCCGTCTTTTTGCTAATCTACCTAGATGGACCTCGTAAGACTTTCCTACCGCCATCAAGTGATGGTGGAACTCATGCGTTCCTTCAGGAAATGGGAGGATACCGCAAATTCGGTCTTGCTCGTGATGAGCGATCAGCTACAGCTCAGTCTTTGGTTGAGGCAGACGAACGCCCGGAATTTCTCGGGGTTTCACCTGGAGGAGGGAATGATACCGTCAAGCTCGACTTTCCTTATAGCTCGCGGTAAGGAACGGTCAAGACTCCGTGTATGACAGAGGCAGGCGAATGATCCCTGGGTTCAACATAGATCGGCTGAGGGGCCTGATCAAGGCGGGTGCTTCCGCAAAAACTCCAATTGTTTCGGGCGAAAGAGAGAGTGATACCGGCGACTTCGTTTCTCATTACATGCTCGCGGTAAAAGATCAATTGAGGCCCCGCGTATGATCGAGGCGGGTGAATACGCGGAAATACTCGTATTTATCACAAAATAGAGAACTTCACGGCATCATTTGCGCCTTTATAAAAGCCCCGAGAATTTTTGAGCATTTGTCTGACTCCGTGGTATCGGGGGGCCCTATCCAATCTCTCTTCGCGAGCTGACAACGGAAGACAAGCTTCCCTGAAACGTCACTCTCTCGGCTGGCGCTACGAGAAAATGATCGCACTCTTACCCGCATTCATTGCTAGACGCACTATGGCCAATTAATCACTGCGAGTTCACAATGTAAGACGAGCATCTCAATACCATGCTCTCCATCGCGTGATGAAACAATGTGAGTTTTTACACTGTTACCAGCTTCGATCATACACAGAGCCTCAGTCGATCACCGGGAGCAATCTTTGTTCCCGCGAAGCTCGATTTCTTTGAGAACCAAATGAAATTTGAAAGACTAAGCGATTTTCCAAATTGGTAAAATTGTGATCGTTTTTGAGCACTTTCACACATTTTGGTGCTTCGCATTCAACAGTTTTGTTTTCAACTCAGCACACAATTTTACCCCAGAATCAAGAAAAACTTTGAAGGTTGGGCGATTTTTTCGTTTTGGAGAAATGTCGAACCTCTTTGGCCCCATTAACCCATTTTGGTGCTTCGCAGAATTTCTTAACAATTTTACTCAGATTCAGCGCTAAATTTTGTCCCGGAATCGAAAAAAACTTTGATGGTTGGGCGATTTTATCATTGAGAGGGAATTTTGACCCTTTTTGGGCCCATTAACTCATTTTGGTGCTTCGCAGAATTTCTTAACAATTTTATTCAGATTCAGCGCTAAATTTTGTCTCCGAATCGGAAAAATGTTTGAAGGTTGGGCGATTTTATCATTTTGGGGATATTTTGACCATTTTTTGGCCCATTAACTCATTTTAGTGCTTCGCAGAATTTTTCAACAATTTTATTCAGATTCAGCGCTAAATTTTATCTCAGAATCGAGAAAAACTTCAAAGGTTTTGCGGTTTTATAATTTTGAGAAAATTTTTACCCTTTTTGGGCCCATTGACCCATTTTGGTGCTTCGCAGAATTTCTTAACAATTTTATTCAGATTCAGCGCTAAATTTTGTCTCAGAATCGAAAAAAACTCTGACGGTTGGGTGATTTTATCATTTTGGGGATATTTTGAGCCCATTAACTCATTTTGGTGCTTCGTAGAATTTTTTAACAATTTTATTCAGATTCAGCGCTAAATTTTGTCTCAGAATCGAAAAAAACTCTGAAGGTCAAGCGATTTTATCATTTTGGGGATATTTTGACCATTTTTGGGCCCATTAACTCATTTTGGTGCTTCGCAGAATTTTTTAACAATTTTATTCAGATTCAGCGCTAAATTTTATCTCAGAATCGAGAAAAACTTCAAAGATTAGGCGGTTTCATCATTTTGAAGAAATTTTGACCCTTTTTTGGGCCCATTAACTCTTTTTGGTGCTTCGTAGAATTTTTTAACAATTTTATTCAGATTCAGCGCTAAATTTTGTCTCAGAATCGAAAAAAACTCTGAAGGTCAAGCGATTTTATCATTTTGGGGATATTTTGACCATTTTTGGGCCCATTAACTCATTTTGGTGCTTCGCAGAATTTTTTAACAATTTTATTCAGATTCAGCGCTAAATTTTATCTCAGAATCGAGAAAAACTTCAAAGATTTGGCAGTTTTATAATTTTGAGAAAATTTTGACCCTTTTTGGGTCCATTGACCCATTTTGGTGCTTCGCAGAATTTTTCAACAATCTTTTTCGGATTCAGCGCTAAGGATCGGGGAACACTTTGAAGATTACGCGATCCTTTCAATCATGGAAAATTGTGTCTCGATAAATCACAATTTTAGGAACCCCTGCCGTAAAATTTCGGCACATTTTCGTCCATAACTCGGCTCAGAAAAGTCGTATAAACTTCGGATCTGGCTCAAATTGAAGATAAAATTGAGATACAAAATTCGTACATTTAAACTATACGTCTAACGTTTTGCGTTTTCGCGCTACGACAGACTTAGCGCAAACTCCCACTTAACTGGTAACATCTTTCTGGTCCACCCTGTATACACTGTATCTTAAGCCTAGTTATACTGTATATCAAGCCTAGTATAACGAAGGCTAAAATTCGAAATTTCTTAGGCTAGTCATTATAGGCCTAGTATAGTATATTAAGCCCAGTATGATGTAGGCTAAAGTTTAAAATTTCTTAGGCTAGTTATTACAGGCCTGGTATAGTATATTAGAAAAATTAAAAATGAAGTACGCGGGGCATATGGCTAGAGGCAACAATCAAAAATGGAACTACCTAGCGACAAATTTGCAATTTTGACAATTTATTTTTTATTAAATTTTTGTTTTTTTGTTTTTATATACTTTGGCCAAGTGTCTTCTGTTAATGCATGAAATACCTAGTTATTATATAAAGTCACTTGTTCATCTGTAAAAAAATATTGCTTTTAACACTCTAACTGAAATGCCTTGTTATTACATGTAATCCCTAGTTAGATCATACACTCACACTCTAACGGTAACATCTAATATATAAAGCAGAAAGTTTGTCTGTCCTCCTGTCTGTTTATAACTCGAGAACTACTGGGCCGATCGCTTTCAAACTTTCAGGATATATTGTCCTCATCCCAGAGCAGCTCATAGACTCATAAAAATAAAAATTTGACGGGGAGGTGCTGAGTAATTTCAAAAAAAGGCGAAAACAATGACTTTTTTCAATATAAAAAAACGTGGTGGTGTAGCTTGCCATCGAACGCGTACCGTTCAAACGCGTTGAGCGGCGCAGTTATAAAAATTAAGTTATGGTGATAACTCGAGTTTTACTCATTTTTATGGAAAATTGAAGAGAACAAAAATTGTTGCCCCTTTAATTTCCTTTCGAATGAGCCCAATTCCAGATTTTTAGGAGGAAATTTTGGAACTATTGGTATTTTGACTGATGCGTATTTAAGATCATTGTGTTTACAGAGAGAGAGAGCATTTAAACCGGTTGCTCTGGATGAATCTACAGAGACTATTCGAGTTTTACGTATCCAATTTTCGATTTTGAAAGGAGACGTTTATGTAAAATAATTTCTTGAAAATTTGCTCTTCTTTTGTGACGAGTAACTATACATTAGGTAAATATCGTCGTCAGAGTTTGAAACTACCTAAGAAAAGGTACTGGGTTCGAGAAAGAATTAAGAAAATTACATCCGGTTTCTCATATAGGAAACGACTGAGTTCGTCTCATGCCTCTATACACAGACTGATGTAATGCTTCGGGGATATGGCAGGCTTTTTACCTACTGTCCATCTATTTCCTTAATCATTGCGACGGTTCATGAATTAGTCCGTTTTTTGCTGCAATACAGCCCTTACCTGTCAACTCAGCTCTTACCGTTAAAATCGAAATATTTACAAAACACTGATATCTACTCAACACACAGCTGGCGGTCAGGCGCGCCGGAGGCGCGCTGCCAACCGCTAGTATAATTATACTGTATATTGAACCTAGTTAGTATTAGTCTAGTTATACAGCGTATTAAGCCTAGTGTAACAAAGGCTAAAATTCGAAATTTTTCAGGCTAGTTATTATAGGCCTAGTATGGTATATTAGGCTTAGTATAATGAAGGCTAAGGTTCGAAATGTTTCAGGTTAGTCATTATAGGTCTAGTAGAGTATATTTTTTTCAGATTAATATTATTATGGGCCTAGTATGGTATATTAGGCTTAGTATAATGTAGGGTAAGATTTGACATTTTACAAGCTACTTACTAGAGGCCTGGTATAGTAAATTAGGCCTATTGTAATGAAGGGTAAAATTCAAAATTTTTTAGGCTAATAAAAAAATAAATAAAAAAAGTTACATTCTAATCGCATACCAATATAGAAAAATGGGATAAAAAAGGCTAATAGGTAAAAAATTAGGCCTATTGGGGATACCACATGAAAAAAAAAAAAAAAAACGCGCCGAAAACTTCACCTAAGAAGGAAAGCCCTTTAAGGTGTGTGGAAGAAAGTTTTTTTCTATTGTCAAATGGGAAAAAAATTCCGGCCTACAAATATCAAGCCTACCACTATTGATTATACTTCCAATATAATTAATTTAATAATTATTATTTTAATCTCTGTTATAATTAAAATAAAAAATGAAGGCTGTTCGTGGGAAAGAGCGTAAGTGCCAATAACAAAATTTTTCAGGAGAGTGGTTAAAATGAGGTTCTCGAACGCAATATAAACGTTTTCTCTGTCCTGAAAAAGCGTGTATGTACCACAAAAATATCAGTGAGACACAACAGAGCATGAAAATCGTATTGTCGTGACTCTAAATATATAGGATCAATTAAAACCTCATTTTTGGTTCCGATGGCACTTACGCTCTTTCCCACGAACAACCTTCAAATATAATAATGAATAGATTTAATAATTTATAAAATTATTTTTTATATTAATTTTTCTATAAATTTTACATATTATATTAAAATTATTTTCATTTCATTTGGTATTGAATTTGATAATTATTATCCCATTAATAATCATATCGCTCTGCAAAAAATGGTATAATTGACTGAGCGAAATAAAACTCACAATAAAAAGTTGCAAACATTTCTAAAATTTAGTTATCTTTACTATTTTTCATAGTAAATGTGACCATTTTTTGCTGGAACTTTAATCAATATCTATAGTCATCCGAACTATTTTTACTTCTCAGTGAATCTTCAGATGGGTTTTGGAGTACCTTCAACGAATTTAAATTTTTCAAATGAAAATCATAAAACTACCTTTTCGTTTTTTTTTTTTTTTAAGGTGAGAAAGGAATCTAAATTATTATGACGTATAAACATTTGTCAATGTTATACCAAGGGAGGATAAATTTCTCTTCTTTTTCCTCGTAGCTTGAAAACCATAATTACTGACCTTTTTCTTAGATTGAAATATGCACGAAAATCACTGCAAGTTACTTACAATCGAGACGACGGAAAGAAAAACAAACACCATATTTGATGAAATCTTGCCGCGCATTTTTTTTCTTATTTTTGACAAAAATAAAATCATCGTTCAGGAGACAGAATGTCACTTGTACTAAGTTAGTATTATTTTCATATAAAATATTATTCGAAGAAAAAAATTGAAAATAATAATGATAATAATTTACGCATAACGTAACACGTCCACCGTTATCGACAATTCGACATATGAGTAAATTCGTGGAAAAAAAGAGCCGTCATCGCGAGAATGGTTTTTTTGTTTTTTTTTTATTATTCATTCATTGTGATCCGCGATTAAGAAGATTAGAAACCTGAAGTGTGCATCGGCCTGTACGAGTACAGTGCGACAGCTGCGTGCGGAAAAACGTTATTTAGTGAGAATGGGGGAAAAGTTGATGAAAATTTGACCTGATTGGAGATGAAATAATTTGTAAATCGGGGAATAGGGAGAAATGGGCAGAAAACGCGCCGCAGTTTGGGAATTGCTATATATTGGACGCGTAATTAGCTAATTACGATGATAATAGTCCATTGTATCGATGGTCGATGTTCAATCGAGTGAAGAAAGTGAAATGTTACGGAAAAAGTGCAAATCTCACAGAAGGGGAAGGCTGGTTGTATAAACTATAGGTTTACGATTTTTCAAGTTCAGAATTAGCCGCATCTTTTCATTAGAGAATCAAGAGACAGGGAGAGAGAGAAGAGTCTTTGTACGCGTCGATTTTTGTGCGTGAAAGTGTGTAAATAAACGATAGAATAATAATTTATTGAATTACGCGGTCATAGCAATTTAGTCACGCATTTAATTTTTAGATGTTTCTCATCTGCGTCTCACCTTGGATTGAAATCTCTATTTTCATCAATTTTGCTTCTGCTTACGAAAGATATATTTAAATCAAAAATGTATGTTGAAGAAAAAATCTACGGTAGTTTTAATGAATCTCCGTCTCCCTCCCTCGAACTTGATAATTTCGATTTATGCCAGAGTGGTGCGATCCATTTCAATAAAATATAGAACACAAAATAACAAAAATACTTGAGTTGATCGTCGGTCGAAAACGTTCCTTTTTGTATTCATTAAATTTTGCGACTCGAGTATTTTTATTCTTTTTTGTGTTCTATATTTTACTCGAACTTAAATAGGCCTCAACTGGTGTTGAAAGAGTATTCTTATTCATTTTCCGATTTTTGTTGCTTCAGTTATCATTCATCAAAAATTCCAGGAACAAAGTTTTTGAACCAATATAGAAGCAGATAACATGGAAGGTACCCCCGAAAACGATCAGAAAGTGCAAGCTCATTTTTCTACCACTCCTTCTCTTCCTCTCTTTATGAAAAAAAAAAAAAGTTGAGGATGATTGCTCAAACCCTTCCCCCATCACCGTCATTCGTTATCACGATCCGCTCCTGCGCGCAATATGTGCCAAACTTATATTTGACTTGAAATTTCGAACTGAATTTTACTGCAACATTATAATTATGGTGTTTTTATTTTCATCACGTTTTTTGTACTTCTATTTTTAATTTGTCAAGTTACCGAATCATGCTGAAGTAATTAATTATTTGTTTGAATGTTGAAGTATTTCGAAAAATTACGAGTGAAATAAAAAACAGAGAAATGACTGAACTGTTCGTCGATATTAGAAACCTTTATTATGGTAATATTGTTAGTAGAATCTTTGCATACTCATTTAGAAAGGGGGGGGGGGAAGAAGCACATTGGGTCTATTGATGGACACCTTTTAGATTGTATTTTACAGCAGAAGTGAAGTATTTGCAAGCGGAGGGGAAGGATAGAACACAACTTTTACAGAACTGTTCATCTTTGCAATAGTTCAACCAATTTTTCCTCTCGTTTCAGGTTTTGTCTTTTGAATTTCTGTGTTCCGACAACGATAAAATAGTCCTTTTTGTTATTTCACTGGTTTTCTGATTTTCTCCATCCTCCCGAAGTTTGTTGATTTTTGTTTTTGTTAAAGTCTCGTTATTCTGCAAATTTTTCGTTTGTTTGTGTTTTGATTGTCAAAGAAAAATCGTTTGAAAAACATGTTTTCAGCGAGAAAAACATGTTTTTCTCAATAAAAAATGAGTTTTCCTCAATGAAAACATGTTTTTCTCAATAAAAAATGTGTTTTTCCTCAATGAAAACGTGTTTTTCTCAATAAAAACATGTTTTTTTTTTTTTTCAAATAAAAACATATTTTTTTCAGGAAGATTGTTTTTGTTTAGCAACAGTTTCATTTTACGCAGATTTCTTGTTTTTGTTTTCTTAATTTCAAATGCTAAATTTTGTTTTTACATTGTTTATGGTTTCTAAAATATGGTTTGT
Organism: Aspidiotus rigidus; assembly: GCA_035079385.1. NCBI lineage: Eukaryota > Metazoa > Arthropoda > Insecta > Hemiptera > Diaspididae > Aspidiotus > Aspidiotus rigidus. The sequence continues at coordinate 4,106,053 of JAVHKY010000037.1, forward strand.
TTTGTTGAATAAAGTTTCGTTTTTATTTCGTTTTCCATGCCTGCAGCTTACGTACCTATATGACAGCAGAGGGTCTTGAAAAAAATTTTGACTTTCGAACCATATTACAAGTAAGATGATAGGAAAATGACTTGGAAAAAGTTTCAATCTTAAAGCCATAATGAAATATATAAATATGAGAGCAGAGGGACTTTGAAAAATTTAGACTCTTCAAGATTACAATTTCTATTTGAATTCTCAATACCAAAACCGATCCATACAACAGCCGTCGATTTTTCTGGTGAAACTTTGATTGATTTGATTTCAATTTCTTCCATCGTGATGCAAAAGTCTGGAGAGAAAAAAAAAAAAAACGCACAGAATAGAGAATGAAAGATCGGGATGAAGATGAGAAATTTTTGGGAATTTTGACTGCAAATCCAACAAAATTGATGAGAATGTGACCGCTCATTCTGTGGCTCATTATTGATCCCAAAATTAAGTCGACTTCCGGTACTCATCAAATGCTAATGTCGCCAACTGAAAATCGATGTCATTTCTGAATATATTTTACATTACAATCGATTTTGGAATTGTGTCAATTTTAAATGGACAATTGTTAGTAAAACAAATTCGCGGATAAAGGTCCCGCTAGGAGCGCTACTTGTTCTGCGAAAAAAGTGATCATGGTGTTTTCCACCATAAGACGACATACTAATAAAATCGTAATTCCACCGTTTCAAATTGCTTTTCATGAAAAATGCAGAGAACAAAACTTATTGCCTCTTCAATTTTCTTTCAGATGAATGTAATTTTAGATTTTTTAGATAACTTTTTTCATTTTATCACTTTTTTTGCAAGCTTCCTCAAGTTGCCGTCATGGTAAACCTAGAGGGCGCCTCCTTTGCCTTTATTCGCGAATTGGAATAAGAATTTAAATGGACAGTCTGAAAAAGGTTCTTGATGTTGGCAATTTATTTTAGCTCATCGCTGCCTGACCATTGTCCCATTGGTTGTGATTTCTCAATGAACCTCATCATATTATATTACAATTACATATTCTGTCTGCGAGTAGCAAAGTTACCAAACAGACCAAGTCTAGAAAGAAGGTAACTGTGCATCATAATTATACAGATTGCCTCAACAAATTAGTGAAATAAAGTCGAGAAGAATGTCGACTCGATATTAATTTGAGCGTACATTGAATCAAAATTTGAGTCAAGTGTTTTGTCCAACAGTTGACCAGCTTACATTTTTGAAGCACTAAATATCAACGTCTTCCTTAGTTGCTCCTAACATTGGGTGGAATACTGACAATATTGAACTTTTATCTACATCTGGCTCACCTATTGGAGCTGTCCAACTCCAGTGCTGCCAATTGCTTAGCCGCGCCCATCAACGGGCCCGTATTGTAATTGTTTTTAACAACACTTACAAATTATGATTTCTTTATGAATTCGGACCCTCTCGGAAACTCAGGTACTCTTTCGCTATAAGCGTTGATCCTTACCTTTTCTCTGTTATTAGTGAAAAATGATATTTACATTCTGTTCACGAAATATTTTTGTTGTGAGGAAAAGGGAAAGTATGGTCGAGAAACACCGTCACACCGAACTAGGATCAATCTGCAGCCTATAGAATTCGTCAAATTCAAACGAATGTATTTTGATTAGTTTTGCAAATAAAGTTTGCACGTCAACGGTGTACGAGATGTCATTAACAACAGATTTCTGTTTATAATGGTTCTCTTATGAAGATTCTTAGTCGTTATAAAGTCGCCCTAATATTCTGCCTTGTGATTTTTTCCCGTCATGTTTAATTTTCTAATGATTAAGCGAGCGTGATGTGCAAACGTGTGTATCGCACAAAACTTTTTTTTTTTTTTTCCTTAAGTCATGTTTGAACAAGTGCCTGTGATGACGGCTGATTGATACCTAACTTTCTCGGTAAGTTCAAATTAAATTATCATGTATATCGTTTTATTTTGACGATATGAACTTGAATGTTCGCATGTAATTAGGAAGATGATATTTCTTCAACTAATATTAATTTTTATAATAATCGAAATAACGGTACGTACGATAAATATTTTATGTCCTTTCTCCCAAGTCTAGTTTTTTACCCTTTTTTTATTCCTGCGATGCACAAAATATTTAAATGAAGAATCACGTAAAATTTTAAGCTCAAAAAAAGAAGTGTGTTGGCTGAAAGGAGTCTCTGAAACGAAGTGAATCTAAAAATGCTGCGGTACTCTCTTTGGGAAGTGGTTTTTGTTATGGCTGAAAAAAAGTTTCATATTTTTGGCCTACTATCTGGCTACACTTGGGGTATTGTATGAGAAATCGAAATTTTCCGGTTGAACGCCGGTCACTTTTCAAATTAGGTTCCCTGTTAAAAATATTGCTGAAGCGAGGGGAGGATGTCTTGCCCGAAGACAGCTTTAGGTAATTGATGGATTAATTTGAAACTCATTTTGAGTGTGATGGAATTCAAGTAGAGCACTGGAAATAGAAAAGATCTGAAATATACGATTCTATTTTATTAGTTAGCTTACAAGAGCACTTTTGGGTGCTACCCCACCATCGGTGGTATCGCTCTTGACAAACAATGCCTTAAACATTAGTTCTTATAGTGTAATCTTATTGGCTGCAACAATTCTGCGTTTTGATTGGTTGTGCTCCAATTCTATTGGCTACCGGTTATGCTGTCATCTTATTGGTTGTTTCTGTTCTTTATTTCTCGTCCAATCACCAATCTTTTGTTGTCAAACGCGATTATAGTCTGTCAGCGATTATTTGGCGGCCATCCTGACGTGTTTTCATTCGCGTTGGCCATTTATAAACACAAGATGTTGTTGCAAATAGCATACCAGGACCCCGTATCAGTGCCCTTGAACTTTCTCCCAGTCCTCGCACTGTTTGTAACTAAGCTTGTACATTCGCTTGTTCTTTTCTTCCGTCTGTTTGTCGCCTATTCTCTTCTCCCTGGGTGTTTTGTTATGTATGATCGCATTCACTTCATAACCACTGAACGCCTTTATCGCCTTGTTTGTGTACTCTCCTATGTAAAGTACTGATCCGGAGTACTGGATTCCCTTCTTTGCTTATTGCTTCCATCAACCCTGCCTTTAGAGTGGCCGTTTGCAGCTGCGATCTGCTTTGCTATCTCTATTTCTTTCCATTATTTTCTTCAGGAGTCCCTTGGGATGATGGTATCGGTGTGCGTTGGAACCCGTAGATTTTGTATTCCATTCTGTTATTCTCCAAATAGTTAATGATCTCATTGCCTTCTTCCACTGTGAATTTGTTACGATTGCCTGTTATTTCCGGACCGCTTTGCATTGTGTCAAGTTTGGAGTGATGTAAATGTTGAATTCTGCAATGCCTAGCTTCTGTTAAAAGGGGAAAGTTTAACTTGTTACTTGTGTTTAAAGATTCAGTCCGTGTGTAAATCATCTCACGTTTTATATGCCTGGAGCTTAGAATGTTGCTAGTAATAAAATCTCCTGTGTTAGGTCAAGGCAGACTCGATTTGCCATATTAAGCCATTATGAAAGCAGCTGAGTGGTCCTTAACGAAGATGGCTTAGATCAGGAAACGAGATGAATTCAGAAGGTGAAACTGTCGAGAATTGAAATCGAGAACTTTGAGGAGATCTTGCGTTTGCTCGCAGCTTAGCTTTTCTTTTGCATTCCGTCGCGGATGTTTACCTATAGGTCGCACCTTGTGATGGAAAATTTGTAAGACGGCCTTCAGAAACGATTTCAATATTTCAGTTCGCTCGTACCGATATTCCTCGCTAACGTACCTAAATAATCATTTGTTTATATTCGGTGTAGGTGCGTACATGTATGTTGATAATAAATAACCTACTTAAATTTTCATCGTGTCTGCTTCCGTTTCCGTATACACGCGTACGCATGTTCGTGAAATAAAATTAGTTTTTAATTTCCAGAATCCGGCGTCCCCAGCGACCGAATCAAACGAAGATAACGACTACCAATATGAAGGACAGGAAGGCTTACGTAAGCATTGGAAGGATGTTCAAGACTATACCGTCAATCAGGTCAGCGCGATGGCAGGAAATGTCGGTCTGGCGTGGGGTGGTCTAGTGACGAACGCGGCCACGCAGACTTTGAAGAGAACTTCTAAATTTGTGGATAGCAGTACTCGCGCGTTAAATAATGTACTCGCGAGAATACAGAATTTTGGAAATAGTGGAATGCATTTTATGGCGCGAGGAATCAATGTTGTGGGGCGTAATGCTTCAGACGGATTAGAATCGTTGTCCGATATGTTGGACAGAGTGGTAGCTAATATCACGAAAAAACGGAGAAGGAGACGTAAGAAGAAGGTACCACCCTCCGACGAATCTCTCGACGTATGATAAACTAATTTTATGATTCTTAATAGAATTTATGGAAACCTAAATCGAACATGTTCATCACAGTATATAAATAATAAATACTTACCGAAAAAATTTATTGTGTTGTTTGTTCATTTAGAGCAGAGGAGATACTCGTTAGACTCGAACTAGTATTATAGCTTGTAATAATTGATGTATCTTTTTTTCTATTATGTTAAAGGCTTGTGTGGAAATTGGATCGAAATTGCGTACGGAACGAGTTCGGGTACAGTGAGAGTGATCGTACAGCATCCGGAAACAGTCGGACATGGACCTCAATTGTTCCAGACTTTTACTGTTCATCAAAGCCCCGTAACAAAGGTAAGCGTTTTCTCTTCATTTTGTTGAGAAAATCCTTATTATCAAAAAATGTATACACATCTATTTAAGAGAACAAGGAGAAAAAGATGGCTAGGAAGATACTTTTTGTGGTATGTGCGCGCAGGTCATGTATTCAACGAATAGGGTCTATAGCTAACAAGCTACGTACGTAGTAATAGGGTCGGCGTGACCTTATTACCTACATTTTTATTTTTAATTATTCATTTCATATTCCCATGGCGTTGTAAGACATTCCCTTTCAATTGTATTCAATTTCATTCATATCATTTGAATTAATTTCGAGAATTCACATCACATCTTCTTGATTCTATATTTCTATTTGTAAAAGCTAACGCACTCAACAATTAATAAGCAAAAACCTGAAGTGACCCAACACTGATATTACACCCTTCCAACAATTGTCATTTTTGTTGTGAGATAAGGATAATAATAACACAAATTGTAAAATCGCAGAATTGAAATCCTTGATTAATTAATACTATCACAAACTTCATTTGTCTACTCAAAACCCAACAATGTAATTATCATACTACCTTTGTAGTCAACTTCAAAGTACTTAGAACTAATAGGTATAAATTGAAATTCAAAATTGAATTGCGAATCACAAAGCTGGGATACCGCATTTGCAATTCATGATCAACTTTCAAGTCATTCTGTTCCGTACGTTTTTATTTGCGCAATTATTAGTTTCCTGTGGGTCCGTGGAAAAGTTTGTGCTCCTCAGTTCACATTTAAGTAATCATATTTCATTGATCATAATTATTTTATTGAATACAACTAACCAACTTCCACTTGAGTACAAACTCATTTTGTGAAAGAAACAAATGCCCAACAACTAGGTAATTGATAGAAAAAGCTTTGTGAATTACGTTCAGCTTTTGTCTATCTATCTGTATAGGAAACAGTGTATCAAACCAAGTCATAGAAGTATTCCCGGCAAGCTCCTCCTTTTCGCTAATAATAACGAGATTCACATTCCATCAAAACAAAATTTTTGGATCCCAATACATATTCGTATACATTGCGAAACATTGAATTAAGATGATATTTAGCTTCTAACACCAGGCGTAAGAACCGGCTTTGGAAACTAAATGTACCTTATACCTACTGCAAGTTGAAATAATAAAATTTCGATAATTATTCATCCAAACTGTTCATCATACCTCATATACTTTCCACTCAGGTACTCACGTTCTATCGAATAGAACTACAAACTCAGATTGGAGACTAGAATCATTGTAATTAGATACCGATTTTATGATCAGGATACTCAACAATCATTCATTTTAGATTTTGCTCGAAGTACCGCTTCACCATTCACATTGTTTAGACCAATTTCAAGAATTCACATTTGATTACTCTATAATATTCTTTTCCATCGCAATTAAGACGTTTGGTTCCATTCGTAGTCGATCTTTTCAATTTTCGAACGTTCGATAATAAAGACAAGACGCTACTATTTTTATTGTTTCATTCCTTCTCGTCATTGTAACGAATTAATCAGCAGCGGCTAATTAATCAATAATAATCATAAATAAACTAACTGTTCCCAGATGAGAACAACAATAAATTTATAATTTGAATCAAATAATTTATTAATACGCTGATGAATGCAAATGTGCAATCAAAGATAGGAGAAACAACACAAAAACAAGTTAGGTTAGGTGTAATTTAACATAGTATCATACATCATCTAAATAAAAATACCCACAACTTACTGCGTTGTGGTCTACCATGCCGTGACGTGAGCGACTGAACTTACCCAAAGAAGAAGAAAGAAGAAAATGTGACCTGCGATGAGAAAAGGATTCTCATTGCCCACTGACAGAAACACCATTTCTCTCTGATTAGATAACCAATCAGAGAGAAATGGTGTTCTTGCGCCAATGGGCAATGAGCATCCTTTTCTCATCGCAGGTCATAAATAGTGATTACAATATTATTGTCGGCTAGCGCCTGCGCCGGCACCGACCCTAAAAAGTTCCTGTAGTCGTTTTGTTACCATTCAATTCTCGTAGTCAAGAGTCTATGCGTGTGTTGATAACATTTTCTCTGTAATTATAATTACAGTATATCAGGCAAAAATCTCAGCTTCGACGTTCGGCTTAAACTTATGACCTTGAAAAATTGAGCTTTTGGAAAATACGACTGACTGAATTCGGCTGATTGATCATATAAAAAAATTAGTGGTGGAAAAAAATCGATACTAGTATTGATAATATTGATACTTTCACGGTATCGGAAATATCGATATTCAAAGTCTGGTATTAGTACATTTACCGAAGCCGTTCCGGAGCTATTTTAAAGAGGGTTTAAGTCGTTTTGCAGCAAATCAAAGCCTTTCTGGAGTCATTTGTAGTCGTTTAGAGCCGTTCTGACCAGGGCTTGCGACCGAAATTTTTTCAACGGTTAACGGTTATCGGTCAAATGACCTCACAAATTTTTTTGGTTATCGGTTATCGGTCAAAATGATCCTCCCAATTTTTTCGGTTATCAGTCAAGCTGTATTTTGACCAATAACTGTTAAATGTTGAAAAATATTTCGGTCAAAGTCCTAAAATTTTCGGTTAACGTTGTAAGAAGACCTAGAATTTTCGGTCAAATAACAGTTATAACCGAACGGTTAACGGTCAATTGGTCAAGATCGATCGTCAATTATAACGGTTAACGGTCAATCGGTCAAAATTGATATTTTCATTTCGGTTATAACAGTTAATCGAAAAATAACTGTTATTGTGCAAGCCCTGGTTCTGGCTAGTCCCGATACTGTATCGATACTTTTAGTGAAAGTACCGAATAGTATTGATATTTCAAAAACGTCGATACTTCCCACTACAAAAAGTAATGTATAGGTTCAGACGATTAGAAGAATTGATTGAGGCTTTGTCATGTTTGTGGAAGATACCTATTCTCCAGTTTGTGTTCATCTCTAATTGCAGGTTACAGGCCTCTATGCTGAACGGCTGAACAGCTGAACTGAACCGGAACCTTTGACTATATACCTCTTATGGACTGAGCTAAGACGACGTTTACCCGTGGAAAGATATGATAAGAAAATAAGATGCGGAGGACCCAACATGAGCGACGCGGTTGATTGCAGAGGGAGGAGAAGCTGTTACTCCTCCGCGCACTCACCCGCGCTGCCTTCCGCACGCTATACATGTTTCCAAGCTCGTTTAACATTGCATTATGTGGACGAAGCTCAGTTCATAAGAGGTATATAAGCCTTTCACACTTGGCGTTTGTTTACATTTTCCTTATCATACACGTAGTCATATTATCAAAATGAGAAAATTCAGATTGAAAAATTGACAAAATTCTTGGAAGTTTCATACAAATTTTTACTTTTGCTTCTTTACGGGATGGTAAAATGTAAATATAATCCACAAAATTACAAAAATTATTTGAAAATCAAAACTTGAATTTTTGTTTGACTACAAGTTTGATAACAAATCAGGCAAATGCTTATACTATCCGCATATATTAAAAACCCAAAGTGTGAAAGGCTTATAGTCGAAGACCGGAACCAATCTTCCTTATCGTCGGTTAAGCTGCAAAATGTTGTATGTCCACTCAGTGAAGTGATGAAGTTCCGATAACTCCGGGATTGTGTAATCTTTACCAACATAAAGGGTGGTGCATGTAAAAATCCATCATTTTCATTGGTTCTTTCTACTGTAACGTAGAATTTTGTATGCGCACCACCCCCAAGGTTGTGTAGACGACTCAGTTTTGGAGTGGTTTGGAGCATTATTATTTTCCAAGTAGACATACAACATTTTGCTGCTTAAACAACCTTATCTTTGTTAATTCTTTGGCAAAGCCAGTCTGGCTAAGAGTGTAGAGCAGTCAATTTGAAAGGTGAACACTCAAGCAGTGTGCAAGCAGTGCATTTTCCTATTTTGCGGGAATTAGGAAAGCCCAGGGTTGCAAAAAAAAAAAAACAAAAACATGTCTTTTTCAGTTGAAACAAATTTTATGTTTAAAACATGTTTTAAAAGATGGTTTTCAATTTCTTGTTTAAAGTACGTTTCAAATGTTTTGAACATTGTTTATAACCGTTTTAAATCATTTAATTATTGTTTGGGACACATTTTTGGAGTTTTAACTATTGTTTTAAACACATTTTGAATGTTTTAAACATCGGTTTTGAACGTTGTTTGAAAAAACAACGTTCTAATGTTTTTTTTTTTTCAATTTCTCAACCCTGGAAAAATTGTCAGATACTCATTTTTAGTGAAGAATGATGAAGAAAATATGGTATAGACAAGGTTTTTAATGTACTGAAAAAAACAAGTTTAAAACAAAAAAAAAAAAAAACACGTTCTAAACATATTTCCGCTTAAAACATGATTTTGATTTTTGTGTGTTTTAAACATGTCTTGAACACGTTTTAAGCATTGTTTGTTTAAAACATCGCAACCCTGGGGAAGGTAAAGAGAGCTGAAAAAAACTCGCAACCAACTTTGTTAGCTGCTTGGGGTTGCCTTCATTGACTGTATTAATCGAGGCGAATAGGGAACCTGTTTTCTGGGGGTTTCTTTGTCTTATTTTTCCAAACACCCCCCCCCCCCCCTATTGTATATATCTCGGAGGTTGAAATTTTTCGAAGTCCTCCTCTTATCATATATGGTTCGGAGGTCGGGGGGGGGGGGGGGGTCCGGAAAAAATGTCACCATCCAGCCGGTAAATCTTGGAGCTTGAAAATTTTCCGAATCGCCCTCCTATCATATATAGGTCGGTCTATATAGCCTGAAAGATAGCCTTTTTGAGTAGCAAGGTATGCAATGCTTCATACACCAATTGACTTAGCCCCTTCAATGAGCCAGATATGCAATACTTCTAACACCATAAAACTCAGAATGTCCTTTTAAAATTGTCTAAATCCTTCTCGTATCATTTTAAGTCCCCCTTCTATTATATACTGGGTGAACCAGAAAGATGTCACCATTTAAATGGGAATTTGGGCTAAATTCACTCCAGCGCAAAAACGTAAAGCCTAATATGTACACTTTAAATCTACGAAATTTGTATCTCACTCTTATCTTCAATTTGCGCCTCTGCCCAACTATGTACGACTTCTTTGAGCCGAGTAATAATGGACCAAAATGTGTCAAAAATTGGCCAATTCGCCAAAATTATCAAAAATTAAAAATCGTTTGTTTGTATTTCCTTATTTTACTTGATTTGAAAGTGAAATTTAGCGCTTATTCCGAAAAAAATGCCCGACTATGAAGCTTGAAAGTGGAGGAATTTCTAATTTCTTACTTCGGAAATCTTGCCAAATCGGTAAATTTTTGGCACCTTTTGGTCCATATCTCGGCTCAAAAAAGTCGCAAAAAGTTGAGAAGGGGCGCAAATTTAAGATAAAATTGAGATACGAATCTACGTAAATTTGAAGTGTAAATCTGACGTTTCGCAGGGTAACATCTTTCTAGTCAACTCGGTATAGCTCCGAAGGCCAGGCCTATAACGTCACCGTTTGATGACATCATAGGCAGTCTTGTGACGTCACAATCTGATGACGTCAACATTCTTCATATCCCACGTGCCTCATGAAATAGGTGCCCTGCCAAGCCTTGTTCAAATTCAACTCCGTTGGAGAACGCGTGAGTTTTTCTCTATGTCGTCCTCCTATCATATAATTATAGTTCGCAGGTTGGAATTTTTCCAAGTCGCCCTCCTATCCAAAATAGACTTTTTTCCACTTGGCCTGATCCCTTTTACATTTCATCTCCTCTAAAAACAAAGTTATAAATGCCAAAGAATTCTTGCTGTAGTTGTTATCAATATTCGAGAATTACGCTCGAATTTTCGACTCTTTCGCTGGGTAACACGTTACAATTCAACGTTTTGTACGAATTGAAACTTTATTATTATTCAATTATTGAACACGACGTTAAATTTGTAATTGCCTAATTTCTATTTATCGTTCCTTCCTTCTTTTTTTTTTTTTTTTTTTTTTTTTCCGTCGCTCAATTGTTTTGAAGTTTTAATTCACTAGATTACTAGATAGAAGTTTTGGTATTACTGTACACCTTTCTTTCATTCTAGGTCACATTGTCTGAAAATCATTTGGTATCTGTATGTTGCGAATATAATCATGTGCGAACGTGGAGCGTGACCAGATTTCGAGGTATGATATCGACGCAACCGGGCTCAACTCCGGTAGCTTCATTTAAAATAGTTTCGCTGGAAGAAGTGGAACCCTGTATCAGTTATACGGCTGGAAACGATTGTGGTACGTATCGATACGACTGACTGTTTTTTAGTCTCCCTGATCGGCCCCTGGGAGTTTAAATATAGAGTTTGACGGACGATATTCGACTACATCTCATTTTGAACTTTCGTGTTTAACATTTTTTTTCAATTCTTAACAATGCAATAAAATCACTAGGAATTGATTTTCGCGAATTTCAATCGTTGGAATAGACTGTAAAAATGGAAAACTTTGGTCAAAATAGATGATAACGATTTGTACTCAACGTTTCAATAGTCAGGAAGTTGGAAATTCGCGAGAAATTCCGAGCATGTAATATTTTGAACGATGAAAACTGGATTACAGTGGAAACTCTATATAACGAATCTGAAGGGACCACAAAAAAAATTCGTTATATAGAAAATTCGTTAAAAAGAAATTCATTTTTTTTCTTATTTTTGCGAAGTTCCACATTTTGAATGATAAAAATTTTCAAATTTCACCTGAAAGTTGACATTGTTGGAAGGAAATGTTGAAACATTCGTCAAAATTCAAATTTTCTGGGAAAAATATTCAATAATGTTTACCAAAGAGTCAAAATTTTCAGAAAAAAGTTTGAATTCAGGCCAGAAATCGACATATTTTTGGAAAAAATGACAAGATTTCTGTAGAAAATTCGTTATATAGAGTGAATTGTTCGTTATAAAGAGATTTTTTAACACGTAAAATTCATTGAAGGGGGAGGGACCGAGGAAAAATTCGTAATATAGAGGAATTCGTTATATAGGGGTTCGTTATATAGAGTTTCCACTGTATATCAAAACTTTTGATAGAAGTAGCCCGATTGATTTTTATAAGAAACAAAATTATGTCCTTCAGGTTGAAGTGTACAGTCAAGTACTTATATTATGATCTCCGATACTTGCGAAAGTATGTATGCGAATTCAAAAAAGCTAATACTGAATGTTTATAGACTCACAATTCATCCTTTATCCCGAAATTAAATCGAAATGTTTGTTGGGATTATGAGAGCTCGTGAGTCAAGCCTGCTCATTTGCTTTTGGTTCCATAGGCTATTGAATTCAAAAAGTTCTAAAAACACGAGTAAAAGTTGTTTCGGAATAGGATATTGAGCGGGAAAAAAATGAAAAATTCTAAGAAATTCAATACCTATGCCACTGAGTGTCATATCATTTTTTTTTTTAGATGAAACTACGTTGAAGAACGGTCAAACGATATTGGAAAAAAATTATTATTCCGGAAAAAAAAAAATGAAGAAGACTTTCACAAAAAATTATTCAAATATAGGTGGGAGGAGAACGTCCCTAATCTCATTTTAAGAGTCACGTGATCAATTTCTTCACCAAGAAAAAATTATTTCATTTGTAAGTTCTGTTTTATCCTATGGAACTTCATTCATTTCCGCAATATTCCAGGTCCTTTTGGTGAACAAGATGAGGAACAGGTATTCGTTCAAAAGGTAGTACCAGAAACGTCAGAATTATACGTGAGATTAGCTTCCAATGGAAAAAGGTACCTACTTGTTGGTTTGCTACTTGATTTCTAAGCTCCATGATTCGTACCTTAATACACTAATATCTACCGTATTAATCTGTCAACAGAGTATGTGTGATAAAAGCTGTCGACGGAGTTACGATCACGTGTTTTTGCGTCCATGAATGCGACGGTTCCAGTCGAATGGGTTCGAGACCCCGACGTTTCATATTTACTGGGCACAGTAACGGCGCTCTTCAGATGTGGGATCTCACTACTGCGTTAGATTTGTGTTCCAAAAACGAACCAGGTGAATAGAATTTACGAATGCTTCGATCAAGTATTCTCGAATTTCTTATCGATTTATGTTCGTTTCTGTTTGTGAAATAGCTTCGCAAAGTAATGGTGGTCCCAGTCCTGAGGAATTACTTCGATTGTTGGATCAATGTGATTTAAGTAATAGTCATTGTTCAACGCCTTGTATTTCACCTTGTCCGACGCTTCTGGGAACAGCAGCTCGTATCAAGGCTTCAAATATGGCTTTCCTGAACCAATCTGTCAGTCAACAACCTATGAGTAGTGAATCAGGGCCATGTGCAAATAATGTACCTCCACCGAATAACGGTCACCTACCTATGAGTGGTAGTGTAAGTAGTTGTGGTACCTCCGCTTCCAACCCATTGTTTTGACTCTCGAGTTATATTTTGTTTACGTATGAATAACCTCAGCATGATATTTGTTATCGAACCATTTTAATTGTTGAATATTTATGAGCCTTTTATGTTTTTTAGTTGTAAGTGGTAAAGTATCCAGAAGAATTTTTAAAATATTTTAGATACCTATCGTGAAATTGTACATGTGCATCCTTATATACATTTCTCAAGTGATATGCTTTATTATACTTGTTAAGTTATTGTTAATGTATTATTCATTATACATTCCTTTTCGTCATAACCTGTTTCGCATAGTTCAGACTATGGGATAAAAGAATAAACAAATATCAAATTAAAAAAAAAAAATGATTTATTTTTACGTCAACTTACGAGAATAAAAAAAAATTGAACACATTGTTAGGTAGGAATACTTAAAATTAGCCAAAGAAAAAAAAAGAAAAAAAAAACTTGATAAAACGACATAGAAAACGCATTCATCGTATTCTATTAATAAAAACAAAACAAAAAAAAAAAGGTAAAAATTCTTGAAATAATACCCTTGCCTCCTTGCCGAAAACAAAGCTCATCACGAATGACTAGGACTGCTTACAGAACGTGTTACACACTTTTAATATCTGAATAATTTTGATACCAATAAACTGAATTATGATAAAGTTTTGGCTCAGTTGAAGGTACTAAGAGTAAACACCATACTATCAAACCCAAGCAGAATGAAAACCATAAAATATATCTTCTTACGCCAGAGTAATGTAACGGTTCAGATAGATCGGGAAATCCCATATGGTTACAAAACATGTGAGCGACAACAGGAGCTACGAGGTGACCAGTTCGCAGGAACAGGAATGTACTGTATGCTCCGAAAACTGTTGTGTAAAGAAACTGAAAAACTACAGGAAAATTGAAATGACATACCTATCAAATAAATATAAAATGAAACAGGAGGTGAATTTACCAGCAATCATGAGACTCGTACTCAGCTCTCTCCCAGCTTTCAAATTCTCCAACAAATGATTGAAATGCGCTAAAATTAGATTACGTACGCACATTACATACACTAATTTTACGGACAAGATTGAAAACATAAGAATATAGTACCAGTTCCAAAAAATATTGGGCCGATAAAAATTGTAACATAACGAGGAAAATATTGCATCAATAATGGTATCATGCAAGCCCTGTACGTAATTTCTTCGGATAAGGGTGCCACAATATGATTTCTCAGCCAAACCAAGTCAAAGAAGCTTTCGCTCCAATATGTTCTATCTGTGGAAAATCACACTTACAGAATAAAGATACAAGAAACGGCTTTTCATATTCAACCAAACATTGTCTACCTGTGTACATTGCACACGATCCATTCGCGATTTGGAAATGGATCGGACCCAAAAATAGTATCACAGTCAACAATAGAGGATATACGATAGCTTGTCCGATGCCTTGAACCCTCAATCCTAGAAGTTCCCATAGTGTAAACTGAAACACGATGCATTTTATTTAAAGAGTGACTTAAGACAGCTCTGTAGTTGGCATCACAGCTGAATTAGATCTTACTTTGTTCAAATAATTCGGATTGATACATATGTAGAGATATAGTGGTGAAACGAGAGCGACAATAGTCACACTAACAAATCTTCGTTTGATTGTTGACGGGTGGTCTCTAGAATAAGAGAGTTTTGTTTCGTGATGAAAAAATGTAATGAAAGATCCTAACATCGAAGTTCTTATTAATTGAACTTTGAACACGGACAAAGTAATGAGAATCTGACGATCAGCATAATTAAATTTCTGGGCATTAAGGTTAGTATTTTCTTTTCACGTATGTCATACGTAGTACGTACGTCTCTGAGTCCATATTTGTAAAATCATGTAAAAACTTCAGCAAAATTGCAATCAATTTAATGAAAGTGACAAATTACTTTCGCTAATTTTTTTCAGCTCGACCATTCTCCTGATTCTCTGTTCCCTATTCCACCCATAAGTTAGCCTGAAAGTGCAACAAAGCCAAAAAATTCATGTTTCTTATCTACATTTTCGAGTAGAATTCCTTCGTATACATATTCAGATGATTTTGATAGAAGCTAACGAAGAGTTTTTCTTGGCGAAGAAGCTGTATTGTATTCATTAGACTGCGATAAATACCTTTCATATTGATATTTCCAAATATACAAACTGCTTACATAAATTATAGATAAAACTAAACACTGAAACACTACAATCACACACCCTTCCATGATACGAATCACACGAATACACAAAACCATGTGACTAAATTCTAACTCATGATTGGCTGTCTTGTAATCCTTTCTTTACGACAGCAGGCTTATGGGGAAATAGGAAAGCTATCTCGTCGACATGATGATAGAAAATGGCTTCTCTTTGTTTTGATACTCCGTTTCTTTGTTATCGTATCATAGTCGAATTGAAATATGATGAATTTAATTAATTCACGCTAAAATGCCGAGTGCGTGTTTTGGCAGTTCGCGATCTTATACAAGAAGATCGCGGAGAAGACTCCCGAACAGAATTCCTTTTCCGGCTAGAACTAGTTCTGGTAAGTAGGATCACAAAAATACCTAGCCATAGTTCGAATTTCTCTTCATTCTCGTGTGAAACTTTTATAAAACCTTCATCGTAAATTTAGCATACCATGTACTGCGTAATATACTAATTCAGTCGCTAGGGACCATAGCATGAGAATAGACTCGGATAACGTTCAGTATCAGTTCACTGAAACGTAGAGATACCAGAATGATAATTAGGAAATATATTACTGCCATTACCTTTCGAACGAATTCATCCTAAATATTGATGAATTTCATTGCGTAAAACGTTTTACGAGTGTGAATCTTGATTATGTAATTGCAGTAGAATTATGTGAACCAGCCTGTGGAGGACCAGCCACTGTTGGCACTTCAGGAGCAGCCGGGCCCAGCAGTGTTCACTCCACCGTACGAATGCTACGTCACCGAAATCTCCTCATTCGTCGAAACTCTCAGATCTGTCTCACATGATCTGCACATGAATTCAGTGCACTACAGTATGAACACTGCCTCTACATGCAATCCTACTTACAGCACAAGTTCTTCGATATCGAGTACGATAGTTTCATCTACATCCCTATCGGCTTTGACCATGTT
Source organism: Aspidiotus rigidus (assembly GCA_035079385.1). Lineage (NCBI taxonomy): Eukaryota > Metazoa > Arthropoda > Insecta > Hemiptera > Diaspididae > Aspidiotus > Aspidiotus rigidus. The sequence continues at coordinate 4,122,282 of JAVHKY010000037.1, forward strand.
ACCATCTCGCAAACGATCACGTCGTTCTTATTCAGCTGGCAGCGATAGTAGGTTCCCCAAATAATCTATCATTTGTCGGCATTAGAAAGAGCCTAAATTTTTAACAAATTTATTCTATCTTTCAGATTTAACTTACGCTAGTGCATCACTTTACTTGCAATACGAGCTTCCCGATGAAGTATTGCTCACGATATTCAAATATTTATTAGAATTGGATTTATGTAGAATAAGCCAAGTGTGTAAGAGATTCCACACCATCGCCAATGATGTGGGACTATGGTATTTATACAATTGACAGATTAGTATCTGAATACATCTTTAGCTGAAAATTTACTGTTTGAATATTTGTTAATTGCAGGAAACGACTGTATAGCCGAGTATTCGAGTACGATGCACCATTATATAATATTTCACCTTGTAAATTTCAATTCACGCCACTTGAAGATTGTGAGTACTCAAATCCGTGGAAAGAAAGTTTCCGACAACTTTATAAAGGCGTGCATGTTCGTCCGGGTCATGAAAACTTGGTGAACGATCCAGGTCGACGACTCCCACACTTCGATACTATACAAGCGGCTTTAGACTATTGTGAAGAGCGAGGGCATCCTCGAATTTTCATTCATTGTGGGCATTATCGCGGGGAATTCTTGATGATCGAGTCGAATATCGCGCTTATTGGTGATTATTATTTCATAATCTATAATCCTTTCGTACTTCACTCAAGTTGTAACGTATCCTCTCGTTCACTTGAAGGTGCATCAAGTGGAAACGTCGCTGAGAATGTAATTTTGGAGCGTGAATCCGAAACTACCATAACATTTGCTGACGGTGCTAGGACTGCCTATCTAGGATACATGACAGTTAAGTTCTCTCCTGACGTGACATCCGCTGTACCGCATCATAAACATTACTGCTTGGAAGTATCGGAACAGGCTAGCCCCACGATAGAACATGTTACTCTTCGAAGCACTTCCGTCGGTGGGTAATGCTTAAATCTTATATGTTTACAAACTGAATGCTTCTTCATTTTCGTGGTATTTTTTTAGTTGGTGCCGCTCTTTGTGTAAATGGTGAAAATGCAAACCCTACTGTTCGGCATTGCGATATTAGCGATTGCGAAAACGTAGGCTTGTTCGTGACCGATTACGCTCAAGGGACGTACGAAGACAACGAAATTTGTCGAAATGCTCTAGCTGGTATTTGGGTGAAGAATTTTGCGAATCCAATTATGCGACGTAATCATATCCATCACGGTAGAGACGTTGGCGTATTTACGTTCGATAACGGCTTGGTATAAATCTTTATCTAATACTAAAAGTTAATCGCCAAGTATTTCCCTTAAATCTATATTGACTCTGCTTCCAGGGTTATTTTGATTTAAATAATATCCACAATAATCGTATCGCTGGTTTCGAAGTGAAGGCTGGAGCTAATCCAACAGTCATACAATGTGAAATTCATCATGGGCAGACTGGTGGCATTTATGTACATGAAAACGGCTTAGGACAATTTATCGATAATAAAATACATTCAAATAATTTTGCCGGTGTCTGGATCACATCTAATAGTAACCCGACGATTAGAAAAAATGAAATTTACAACGGGCATCAAGGTGGAGTGTATATTTTTGGAGAGGGACGAGGCTTGATCGAACACAATAATATTTATGGTAAGAATGCTTGCCAAAGGTTATTTGTATGGGGTAGTTGAAGCAAATTCATCTCAATGCTTGTATCACAATCATAGGTAACGCGTTGGCAGGCATTCAAATTCGAACGAACAGCGATCCAATTGTCCGTAACAATAAAATTCACCATGGTCAACATGGTGGAATCTACGTTCATGAAAAAGGTTTAGGTCTGATTGAAGAAAATGAAGTATACGCTAACACGTTGGCTGGTGTTTGGATTACCACCGGTAGTACTCCGATTTTACGACGTAATCGTATCCATTCAGGGAAACAAGTTGGTGTATACTTCTACGACAATGGTCACGGAAAACTGGAGGACAACGATATTTATAATCATTTATATTCAGGTGTTCAAATTAGGTAATTGGCGATCCATCTTTATTTTTTCTTCTCGTTATAGAGGAGTTACTTATTCTGACAATTCCATGTTTATATTTCAGAACTGGAAGCAACCCGGTGATTAAAGGAAACAAGATATGGGGAGGTCAGAATGGGGGTGTTTTAGTATATAATGGGGGTTTAGGAATTTTAGAAAATAACCAAATATTCGATAACGCTATGGCCGGCGTGTGGATAAAAACCGATTCAAATCCAACTCTTAAACGTAATAAAATATTCGATGGACGTGACGGAGGAATTTGTATATTTAACGGAGGAAGAGGTGTGTACTATGTCATGGTTATGGAGGAGCGTGCCTCTCAGAATCTAAATTCTTTACTAAATGCTTTCTTTATTTAATTAAAGGCATGTTAGAAGAAAATGAAATATTCCGAAATGCTCAAGCCGGTGTGTTAATATCTACTCAAAGTCATCCAGTATTAAGAAATAATCGAATTTACGATGGTTTTGCGGCTGGTGTCGAAATCACGAATAATGCGACCGCCACTCTCGAAAATAATCAAATATTTAATAATCGTTTCGGAGGCCTTTGCTTAGCTAGTGGTGTTCACCCGATAGTAAAAAGTAAGTTCTTCAGAATTAATTGTGCTTCGAATTTATTAACCACCTGCAAAACTTCAAAATCGAATGATTTTTTAGGTAATCAAATTCACAGTAATCAAGATGCTGTCGAAAAAGCCGTATGTAATGGTCAGTGTTTGTATAAGATATCCTCGTATACGTCGTTTCCGATGCACGATTTTTATCGCTGTCAAACATGTAATACTACCGATCGAAACGCTATATGCGTGAATTGTATTAAAACATGTCATGCGGGCCATGATGTGGAATTTATACGTCACGATAGGTGAGCTTTAATCTCATGGTGTAGTTTTTTCTCGTTCTTGACTCGATACACCTGTTCTAAGACTTTTGAAATTATATACCTTACTCGTTGATTTCAATTTGGGGTGAAGCTTACGATCACCCCTTCTAACAATTTTGTTCAAGATATTGCCAAAATTATTACCTACTTCGTTCTACAGACATCATTCCTGCCCTAAAAAATTGAATTTATGTATTTTTGAAAACTAGGATCAAGAGAAGATCGTTCTTATTTATAAGGAGAGAAGAAATTGAATTGTTTCGTGGAGCATTTTTTATCGAGAAATTTGATCGAAGTATTGAATTTCCAGTCGAGATATTCAATCTTTTTTTTTTGCCATTTAAAAGAGCTGACATTCAAATTGATATTTCTACTACACAATTTCTATACTTCGTAAAATTCACACCTACACACTGACTGCTCAGCAGACCTCATTCTCCGGGACTTAGGTTCGTACGATTTGCTCAGCTCTTTAAAGCAAGAACCGGTTTCATAATTCGTATCCAACGGTTACATAATATCTTACATAATCGTCCATAAGCTCGAACGTAATGAAACTCGATAAAACGGTTTTTATAAATTATTTGTTAGAATCATTGAAAATGTTGATAGTTTTTCGAATGTAGTCCTCATTCGTCTCGATTTAATTCACCGTTTTGATATACCAGGATCTTCCTATGAGGGCAGATTTTCAAGCACTAATTCGTGTTTGTATTGATGAAGTTTTCTTGTTCTTTGTATTCGAGGTTTGATTAATGACAATACTTTTTGGGATATTTCTCCAGATTTTTCTGTGACTGTGGCGCTGGTACCTTGAATAATCAGTGCCAACTTCAAGGGGAGCCTACACAGGATACAGATACTTTATACGATTCTGCTGCACCCATGGAATCGCACACTCTGATGGTTAATTGAGGATATGGTTCTATCTCTATGTTCGATGCATGGTGAACTTGACGGCGATAATGGTTCATATTTGAATGCCATGAAAAACATATTTTTGTAAGTGATTTTTTCTTCTAACTTTTCTATTACACATTACTTTTATTGTTGCTTTTTCTTCCTCTCTTCGGAAAGAATATTTTTCATTTTTATTCTTTACCTTCAGTGAAATTTAATCTCCAAACGAATTTCATATTATTTCTCCTGATCAAATCGATTAAACCAAAGTCAACGTGATCATCAAATTACTTTTTCCGACTCTTCATTTTTCCTTTAGAATGCTTTTACTAATTGTTTGTTTGTTTGTTCGCTTTTGTGAATTAAATCTCGTAAGAACCAATGAGTTTTGATTATTAGTACATATAATTCGATATGAAAAGCGCATATTCCTTTATATGGAATGAACCAAAGTTAAACGTACGTATTAACAAGTTTCTCGTAGCTTGAATACTAGGAGATATTTCTCATTTTTATTCCTTCCAGAACGAATTATTAATTTTGTGCAATTGAATTTTGTTTTTTCCTATCATTATCGTAATTTAGTGTATTGCTGAATATGAAATATTCTTACGCTGAATGAAATTCTAAGACTTTAATTTGTAAGATATGTATAGTGAAAATTATACGCGTTGTACAATATTCAACTCTGTCGTTTCATAATTATTCGAATTAACTCTTTATTATTTTATTTTTTAGTTTTCGTAATTTATTTATGTAACTATTAATTTTGCTTTGTACGTTGGTGTTACCTATTGTCTCATGAATTAAAAATGAATGATCGTCTTTGGAATTGGACGAATATAAATTTCCTTCCTCGTGTTGGTCTCATAATTGTTGAAAGGGAAATTAATTTGTAGAATTATTCGACTGTAGAATTTATTTAGAGATCGTTCTCACCTTTCTACGGAGTTTAATTGCATTCCAAAGATCTGTTTCAAGAAAAAAATATGTCGAGAAAATTTTATGAGACGTAACTATTTGTTATCGTTACCATATATATTTATTTTCTATGATTCCGTAACCAGCGAGCAGAGGACTTTCAAAAAATATTCATTGTAGAAATTTTTTCTATTCAACATAATTTTTCTTCCATGTGGTACAAAAGTAAATGTTTTGCCATTTCGGAATTCTTCGAAGACGTATTCTTTGGGGAAAATAGCTTGTACTTCTTCATCGCAGTGAAGTCCGTCTAGTTTTTTGATTCTTTTCTTATTTCGGTCAGTTAAACCACTTCATTACTCGGGTAATTTCGTCGTTTTTCGGTGAAAATCAAAATTTACACCGTTGGATCATCCGGGGTTATGTAAAAATAGTGTTCAAACTATTACCGCGCGTAACTATTTACTTACTATTGATATCGTGTGTTTTATTTCGCTCAAAAATATCAAACATTTTTCCCTTCGTATTTTTTTTTTTTTTTTTTTTTTTGCAAAGAATGTTTGTAAAAATAGCCAGAAATAATATTCGATTTCATTTTCGTAATTTACGGCGATAATTGTTTGTAAAGGCATTGCAAAAGTTGACAAACGCAATTTCTCCGCTCGTTGACTTTCTTCCCATTATTTATTGTCATTTTTCTTCACTTTGTATCAGATCATTCAACGTACCTACGACCTGACCTGTTCGTTTGTGCTTGAAGGAAAATATTCGAGAAAAATTTTTGTAAAATTTTTCGATAATTCTGTGAAAATCGTAATTCTAATCTAATCGGAGTTGCTGAGCGCGTTAGTTTGTCTGTAAAGAATTTTATTATTTCGTTTATGTTTATTCGTGTCCGAATCTTCATAATTTCCTTTTCTCTCTCTTTTTCTTCCAAAAAATACTGTAAATGGTACTCGCTTTTCCACAGCAACTCCTTTTATGTCGTGTAAATTAGTAATAATTACGTGTACATGTATTATTCACTTGAATACATAATATGAAAAATTTCAATAATCATTCATTTTTGCATATAGTATGAGTAAAACGAGCAAGGAGTTTCAACGAGAATGGGTCATCGTTCATCTTCTGCTTTATATTAACGAACCTTGCAACTACGCGGCGACAGATGGAGACAATCAAGGATGAATAGATGGTGTTGATGTAGTTCATTGTGCTGATGGAGTTTGAGATGCAGAGAGTGACAGAATAGGAGAGCCAGATGTTTTCGAGAGCGAGATAAGAGAAGTGTTGAACGGACAAATAGTCAGCAGTAGTCGAAAGAAAGTGTGATACCAGCTCTCATTTATTTTTCTTCGAAAAATAATTGTGAGGATGTATCACACTTTTTCATGCTACTTCTCTCATCTTTTTACTCTAAATAACGTTTTTTCAGCATGCTCAATAAACCTCAACATACTCAAAATCGATTCAAGAACTGATTTTTTAACATGCTCAATGAACTTCAACGAACTCAAATTGGTTTAAGAATCAATAATCAGCCTCTCCCTCCCCCTTGCAGCTGCAGAGCACCGGAAGACCACAGGTGCGAAGGTGTGACGCAGCTGCTCTTAAAAAGATTGTGACTAACATTTTCCCGGTGGGTGTAACCAGTTTAACAACCATGGAAAGGGATTGTTTGAACATTCTGATGCATAGGTATTTGACTTAATGAATTTCAGTTTTGCTGTGAGAGGTTGGATTAATTTTTGCAATTGAGAAGAGAATATCCATTTTTTTATTATCTTTATAAAGATTGTTTATTTTCGTTTGACTAGTTTATTAAATGCGACGCGATTTATGAAAAGGATCCGCTTTGCGCAAAATAAAATTTTACAGGAGAGGCCAAAATAGGTGAAAGAACATGATCTCGTGAAATTTGAAAAATTGATGGAAAATGTTAGTAAATGGTACCTTTTCATAAATCGCGTCACAAATGTAATGTGAACAAAACACAATTCGTTCAGATTTTTTTATGTACCTACCTAATTAATTTTATTGCTGTCTTTCGGTCAGATTACTCGAGAACATGTAGCGTGACATATATCTATCATATGACAAACTTTCTATTTAAAACTGAAAACGAACATTTAAAAAAGAGGAATATATTCTACTTTAGTCTCAAGATTTAGTTACATTCGTTATCTGGAAGTGCACGTCGTCAATGTCATTGATTTTTTTCACTCGTATATTCAAGAAATCGCATATTCAAGAAATTTAACAGATAATTACGAAACCACGGACAAGTACAAGTACGGATGAGTCCCAACCAAAGAATAGAGCGAACAGGAAAGATAAAAGTCTTTCTAGTAAGACGCTGAAATTGTTCATTTTTATTTTCCTTGGCTAAGCGTTTTCTTTTCCTCCGAAAAAAATGGAGACGAAATTTCTTGTCGGAAACAGATATCGCAAACTTTGAGAAAGATAGGTGTAGCATTATGCACATCTGTCCTTTTTGGGAAATAAGATGAAGCTATCAAATGGAAAAATCTGGCGATGGGGATAATCTTGAATAATCTATATACTCTAATCCAAAAATAAAGGATCGTTTCATTAAGTTGCTACCAATGATTTCGATGAATTTACACATGAACTAATTTTCTGATCACAATGCAGTGGTGAGACACAAAGAGATCATCGGGATTAAATTTTACAAAGTTGATGAATTTGAACATGTTCGGCAATAAAGGAAATAAAATTCTTATTAGCAAGGAGTAGAGGCGAAATTGTTCAGCTCCAATCTAGCTCCTTTTCAAAAATCATATTCTCGTCCAATAAAAAACAAATCGAATATTGAGGAACTTGGTCTTCAGTAATTACCTAATAGCTTAAAAGCTAAATCATTGCGCACATATTATTCAAAACATAAAAATTACTGTACACGGTACCACAAACAACAAATAAGTCTATAAATACAAAAAAAGACATAGGATAGTATAAATACGATCACTAGTGCTTTCAAACGAGAAAATTTCATTAAAAAATTCTTCTAGGCAATACATTAATGTTACAATGAAACAAGTAGAGGAGAAATGAAGTTATACAACTCCATGTAAATACAAAACTTGAACATTTAAATCCCACGGTAGTAGATATATCATATTCATCCTGGCGCAGTCTGGCACAATCATGGATTTCTTTATTTTTGACCCAATATTTTAGAAAATTTAACACATTTAAAAATATATCATCTTCCAAACCAATATTTTCAATGTATAAAAAATTGTCAATTTCATCATTTTTGACCTAATATTTAAGGAAATTTGACACATTCAAAAATCAGCAATTTCTTCATTTTTGAGACAATATTTGAGAGAATTTAATACTTTAAATTCTGAGTACACCTTCATTCTCTTAAAAGAACTTTGAGAACCTTTCGTAACACTGACTCTTGAAATGCATCGTTTTATATGCATCATTTTTATTTTTGTGACGAAAATATTTTCATTTGTTCTTAGACCTACAATATTATGAAACGAAGTGTTTAAGAACTTTTGTTCTCTGCTAGCTGTTTTTGAACAATCTTCGATGTGCGAATTAGCTGTACGTGAGAATTTTAACGCATCTCATTATTTCATTTCAGACTACAGAGGATAAGTTGATCAAAATGATGGAGGAAATTAGTGCACAACAGAGACATTTTTCTGAAAGGTTGCACGATTTAGCAAAGCAATTGCATAAGGTGTAGATCTGAGCACCTAGTATAGTAATATACAGTAATTATTTTTCAGTTGAATAAAATTTGAAATAACTATTGACTTTTTTTTTTTTAGGATTACAATAAGTTGAATGATTATAAAGCACTTTTCCAAGTGAAGAATGCTACGCAACTTATTTTACAAACGATAGATAAAATTAACTCAGTCGCTCAATATGAACACTATTTACCAAAGGATGTGACGCAAAAGCTTCATCGAAAACCTACTGAAAAAAAATTAATGTACTCGAAGTTTGATTCTAATAAAACAAAAGTCCGTGTTATAGACGGAAAGCTGGCGGTTCCCCGAAATGAACAGGGACATCCTATTACGAATTTACGTCAAATTTCCTCACTGCAAATGAAAAATGATTTGAAAACCGTGCAGAGAATGGGGGCGATAAACTTGGAAAATGTAACAGTTATTTCAGAATTGTTTACCTACCTAAAAACTAGCACTCAATTTTCATAAATAGTACATTTTTGTAAAAAATTAATGACAAATGTCGTCCACCAAAGACAAAGCAATTATTTTAGGTTTATTGAGTTATACAGTATATACAATGGTTCTAGGTAAATAAGTATATACTGTATTTAAAATTATGCTGTATAGAATGAAGGACATGGAAGATAATATCATTGAAGCAGATTCAGAACTTTCTATTCTATATGTCATTTTCATTGTTTCTTATAATACTCAATGATAGAAACATAATTCATAAAACGGCCAGAGATCAATTGCGTCCCAGGTCCGAGTACCACCTGTAGGATATAAGTTATGCATGTTAGTTGCGTCCCGCGAAAATTAATCAATTCCGTCCCATAGAAAATCGACAGATATAGTAGAGTGACCCAAAAGTAACGCAGCAAATCTTTAATTTTTGCCGCAATATGAGTCTGTGTTATCTTCATTTTTCTTCATATCATATTTAAAACACAAAGTAACTGAGATGTCTCATCAATATTCACTCTAGGATAATCACTGCAAGGTATTATGAATTTCAGTGGGAATTTTAATTCTAAAAAAGAATTTCTCTCGACCCATATTATTATTACTGAACGCTATTTTACAGACAATTTATATCAAGTTCAAAGAAGTTCTCACTAAAGCTTTGCTGTTTTTTTTTTTTAATATTTTGTTTTTCTTATTACCCCAGTTCTAAAAAATGTATCGCGTGATCTGAGCATTTAGTGACAAAGCAATCGAATTGTGATAAATTAATTTTGTGATTTTTTTAAATGAATTATTGATGTAAGGTTGATTATAGTCAATGACAGAGCAATGAACTGTGATAAATTAATTTCATGGTTTTTTAAAATGAATTATTGATGTAATGTTGATTATAGTCAATGACAGAGTAATATGTGAAACGCAGAGAGGAAGGTTGAATTTCCTAGTATTGAAAAATTGAAAGATGAAAATTTTTTAGAAAAGTATCAATTTTATCTCTATTATTGTATGCCAGAGCCTGCCTGGAGCGATGGCTGTAACCCCCCTGAATTCTTGAGTAAGTAAGTGATAAGCATCAATTGGTAAGAAATTAACCGTTGTGCTATATGAGTGTGCCAGGATGTCAATTCTCTCAAATATAAGCTTAAAAATGGAGAAAGCAGTGACTGTGCTAGACTGCATTGGGATGAATATAATATAGAGTTAAAAATCTTACAGAAAGCGAGAAAATCTCACCTGAATTTTTTATAGAATTGAAAGTATTAAATTCTCTCAAAAATGAAGAAAATGGTGGTTTTTTGAACGTATCAAATTTCCACAAATATTAGGTCAAAAATGATGAAATTGGTGACTTTTTTATACATTGGAAATATTGGTTTGGAAAATGATGGATTTTTGAATGTGTTAAATTTCCTCAAATATTGGGTTAAAAATGGAGAAATCCATGATTGTGTCAGACTGCGGCAGGATGAATATGATATACAGTTAAAAATCACACAGAAAACATGAAAATCTCACGTAAATTTTTTATAGAATTTAAAGTATTAAATTCTCTCAAATATTGTCTCAAAAGTGAAGAAATTGCTGATTTTTGAATGTGTCAAATTTCCTTAAATATTAGGTCAAAAATGATGAAATTGACAATTTTTTATACATTGAAAATATTGGTTTGGAAGATGATATATTTTTAAATGTGTTAAATTTCCTAAAATATTGGGTCAAAAATAAAGAAATCCATGATTGTGCCAGACTGCGCCAGGATGAATATGATATATCTACTCACGGTGAGGTGTTTTGAACGTTAGATTAGTAGAATCCAAAAATATGAAGATACACTCATTACGCATTTACGCTAATAGTTACAAATTGAACTTCAATTTACATTCGTAAAATCAAAACATCAATATGATCGCTACCACCTCGTTAA